>WAAD01015847.1:235621-344524 GCA_013389945.1 Fregata magnificens
GGGTGGATCCCATCCGGCCCCATAGACTTGTGAGCGTCCAGGTGGCGCAGCAGGTCGCTGACCGCTTCCTCCTGGGCTGTGGGGGGTTTCTTCTGCTCACAGTCCCTGTCTTCCACCTCAGGGGACGGAATACCCTGGGGATAACTGGTCTGACTATTAAAGACTGAGGCAAAGAAGGCATTAAGTGCCTCAGCCTTTTCGTCGTCCTTGGTGGCAATGTTCCTCCCTGCATCCACCAGAGGAGGGAGACTCTCCCTGACTCTCTTTTTGCTGCTAATGTACTTGTAAAAACATTTTTTATTACCTCGTACAGCAGTGGCCAGATTGAGCTCTAGCTGGGCTTTTGCCTTCCTAATTTCATCTCTGCACGACCTAACGAGCTCCCTGTACTCTTCTTGAGTACATATTTAAGAAGGGGGAAGAAACCTGTTGCGCAACAGCGGCCAGAAGAGAGGAGTGAGAACATGTGAGAGGAACAACTGTGTAGACACCAAGGTCAGTGAAGAAGGAGGGAGAGGAGGTGCTCCAGGCGCCGGAGCAGAGATTCCCCTGCAGCCCATGATGAAGACCATGGTGAGGCAGGCTGTCCCCCTGCAGCCCACGGAGGTCCATGGTGGAGCAGATATCCACCTGCAGCCTGGGGAGGACCCCACGCCGGAGCAGGTGGATGCCCGAAGGAGGCTGTGACCCCGTGGGAAGCCCATGCTGGAGCAGGCTCCTGGCAGGACCTGTGGACCCGTGGAGAGAGGAGCCCACGCTGGAGCAGGTTTGTTGGCAGGACTTGTGACCCCGTGGGGGACCCATGCTGGGGCAGTCTGTTCCTGAAGGACTGCACCCTGTGGAAAGGACCCACGCTGGAGCAGTTCGTGAAGAACTGTAGCCTGTGGGAAGGACCCACACTGGAAAAGTTCGTGGAGGACTGTCTCCTGTGGGAGGGACCCCACGCTGGAGCAGGGAAAGAGTGTGAGGAGGAAGGAGCAGTAAAGGCAACGTGACCACAACCCCCATTCCCCATCCCCCTGCACCACTTGGGGGGAGAAGATAGAGAAATTCGGGAGTGAAGTTGAGCCCAGGAAGAAGGGAGGGGTGGGTGGAAGGTGTGTTTAAGATTTGGCTTTATTTCTCCTTATCCTACTCTGATTTGATTGGTAATAAATTAAATTAATTTCCCCAAGTTGAGTCTGTCTTGCCCGTGATGGTAATTGGCAAGTGCTCTCTCCCTGTCCTTATCTCGACTCATGAGCCTTTCATTGTATTTTTCTCCCCCTGCCCAGCTGAGGAGGGGGAGTGATAGAGCGGCTTGGTGGGCACCTGGCACCCAGCCAAGGTCAACCCACCACACACAACTTGTGGCAGCAACATCCATGACTTTCTTGTGCTAGAGGTGGAAAAGTATTTCTGTTTTCTTTAGCTTATACATGTTAGCTGATTATTTTATTGGCCACTTCTTTGTCCTTATGTTATGAGAAATGGTTAGTTATCCAGTGTCACTATATAACAGTTTCTCTCCCAGTTTTTATCTGTTTCATTTCAGCACTTAAAAGAGATACACAGAATAGCCTCACAAGATATCAATTTACAACTAATGTATTAAACACCCTCGAAAGGAAATACTGAAGTAAATAAACATAAATCTCTATTCTGGGATCCATCTTTGTAGTGGAAAATTTCATGAAAAAAATTCCTTGATTTGTTTTTGGGACAAAATATCTAAAAAAAAAGAAAAAAAGAACCATTGAGTGTTTTCAGATTTCTTTTAAAGAAGAAAACTACTTTTAACATCAAGAAAATGTATTTGAAAGTCACATCAAGGAAAATTTCCTAGTAAAGTACACTTGAGACCCTATGGGACTTTTCAGCTACATTAAAACAAACAAACAAACACTCAAAATATTGTATTTAGATGATGGTCATCAACTTATGCCTGTAAGTCCTAGGAATGAAACTGTTATGTATACATACATATTCACACACAAACAGTCTCTTGATTGTTGTACCAAAATAAGTAGAAAATAGTATTGTAAGAATTATACAGGTGTTGAATTTATCAGGACAGATTGTCATTATTTTTTTTCCATAAATTCAGCTGATCTGATCTCATGGGGTTTTTATTTTTTACTACTTCTTTGTATCAAACTATTGTAAGAAAAACCCCAAAGGAAAAACTCACACTTTCCTCCAAGCAGTAAGGGATGATAAAGTGGTACCTATATTGCAGAGGACAGGGCAGTCTGATTTTTGCTAGCTGATTAAAATGGCTTTACAAATGAAAATATGAGCAAACCGCTTCTGTTCTTTAAAAGATACCAATGAAACCAAAGTCTTGGCTAGTTGTGGGGCGGGAAGCAGTACTACACAGATGGCCCAAACTGTTATTAGCAGGGTTTGTGAGGGAGCCTCTCCCCCTTATGTAGTAGTTATCAAGGAGAGGCAAACATGTGAAGACCTATGTTCACCACTGCTTCCTGAGTGATGGCACTTCAGTCAAAATCGTGCACACATTGAAAAGCAACATAAAAAAGTTCATTTTAAAGAAGCAAGACAGCAGTCAATGGCATAAAGGACAATGGAGGCCATAGTAAAGAGCTGCCATAAAAGCAAGAATATACCAACCATACTGTCTTTGAACTCAAAATGGCAGTGGAAGTTTTTTTATACAAGCATCTTCAGAGTAAGGGAAACGTGACCATGGTAATTTTGTTTGCTGGGCTGGAGAGGGTTTCTAGCAAATACTTTTCAGTCTCAGCTTTGTTGCATTTTTATAAAAATTTATTATTGATAAAAAGTTATCACAGACAACTTCTTAGAGGTCTTAAGGAGCTCCAAAAAAAGCTGAGTGGAATCAAGTCATATACTTTTACCCTTCAGGTAGACCAGTATATGATCTATGGACTATGGATATTCACAAAAATAGTGCAATAATTTTAAAAGAGGTGCTTCTGTCCTGTGTAAAATAGCCATTTACTTGATCATCGTACTTCACAGGATCCCAAAATGTTTGGATGATACAGCCTAAACACAAGATATGTTTTTAAGTTTGTGTGGAAAAGTAACTTGAACTTTGTTGCTCCCCATAGCCATATGTCACTTCATCTGCACAGCTAGCCAAAACTGTTGTCAGTAAGGATGAATAGAGAGAACCTCACCCACATTTAGTCATCAAGGAGACACAAACACTGACTCCAGAGTGAAGACCTAGGTGAGTCAGAGTCTCATATTGTCTACTTCAGGGGAGTTCCTCTTCAAAACTGTCCCTTCACTGACCTTTTTTTGTGCAACACATGAAAGCAAAAAATAATTGGAATTTTACTGTTTTTAAATCTCAAGAGTATAATGGAAATTGCTTTTTTGTGGCATAAAGAGACATGTGTGTATGAAAGATACTCTTCTAAGCACAGTTTTTGAAGCTGTACAGGTCTTACTTCCTGCTTCAGGTTAAATTAAGTGAAGCATGTCTTGAACAAAAAGAAAAATATGTACATATTTATGAAATATATTAGTTCTCATCCCATTGCTGTGATCCAGGAGTTGTGTCCCCTCTGCTCAGGGGACAACCTTGCCTCCCCCAGCCAAGGAGCCTCCATCTCTGTCACTGTTCCTGTGCTCCCTCACTCTGCTCCCAAATCTGGCAGCATGTTCCTGAGTAAAGCGATGTAGGGGAAAATAGCTCTTTCCTTTTTTTGCCGTAAGAGAAGTTTCCCATGTATTTGTAGTACTGCCTAAGCTTCCTTCTGCTGGAGTTGCGATACTGCTGGTGATGAGAGGAAGTTTTATTTACCTCCGATCACAAATCTTAGCGATGACCAATTTATTCCTGCATGTGCTTGGAGACCACTGGATCTCTGAACCACAGGTCAGTACAGAATTGATGCACAGCTGTCAGGAAACTCTCAGGAGTTCCCAAACTATTGCATGGAAGATTATGTGGTTTCACTTCTGCATTCAGTGCAGCTGAGCTGGCAAAGTCTTCTCTAAAACCCAAACTTTGAAGCAAGACTGTAAGCACTGATTTTGTGCCAGCTAAAGCAAACTTACCTTGCAAGTCAGAACTGGGCACATGGAACAATTCCTTAGGAAATTAGAACTCCATAATACAGCCATTAGGTAGGCTCAGAGATTAATAAATAGCAATATCATGCAATATATAGAGCAGTGTGTACAGCTAAGGACATATCATAGACACAGAGTAAGACAGAGATAGCAGGAGATTAGAGATCCTGACAAATTCTATCTCCTCTATCCCAAACCTCAGCTAATACTGGTGGGAGATATTTATTCGGTTTACTCTTTAAGAACCTCATTGGTGGATTCAAGTAAGAAATGGCCAACCACCCCAGTTATGGAGAAAAGCACATATTTGCACTGATACCTATTTCACAGCTAGGTAAAAAGTAATCTACAGACATCCTTTCTTTGAACTGTGTAAAGGACCGATTGAATTAACTGAAGGTATCAGCAGGGGAACTAAACTATTTTAAAGATTATCATGAGTATGTATTTTAGAGAGGGGACTCTCCAGTGCAAATCACAGCTGTACCCCAGCAGACAGTCTCTCAGGGGAAAGAGGTGCAACAGGGAAATTTCTATCCCCTACTCCAACATGGCTGATAAACACTCCAAACTTACAACTGTCTCATGCTGGAAATGTTCTGCAAATATAAAAGCTGCCTTTATATTTTTAAGTAACCCATATTGCCATGCATTGGCACTGAAGTTTTGAGGATCTGAGTATTGAGAATTTTCCCAGTCCTCTGCAGAGACTTTTTAGCTACTTCTAACTTTTATGGATATTGTTATTGTTCTAATTGTTCCTCCATAAACGCTTAGAAGAGGAGAGAGTCTTCTCTTGAGAACACTCTGACTAATAGTTTGAGATTCAATACATTTTTTAATTAGGATTGTGGTCACTGGGGCAGCTTAAACAAACCCCAGAGTCAGAATAAAATCCAGAGGGCTTTGCTAAAATATCTTGGACAATCTTGAACATTAAAAATCATCACCAGTGTTTAAAAGTTGTTCCACATGAAAGTATCTTTGACAATAAACGATAGGAAAGACTGAATCTCAAGGGTTAAATAAAAAGTTCTGCAATCAGAAACTAACATAGGCTACTATGGAAAGAGCAAAGAATTAATTTATGTGCTATTTATGCTAACTAGAACCTTTCTCACCTTGTTTACTGGGTTTTATGAAGATGCATACTTGAACAAGTACAGATTAATATCAGTGATTCTTAAAAACATAGGAATTATCATATAAGATAAAACCTGATGCCTTCTGAATCCAGTACCTTGTAACACCTGAGATAGGTACCAGAGGCCTACAGCTGGCAGGTGTAGATCTAACTAGAAAGTTTATGATTCTAAAAAGTGTGTAAGGGTGTTTCATTTCTACAGATCACATTTAGTCATCAAAATTCCACCATCAGTTGCACCTATTTTTATATGTTAGCTATTGGCATAACAGATTTATACAGGTGGAATCGAATTTTATTACTGGTTTAACTGAGAGCAGAACATGACCTGTCAATGTTCATAAATCAAAAAAATCCCCCTTTAATGTAACAGCTGCTCAGCACAAATAAAGAGAAAAGTTTATGTGGAAACCAATCTATTACCTAAATAGAAATCACTAACTGACCTCAATGACTAACAATAAAAACAATTTGATTTCCTGTAGCAGGCTGATTCCACATTGTCAGCCCTCTGGTTTCTAGATGCTACCAGGCTCAGCTTTTCTATTCCCCTCCCCCAGGTTTGAATTTGCAACCACTCTTTCCTAAGCGATCTCTAAGAAATTCCCAACAGATTTTTGTGTTGGCAATGCTGAAGTTGAGGAGGGACAAGCTTTGATCTGCATACCAAGAATCACACCTATGCTTATTTTGACATTTCTCATTATAAACAGTCAATACGTTAAGCTTAATAAGTTTAATAATTTGAGGTTTAATGACACCGGGATTTTTTTCTCCCTTCTCCCTTTTCTTCTCCCTCTTCTCCATCCCACAAAGATGACCAGGGGACTGGAGCACCTCTCTTATGAGGAAAGGCTGAGAGACCTGGGTCTGTTCAGCCTGGAGAAGAGAAGACTGAGGGGGGATCTTGTTACTGCTTGTAAATATCTGAAGGGTGGGNCGTCCCTTTCAACCCCAGCCATTCTGTGATTCTGTGATTCTTTGCTGCTGTATACAGAAGAATTCACCTGGCAGCTTTTTGCCTCTTGCGAAGAGCTAAAGTTCGGGAGTACAGATGCCTTCTCCTGTACATCTTGGTTTTCTTGCTCCTACATGTGACTTGTTCTAGGAGGAGAAGGAACCCAGGTTGTAGCCCATTCAGCTTTGACCTTTAGTCTCTTACTATTTTTGATCTCCCCATCCTTTCGCTGTAGGAAAAGGGTATTGTTTTACCAGACTGAAGGACGGACAGTTTGACATTTAACTTCCTGTGACTACCCTATGAAAAATCCCAAGTGAGAGACCACTTTAAAAATAGAAAGCTCCAGTTACACTTGTAGTTCATGTAGAGTGAGATGTGTTCCTCTGTCCTCACTGGAGAAAGCTGGGACAGTGCTAGTACCAAAGAGGAAAACAGTAGTTGATCTTTTCAAGGGTTTATCCATGTTTGAAGAAGAACATTAAACTTCTTGAAAATCGTTCATTACTAGAGTGTGGTGATTCCTGTGGCATTCTGAGGAAACTTCAAGCTGTAGAAATGTGCTGACAAATATTGTTTCCTGTTGCTTATTTAAATCCTGGATTAGGTTACTGTTCCCTTAAAATAGAGTGAATTCCTAAGGTAACACAATACATTCACCTTTTGATGTGCCTGAATCTTCACCTTCACTTGAAAAATATTCAGAACAGCAGGTTGAAAAAACAAATTTGTCCATCGCAGAAACTTTCCTAAGGCCTTTTGTGCAGTATAACAAAATGTTCCAGTTTTACCCAGCATTATCTTGCAGTCAATTCATGACCAAATCTATGAATGTTCTCAGTCAATTCAAGCATTTAAATCAATTACAACGATTACTAACACATTGCAGTAAATGTGCCTTTGTGAAATGCATTTTCTAGTATCTGTAATGAATTAGCATCATGATGACCCCCCCTTTACTGCCCAAAGGAGAGGAAAAACTCAAGTGAAAGTCACATGTATGACAAATTGATTAGTTCCATTACATTTCTCTTATTATGAAGTGTTTTGATACAAGCAACTTATAATTCAATTGGATTGTTTGCACTGAGGTCCACTGCCTGAAAACAAGGATATGAAAACACTTTTGAAGTTTAATTAAAATGGGATATAACACAGTGTTTTCACAGTTTCCTCTTAAGATGTGTGGGAACAAGACAAATAGATGAACTTGAGAAAAAATGATGGTCAATTATTTTGGTAGCCATAATAAAATATGTAACGTTCAAGACTTACCTAAAAATAAATTGTGCCTGTATTGCTTTTCAAATGATACCAACAACTTTGCATATAGATTAAAATATGTATGGTATGAGAGTATTGTTCTAAGGGGGAAATCAATATATTTCAAATTAATATTCTATGACTGGATCATAGAATCATATTCTTCCTTCAGATTGCAGTGAATATAGATACCAGTTGAAATATAACAGTAAGTTATCTTTATAACCTTCCGTTCACCCAAGGAAATATTTTAGGCCAGAACTGGATATAATGTTATTTTGGAAGATGGGAATTTAATACAATATTTTTAGTGTTTTCTGTAGTTAGATCATATTGGAAGAAGTAAGAACTCATCACAACAGTGTATTAATAGAGGATAGCACAATCAATGTAGAGTTTTTACCAAAAACCTTAGGACAAAAAAGTTTCTTTAATCTACTCAGTGAAGAAGTGCCTCAAAAAAAAATTTCTAATCAGTAAATGTTCATAACTGAAAAGAACAACCTCATGAATGAATTTGACATAACAGAACAGTGTAGACTAGAAAATGTGGGGGGAAAAATAACATATATCTTGAAAGATAATGCGATATGTTTAGAGCTTTACAGCTGGTATATTCAGAGGGTTATGTGTAAATCACTTTAGAAATAATGTATTGCTCTTGTTTTATTTTAATGTGTAATACGCTGGAGCTTCTTGGTACTCCTGTGATTTCTGACACCTGTCTTTGCCATTTATAGAGGACAAATAGATAAGACACAAGCCCTTTGGAACACAAACTATGTGTGTGTTTGGTTCTCTAACATAATTTCCAGAAAGTAAGACTATTTTCTGCTGTATTTGAAGTTTAAAAGAGAACCAAAAAATCCTGTAGGAATGGATAGTAATTGACCTAACATTTTCTTCTTAGGAAATAAAATATATGTACAAAAAAACCAGAGCAAATCTGAGTTTAAAAGTCTTTATCTTAAAATTGTTTACCTTGTTTAAATTATCCTTTCCTAGCAAGCATCTTCTTTTAAGAGTCTATTCCCAATGTATTGTTCCAGTGTGCCATGGCATTGAAATGAACCAGATGTATGGAGAATTATTTTCTCAGACAAGTCTTAGCTATGTGATGCTGGATTCAGATGTTGTTGCAAGAGAGTTTTATATAAGAGCATCCCACTTTTTTGGACCTGATACCTTTGATCAGCAGTCCCCTGCTGTCATACTGCTATAAAAGTTATACCAACATATAGAGTCCTTTTTGAAATGAGGATGAATCTGAAAATCTACATGCATAACTTGACATAGCCAGCCATGGCTATACATTCATTGCCCTACGTGGAATTCAGGGCCTTTGAAGCCAACAGCAGAGGTTAATTAGGCTAGATATGATGTGTGAATGGAATTCACCTACAAAGGTGTATTTTATTTCTCTCTTTGAGCTGCCAGAGTGCTAAGGGATTCTAATACTCTGCTCTGTAGGGGAAGGAACTTACTCACATATGTAAGTGCTGGACTCCCAGATGTGCAGAAAAAGGAGCTCAACTTTCACTTAAGTACTCTTCTTAGGAGTGATTTATAATCTTAAAATAGCAGATTTGTTATGCCAGAGGTGTAAGAGAAACAGTACAAAGCATTCCCAATGAAGACTGATGAAAGCACTTAATTCTGATAAGGAAAACTATGTTATTCTTGAAGCTTCTATTGGTTCGTGGATCAGCTTTAGCCCAGAGTCATTACTAGACTTCTAATGCTCAGATTTCTGCTCTAAAACAGACTGTGCTCATACTCCTCAGTAAGAATAAAACTCAGCTGCCAGTCTGGAACAAAAAGATAAGAACTTTCCACTTTTCTCAGCATTTTGACAAAACACTGATGTAGTTTTGTGCTGACCATTTGGCATTTCTGATAGGCAGCTTAAGGAGGCTCTTTCTCAGACTTTTGAGCAGTGCTAGCAAATACCAATAGCTAAAGCATACTTAAAAATAGCTTAGAGATATTCAGGGACTTTAAGTGATTTGCTTTTAATACTGAGAAGAATGCAGTTTCATTTCTTTGCCTTCTGACATGGACAAGATCTCAAAGAGGCCCTGCTCCTTTAGCCTCCTAAGATCAATTGCCAAACTTGGGTTTCGATTGTATTATAATTGCATCCAAGGGCAGTAATCAGGCCTGCGCTCTTGTGATGAGAACAGTGTCAACAGGTAGGATGAAATGGCCTGGGAATAATTAGTTTAGTCTAATCTAGTTACAACGCAGCTCTGTACTATATCTTACACAGTAGGTGTAATATAGGTATTTTTTTCTGGCTATGCCATCTGAACTCCTCAAGTGAATACTGTGGACTGTAGCCATCCAGTTAACTCCCATACACTAAGTGAAGCACCAAAATACAGCAGGGTCTTTCTCTGGAGGACTAGAGTCACTTCTCTCCCTAAGCACTTAAGACATCTCTTTTAGAAGAGCCTCATTTAGATCTTAAGAGCTAGGAGTAGTGATGTGCTTAAATCAGGTGAACTAACTTCCTGTGCATGCTTCTGATGTATCTTATTTAAAAGAGATGCATTCATGCATCTTAATGAACCATAGTTTATTCCATCTTTACACTGAAGTGAAATCCTCTGTCCACATGGGGTTAATACATCACAGGTGTGATGTGTGATACATTCACACTGTGAATCCACATTGCCATGGCTAAGTACTTATTACTGCCCAAGAAAGCAAATCCTTATGGTAAAAAACAGGAATGAAGGCACAGGAAAAAAATTGTTTAGTGTCTGCGTGAGCAGGATAGCATAGCCTAAGAGAGTACCATTCAGTTCAAGATTAACACATCCAACTCCACATCTAGGTGTTTACAGGCACAATAGGGGGCTAAACTCCCACTTTGGTGAATGGAGATCCACCCAATACAAGAGTGCTTCTGCCAGCTCCAAACCAGATGGCTGGCCAGCTGAATCCCTCCGTAGGCTGACCAAACCCCAACTGACTGTCACAGTAACTTATACAACGTGATCATCTCAGTTCAGATGCTGTAGTCCTGAATTGAATTCCACCTGGAGGATCATCACGTTACTGGTAAAATTGTTCAGGTGAAATCTGCAAAACAGATTCATGGAGGTCCCAGGATCTTTCAGATGCACACCTGGGCCTGGAATTGCCATTCAGGTTAAAAAACAGATCAGTACAGTACTTGTCAGTATTTGAACTTTTTTTCCTGCTTCCTTCTCACACTGCTAGAAGAGGAGAGGTTGACTTTCTCTTTGCTGCCAGAACCACACCTGCCCTGTTTTCCAATTTTCTTTCTAGGGACATATTTGTGTAATCATAATAGACGCACAAAAATTGAGAAACTGATAATTCTCCTTCCCATCATGAGTGAACCCCAAAAGAGTAACTTGCCTACTATTAGAAGCATTGAGTAAAATGGAAGCAGCTGCCCAGTCCCTGCAGATGGAGAGGACTTGGGTGCTTTAATTTTATTTCCACGTATTCATGACATTAATTAAAAATGCTTTGTGAAGGTGAGAAAAATTTTCCTAGGGGGAACAGACCTTCTTTCTTTCCTACCCCCCTCCTCCCCTCATTGATCTGGGAAACAGCCATTACAAGACCAGCAAGACAAAGGATGCTAAGGATGGTCCCCTCCTTTGCCCCGGAGCGCTTGGAGAGAAACCTAGAATTATGGCCATATTCAGTGCCCCAACCACATAATGTGATGGATATCCACACCCTTGCTTATTTAAACTGAAGTATCTAGCTGGAGTAACAGCCTGTTTCCAGTTGTAGTTTCTGAAGACTCTTTTTCATCAGACATTCAGACATTCTTCAGCCAGCAAGTTTTGTAGTTGGGGAAGGAAAGAGGGAAAGGGAAAGGAAAAGGACAAAACAGTCTTCTCACTATAAAGACAAAATTGTTCAAATGTGTGATATTAAAGTAATTTTAAGTTTCAAAATGTCAGTTCTCTGGAGCCACATTTTTATCTAGTCTTATCTGTTAATTCTGTTTCAACTGTTAAAATAAGTCACTGTCTCCTCACATCTGAACAGGTACTGCTGCATTGTTATGCTGTTGAGTGTCTGAAATATTCCACGTGATGCAGTCAGGATAAGTTGCAAACTGTTATTTGGAACTAGGCACTAAGCACTGGACTGATTTCTTATTTACTGCTTTACTAACAGCTTTTCCAATGTTAGGACACGCTGAACAATTTTCGAGTACATACATTTTTGTGTACATATACATGTTTGTAGAGAAAGACCATATCATTCTGGAGGTGGCACAATCCAAGAAGGACCCAAGAAAGGGAACAGGATTTTCTAAACAATAGTAATTCCAAAAGTTGGATTTTTATTATTTCCCTTTTAATTGATTTCTTGCCTTTGAATTAGTACCTGAGACTCATCCAGAGTTTTGTTTGCACTTTCCTGGAGACCTCAGTCTTCCTGACAAAGATACTTGACTTTTGGATTACCTTTAGGTCTTCTGTATCACTTGATGCTGTTCCTCTCTGTTATTCACACTCTTAACACATACTAGTTTGAGAACTGGGGCTTGATAACCAAGTTGAAAAATCCCTAGATAGTCATATGCTTGGGACCCAGTGATGGATTTCATAGAGTAAGCAAATGGAGTTTATTGACTTCTAATTCAGGCAGTATAGAATTCACCTGTTTCTAATAGGCTGGCCTGGGAATATCAAACAGCCATGTTTCCCAACCATTTTGCCTGCCCCTGTCAGGAACTTATCCTGAAATGGAAGGAATAAACAGGCACCTATTTTATTTAGCTGACAGCATCTTTCTTTTTTATTTTGTAAACAACTTCTTCCAAATCTCGTGTTTCCCAGGCATGTTTTTCCTTACCAGTTTCATCCCATATTTACCGTCCATTTCCGATGGCATCTGCATTTGTTATCTTTTTTTTTCCCCACACCTTTTATGCCCTTTAATCTCTGCTCTATTTGACTTCCTGCACCATTCTTCTTCTCCTAAAAATCCCTTTTTATTTGCTTCAGTAATCACTGCCTCTCACACATACCCTCTTATGTTCCCAATTACTTTTCATTGCTCATGCCTTTCCCAAGGACCTTCCTCTCCTCCATACACTCCTCTCATTTATGCGGTCTACACTGAAACAATGCTCAGAATAACATCTGGATCTCATCCTCTAACAATGCGACGAGTGGGGGACTTTCTTCTCCAAAGCAAAAAAAATCAGATAAGAAGCTCTCCTCCTAAGAGACTGTTTAAGTAGAGAACAATACCAGCACAAATGAATTTACAGTACATTTTCTACTTTGGCTAACACCCACCTGTGTCAGATACTTACCTTTGGAGAGGATGAATCATCCCCTGGAGAGTATCTTTACTCTCTGCTGTCTGTAGGTGGGAAACCAGATGATTATCTTAGAATAGCTGTCTCACAGAAGAAAAGGAAAAAAACAGAAGGCAAACCCCAACCAATACCAGAGGTTAGAAGTTCCCTGCCCAGGTTGAAGCTCATCACTCCCAACTTTGTTCTTAGGGAGAATAGGCAACTCTAGAGGTACAGTTTGTCTCAGCTATCATAACCACCACCTGAGGATGAGAGGAATTGCCTTCTGAAGGAGTGTTGTATTTGGCTACAGAGGGAGGGTAAGGTGCTTAGCTTAGGTCCGTAAGACTAACTTTTAAACACCTGGGTTGGTCAGGGTATAAATGTTGAAACAGGTATGTCACCACACAGTATGTGCGAGGGTGAAAATACAAGTGAATAGCAATTCTGCATTATATTGCACACCCAAAGTGCTAGTAAATTGGAGTACTGCAAGTTCCCCTGAGGGTTTGAGTGGCAGCACAGCGACTTCATTTCAGGACTAGCATCTGGCCAGTCTTCATCACAGGCAGCTCCAGAGTCAGGATAATCTCCTTAGAGCTCTCAATCAATTTACTGCTTCTTGCATTACTTACGCTCAAGATTCAGGAGCTATCAAAATTCAGACAATGACGACACACAACCAATCCATTAATGAAGTTTATTCCTTTTTTCAAATACATGATGTTAAGGGTAAGAATTATTTACGACCAGCATGCATGCAAATCAGCAAGGAAACATTTGTTTCCCTCATGAGTGACTGAAGTGACAAAGATGCACTTTGAAATATGTTTGAAATGTTGTATGCTATTACCGCCCATTTTCACCACACTCGAAATAAGAGGTTAATTGCAGACAGGCCGGAAAAGAATGAGATAGCATCACCATTTACAAACATAGCGTACAACAGGAACTTCTGACTACCTTTCACTGACAGCTCTAATATGGTAAACGAGTATGACAACTGAATAAGTAATACACTATTTCACTCCGAATCCTGTACAAGGTCTTTTACAGCTCATGATCATGTTCTACTCTCTCTAAGAGAATATGGAGTCTTCATCCAAAGGAAGCATTTTAATATATGCCAATAAGCAGAAATTGGTATTAGAATATCAGAATATCTGTTTTCCTTGAACATGAAGATATACTTGGGACTCAAGGCAACAAACTGCCCATGTAAATGTAATCACTGTCTCAAAAGCAATGACTTACTCTGCTACACAGGGTACAGAAGAGGCTGAAAAGAAGTTCCAGCTTCAAGCACCAAAACTTCTTGTGGTGTCAGTGACTGACTTTTCTACATCTTACCCTTACTTCTGAATGATGCACTACTTTTTTTTTATTGGATAGCAGTTTATAGACAGAGTTCTTCCAGCATTCTGATTAGAGAGAATCTCCTCAAACATGGTAGCCTGTGCTTATAATTCACTGTGACAGACAGCTAAATGCCAAGAATTTTCTATTTTCACTGAGGAAGAAAGGCACAAAACAGTTAGTTACAGTTAATTTATCATTTGTGTAATGTGAATGTTTACATCATCCTAGCAATAGCATGAACAATAAAACTGTGCCTGATTTAGAATTCAGTTCCAGATGTTTTTCAAATCAAACATATTAGGAAGAAAACTAGAATTGAAAAAAAGAGAATTGTTCTTATGTCTAATATGCATTTGAATGACAAAAATCCCTCAAACAGAAAATCTGTTATCAGAGACAGTTTTTACTATCTGCGTAAGCATGATCTTGATTAAATGAGCATAGAATGATATGTATCATGTGAGGTGTCAAAATACAAGGTGGATATCTAGTAAGTGATTAATGTTGCTAAAATTTTGGCAAAGACAACCTCTTTGAATCTGTTCAAAGAATGAGAGTGTGACAAATCCTAACAGCAAAAAGGGCAAAATATTGCTCCTTTATTCAAGCATATAAAGAGCTTGGCTTTTGCACATGACCCGTAACAAAAACAACTTGGCTTTTTGATGAATATCTATTGGTACTGCAATAGCACTGAGCTTCCTTAGTGATCGTTGTGGCCTTTCAAAACCAAAAATGCTTAGTAATAATATAGTCATTGTCATAGAAAGGGACAAAAGCCCCCAGAAGGGATTCGAGGCATATTTTCTCTTATTCTGCATAGGAAAAGTGAGGCAAAGAGGAATTAAGTTACTCAAGCAAGTCAGTAAGTGTTGCAAATACAACCCATGAATGGAAGCTTCATCTCTTCCTAACTCTGACCCAGAACCCACCTCCAAGAGAACAAATGTCCCCCTGGACGCCTTCAAAACACTTAACCACATTTCACTGACTGTTTAAGGAAGCAGCATTCAGCTGGAGGAAGAGTGCTTCACCAGAAAACCAAAAATACAGCTCTGAGGTAGGTGTCTCAGCAGACTAAATCTACCCCATGGTATCTTAATGAAAAGACTGATGAAATGCCCCATTGCTAGACGTGGGCAGGAGGGATGTGATTGTCTCTATTGATAGGAAGATGATCTAGGCCATCCTGTCAAGGCAATCTGCATCCTTTCTCATGGCAGGGCGTGCTGCAGTACACAAATCCTCCCTTTACCTCCTGCTGGACACATATACACAGACCGCTCAGCAGAGAAGTGTGCCTGTGCCCCATGCCACTGGGGACACCCGTCCCTGAGCCAGGGCTTGTTGCACTTGGCTGATAGCTGCCCTGGGCACCTTCCCTCATATTCTGCAGAATAATCTGTTCTGCAGTATGGTTTAAAATACTTCCTGAAATACAGACACATTATGACTTTCACCCATGCTGGTCTCTTTTGTAGTATATACAAAAATAATCAAGTGAATTCCTGAAGCTTGGCCTTCTAGTGATGGACCTACGCTGACTAGTTTTTATGAAATTATACATTCTTTGAGCTCTCCTGTCTACCAGATGACTGAAATCAGACTTTCAGCATTATATTCAGTGACAGTTTGGGTTTTTGTTGTTCTTCTCTTCTGTCTTACGCTTGAGAACTTCATTTGCAGTTTTCTTTCCTGTTGTACTGTCCTTCATGTTTAATGAGTTATCAAAATCTTCCTCAATGGTATTTAAATTCCCTCAGTGCTTCTTTCTACGTAACCACTGAGATTCACAACCTTGCAAAAATATATTATTCTCTACTAATTGATTGTGATGTCTTTGGACTTCAGCGTTTATTCAGTATTAAATTGCAGCACTATGCTTTGCTACAAATTAGGAAAACAGAATTTATGTTGCAATAGAGTAGCTCATTTGTGTTTTGTTATGTTCAGTTACTAAGCAAAGGAAAAGAACAGTACTCCCAACCTAGGAAACTGAGTCATGAATTGCAAAACATAAAATGCAAAAAAACCATTTCACTGTAGGAAGAGGCTGAGTCTATGGGATTTGCTACTGTTTAACAACTTTGTGTCTGCCCTATTTGTGGTCCCTAGAAATGTTTTCCATGTCACGAGGCTCTGTGTTCCTTCCTCTCTTTCTACTGTCAAAAAATAAGCATAACAAGATTACTTTGAAACAATCACCTTAGAGGATATACGTTAATCTGAAATGTGACCTTTACCTACCACCATCTCTACCAGGCTGGAGAGAGTGGAAGTGGAAAGACAAGAGTGCCAGAGATGAAGCATACGTAACTGAGCTCCAGACACAGGTGTTGAGGCATTGCATGTGACGATTCAGAGTCTCAGCTTGCTTTCTGTGCTTGGAGACATTTTTCCCCCAGCACCCACTCCCCCCAGCCTATTAGCAGGGCTGCGCCAGCCCTGCTGCACAGCCCACTGCACGGCAACGGGAAGAGTTCAGGCCATAACAGCTCATACCAGGGGGATCTCAGCAGGACATAAAAAAGTTGTTTACTTTTGATTTGTAAGGATGTGGTATTAATTGTAAGATCAGTTTCCTTTTAAAACAGCTAAGCAGACTATTACCTCTTGTCTCAAGGACTCTGTCCAGGTAAAAATGATTTATACGTTTTACACAGTAAATTTTTTTCCTTCTCTTTGCTATAGTATTCTCCTATTTTCTGTCATCTATTTTTTATTCAACTAAATGGCACAGAATTATTTGCACTTACTACCTGGACAAAGAATGAGTTCTCTGTACGAAGAAAAAGCCTATAATGTTTCCTTTGAACAGCACTAGCTTTTTATCATGCCAAAGTGGATACAGAAAGTTTCTCTGGTCAATTACTCACTCACCATCAGCAACCACCACAATTGTGCTCTTTCAGAAACACATGAAGCTAACATCTTCTGGGTAATAGAAAATGGATTTCCTTGTTCTGAAAAATGACCATAATGAATTTGAAATCTTAGTAGAATGGATAGCCTGTGGACAGCACTTTCATCTAACCACTGGAAGAGGCATTATAAAAACAGTAATAATCAGAGATCATTTCTACAGGAACCAACCAAACCTGTCACTTAAGGGCATGTGTGCCAGGTTACCAAATGCACAGGATAATAAATTACTTTTCCAGACTGTGCCTTTATATGCCACTGAAAGTCCTTTTACAAGCTCTTTCTAGTGAATCGCCTTTTCTTCAGTATTTATTTCAATACCTTTTTCTGCTATTGCATTCATTACGATACCCTGGAGGACACATAGCATATCAGGGTGATTCCAGAGGTCCATCGTCTCAGGAAAACCCAGTGCTCAGAGCTCCCAGAGTCCATATGCTGCTTGAAGAGTTGCTCACTGTTATGAGTGAGTGCCAAACGCTATGCTTCCACCAGGATACATCAGTGGTATCCTTTGCCTGTGCTCCCTGTTTCTTGAATTTTCCCTAGAGACTGCAATTAAAAAAATATCATTTATCTTTGCATATACGTGAGTAGCAAGACATGGCTCTATCTGTCAAACTAAGATCAGCAAAGGGGGTGCAAGGACCTTTAGTCCATTGACAATGACCTGCTTTAACATTTTGATTGCTCATGCTTCTATGATGTGAGTTTAGCATCTGTAAATTAATATATGCTACTACCTCAAAATAGAGATACAAAGCTTAATATTTCTGGGAAATCCTTACAATACTTTTTATGAAAAGAGTAAAGGGAGTTTGAGATGTTATAACTAACTGAGATAATAAGTTAGTTGCACGTGACTTTACTTAGAAATGCCTGTACTAGGATAACTTTTTAAAAGGAGTGTTCCTTTTTTAAGGTATTAATGTTTTTTTAAACAGTTTTACACTGAAACAATTGTCAGTCATGTTTGTATAGCATAGTGTCATTCTTCAAGCATGGCAGAATGTAGGAATGCTGGAAAGAATATGGTAAAGATAATGATTCAGGAAGCCTAAAGTAATCTAAAAAAAGAAGTTAGACATTTGAACTGATGTGAATCACTTGAGTGAACTGCTGATAAGACATTAGGTGAGATAGCTGTTGGATTTACAAGCTAATAAACTTAATAACAAGTATATACAGAATCATAAACTGAATGTTTATATCAAAACTTGAATTACCAGATTCTAGAGATGCAAGTGAAAAATGACATAAATCATAAAGTTAAGTCCTTTCATGTTAATGTATAATGTTAGTAAAATTCTTACATATGTACACACTCTGAAATTATTAACAAAATAAAAATAAATCTGAAGGCTCAGTGGAGAAAAGGTATTTCATCCCTTAATGTCAACGCCCCACCCCAAAATAGTACACTCTAACTTTCCATTTTGCTAGAGATACAGCTGGGAAAAAATACGGCTTTGCTCTTGGCAAATAAAGAAAGATGTTAAGGCAAAAAATTTAAAGGGAGAATGAAAATAGATGGACTTATAAAGTGCTCAAAAAGAGGTTCTGAAGGGCATCTTTGCTTGGTGGATGATGACAAACAAAGGGATTTGGCAGGTTGATCAGCTTGCTGAGCTGGTCAGCCTGCCAAGACCTAGCAGGACATATTAGTCATTGCTGTTCTCTCAGTCAGTAGAAATTACTCTCCAGAATAAAAAATCAGATACATTATTTTGTAGCTTCCTCTGTGTGCTTGGTATCATAAAGGACACATACAATACACTGAGGGCCATGACAAATGGTTTATAAAGCAATGACCACACTGGCCAAGCTTGTTATATTTACAGCAAAGTATGTGGCAGCTATCACAAAAGGAAGAGCTATCTAGCAGGCAGGCCAGCTGCAGGCTTCACACGCAGAAAGGTAAGGGCTCAAGCATGATACCTGCGGAGATGAACAAAAACATAACTTTGTGTTCTTTCCCAGAAACTCATTGCAACAAGAATGCGGAGACCAGCTCAAAGAAACGGAAGGGGCAGAAAACACTGTAGCCCCAGTTAAGGCTCAAGACTATAACAAGTAGGTGTGAAACCCAGCAGTTCACAGGCCCCCTTTGTGCTGTGACAAAGTGCACCAAAGATGGAGGAAGTAATCAATTGGTTTTACTTACAGTGTAAGTGATGAATCTCTTCACAGCACAGCATGGGCTGACCTCCCAGTGCACCTCCCAAGGGAGAGATCTGCTTCAAGATAACTGACCTTAAACAAATAAAAGAGAGTGCTTTGGCTCATCCATTTAATTGAGTGACTCTAATTGTTTTGCCTAGGCCTATGATATAGCATACTTAGACTTTAAACACACAAAAAGCGCCTTTTTCTTGCCATACAAGTTATGCATGATAGCATCACACTGGAAATTAATTAAAAGAGGTATGAGATGGATATGAAAAACAGCAAAAGCAATTTATAAGAGCAAGTCTTAGAGACCTGAAACACCATCTTATAACCATGGTGATGCAATTTACAAATATTTGTCATTCATGCAACCTACCCATTTTATTCCCGGAACAGTTGGGAACCCAGCAGATGAGTAATAACAATTGACACAAAGGGACTGGGCACTGCTGTTGGCATTGAGTAGGAAGGAGCATAAACAGAAGAAAATTATGAGAGTTCATTTGTTACTAATCATTTTGTTATGCTTACATCTAGCTTGATCATGTTCACTCATCAGAGACAAAACTCAGCTTAACCTTGAACTTCAAAGGAAAAACGAGAAGTGAAAAAATCAATACAGAGTACTAGAACTGTGTATGCTGGAAGAGACCTCTGGTGGTCATCTAGTCCCAACCTCTCTCAGCAGGGCTGACTTCAACATTTTCTCAGGTTGTTCAGGGTCTTGTCCAGATAGAAACTCCACAACCTCAGGAAGAAACCTGTTCCAGTGCTTAGCGGGAACTCTAGCTGTGAATTTTTTTTCCTTATGTCTAGCTGCAATCTGTACACATTGCCTCTTCTCTTTTTGTTGCACACCTCTGAGTCTAACTCTTTTTTTCCCTGCTCCTCCCCTCTGAGTTGCTGAAGACAGCAATTACATCTGCCCCCAGCTTAGCACTCTCTTCTCCACCCTGAAGAAACCCAGCTGTCTCAGCCTCTCCTCACACATCATTTGCTCCAGCCCCTGACCAGTCCTCCACTGGTCTCACTCCTGTGCTAGTTTCTCTTTTATTCTCACAGGCAGCATCCAGGCAGGTTTCCACCCACCTTACTGTCCCCCTGTCCAGTCCACATCTCCCTACCCTGCCTAAAAGGAAGCTGTGGGACTGTCAAAAGTCAAGGTAAAACACGTCTGCTGTGTTTCTCTTGTTCATCTCATCACAGGAAGCACTCAGGTTGGTCAGGTATGTTTTTCCATTGGTAAATATGAGCTGGCTATTCCCAGTCACACTCATGTGCTGGACATGTCTTCCTGGAATACTTGCTCCACAGTCTTCCCAGAGACCAAGTTAGGCTGACCATCTAAAGTTCCATGGACCCTCCTTCTTGAAGACAGACATAAATTTGCCTTTTATGTGTTGTTGGAAACTTGGACCACCCATTTCCTATCAGCTTCAAAGATAACAGAGAGGCCTTACAATGACACTGGCCAGCTCCCTGAGCTTCCTTAGATGCGTCCTGTCTGGTCATTTTGGCTTCTGCGTGTCCAGTTTACTCTAACTGTAACTCAGTCCTCCCCTGCTCTGGTTAGTACTGCTTTCCCTCTTACACTGCCATGAGGCATGGGGACCTGGGAGGCATGAGAGCAGACCTTGCCAGTAAAGACAAATAAGCAAATAAGGCACTGAATACCTCAGCCCTTTCCAAATCCTTCATCAGTGGGTTGCTCGCCTGTTCAGCAACAGGCTAATATTTTTCTTTTCCTGCTAACATACCGAGATAAGCTGGTTTTGTTGCTCAACAACAAACTTGACTGGTTTCAAGTCCAGCAAGCTTTCATTTCTGCAGTTTCATCCCTGCAGGCCTTTTGCACAGCATATTCCTGCTTCCATCTACCATACACTTTCCTGTGTTTGATTTCAGTCAGGAGTTCCTTGTGCTAGACTCCTCTCCCCACTACCTGTTCTCCTGCAAATCAAAATGGATCATTCACGTTCTTTGAGGAGGCTGACCGTGAAGATTCACCAGCTCTGCTGAGTCCACCTCCCCTCAGGGAAGCATCTCACAACACGTGAAAATGCAATTACATTACACCTGAATGAAACACTCTAGGTACAGAAAATGTATTTAAGACTTTTCTGTCAAAATCTCTGGGCTAAAAAAAAAAACCCCTCCAAAAGGAGCTTTGAAGTATGAGTCCCCCTTTTTAATCCTTCCCTCTTATTTGTTTCTTGATTGGTGCAGAGATCTCCCCCCAATTTTAAACCCTGGTTACATGCCCTTCACTCAATTTTTATGTCCTCATGTTTAAGTTGGCTCCTCACAGCTGGGTTATAGCTTGACTTTGCTGATTGTTTTACATGACTTTTGTGTCAACACAAGTACAATCCTCATCTCAGTTCTCAGCATGTCAGTCTTGATTACTGCAACACCGAATAAACGTGATTACTTTCAGTCTTGACAAATCAACCCTGCCTTCTTCATGTATTTTCAGCATGTTCATATTACTACTGAGATCATTTCTCGGCATTGTTCTGATCATGTTATGTTTTTCTTTGCACTCCACATCGATTACTTTTTTTCCAAACCAATAACTATTACCTAATTGTTTTACTCCTTTTAAGCCTCTTCTCTTTTCTACCACCAGCTGCTCCTATTTTGCAATGACGGCTACTACCATCAGTCAGCTTATGCTGCAATGCTCCAGCCTCTACTTTTAATTTTTTAATGACATCTTTATGTCTATCATATGCCTCCTCTCACCCCTGGGAGGAAGGATCCATGTTACTTCACTGTTCTACCACCTTCAAATCCCTGCTTCAGAACTCCTGAATGGCATGCGTAAACCTCACAACAGTTTAGGCTGCTGCTGAACTGACATTACTTTCTGTCATTTTCAAGGATATTTTTCCTTGTTGTCCTTGTCAGTCTGTATATACCCATTTTCTTATACTTAGATTGCAATTTAATTGCATCAAGAGGTGTCTTCCAACATGGTGCTCTGATAGTGGTGTTTTGATATGTCATTGGCACACCTGGACTTTAGAGAAACACGTATAGTTTCATTGTCAGCATAGGCAGTAGTAGGTGGAACAGACTGGGGAGTCACTCACCTGTCATCCATCCCTGGGTACTGCAGCTTCAGGTATACCTACACTTGATCAAGTATTTAAATACAGATGCACCCATGTTAGCTTCAAATTAGCTAGATGAAAAATTGCCAGACAACAGACAAACAAAAGCAGCAGATCTGCTATGCCACGTCAGTAGGTGCATAGATTTGCAGCAGCCTAACCTGCTGGGGGTTCATTGCTGCATCTAGCCAAGGAGCACTTCTTGAAATATGTATCATTTACAGCAAGCTTCATACGTCAATAGAAACTGTAGGCCTGAGAATAAAGACAGACTGCCATGAATAAAATGCAGCTGACAAGGGAGAGTGTCCCACCTTTCCTAAAGGTGCTCTTCACAACTTTTTACACCTGCACCTATAAGGAACATTAAAAAACCAACCACCACCACCACCACCTTAAATGATTCAGTTATTTGCTGAATACTTTCCCTGGAACACATCTGTGGATGTAACTCATCTTCTCTTGCTTCATCTGAGAGAAAGGCTGAATTTTTAAGCCTATGTTTACTAAAAGATACTGATAGAAAAGTTAGATTTGAGTTTCTTTTAATTGTAAAAAGTCATGTTCTCCATTACAGTGGAGCAATTCCTCAGAAACTGTATAATGGACTTCAAGAAGATAGATTTCGTTAAACTCAGAGAACTGGTAGGCAAAAACTCATGGGAAGCGAATTAAGAGGAAAAAAAGGAGAGTTAAGTTTAAGGGCTGGAAATTCCTTTAAGTAATGACATTAAGGGTACAAACACAAATTACCCTAATGCAGGATACCATGTATAGTAAGAAGCTAATTTGACTAAGCCATGAGCACTATTACATTAGTAAAAAGGGGCTGGGGGGAGTAAGGCATGAAGGGAGAAAGATAGCAAAAGGGTGCTGAGAAGACTGAAGTGCTTAATGCCTTTTTTGCATTTGCCTTGACTAAAAAGGTTGTTTTCAACACACAGCTACCATCATAAATAACAAAGAGTAAAATCTCCATCTACTTTAGAGATCTACATAAGCTATATATTTTGAAATTGTGTAAGACTGGTGAGCTTCATTGTAAAGAATTTAGAGAACTGACTCAAACAATCTCAAACAAAAACCATGGACAATTTTCGGAGTTCATGGAGAACAGATGTGGTCCAAAAGACTGAAAATGAGCAATGTGTTGCAAGTTTTCAAGAAAGAATAAAAGAAGTGCTGGGGAGTTAGACACCAGCAAGGACGGAGTTTCTGGAAAAATACAGTAACAAATAACCAAACTGTAATTTATAGACACTGGATGCTGACAAGAAGATATAAACCAGTCAGTTTAGAATTTATAAATTTGATTTAAAGGCCCCATGAGAGAATAACAGGCTTTGTGGATAAAGGAGAAGCAGAAGATATCATATTCTCACTTTAGCAAAGTTTGACACTTTCATACGATATTCCTGAAAACAAGTTAGGAAAAAAACCTGTCAGACTCAGATTTTGATGAGAGAGTATAAAGCTAGAGTATTTGGAAACCACTAAAAGTATTAGTTAATGGTTCTTTGTCAAAATGGAAGACATGCCAGTGGAATTTTGTAGCGGTCTCTCTTGAGATGACTACTACTCAATGTTTCTTTTAAGAACCTGTACAGCAGAATATACCTATGAAGTTTGCAGAACTGGGAGAACTGGGAGAACTGGGAGGGGGTGATCCCATACAGAACAACAGGGTCAGAATGTGAGATGACCATGTGAAATAGTGCATTGTGTGCTCTTCAATAAAGACATGTGAAAGGTATTATAGTGTAGATAGGGAGGCTGCACGTGCAGAAGGCTGGGTAGTAGTTCTGAAGGAAAGGATTGAAGTTTGAGAAGGAGGTTTGATCTTAAGTTGAACATTAATGAACCTAGTCATGCTGTTGGGAAAAATAGACAAGCACTCTACTAGAATATATACACACATATATATACACATGCATACACACAAGAATATAACCTATCAAATACAGCAGGCTGTCCTCTTTTTTTCCTGCCTCAGCCTTCATTGGGTAGTGGACCCAGTTTCAGGCAATAATAAATATGCTCCCCAAAAATGTGCATCAACTGTAAAGAGTTCAAAATAACAAAATGCAACCTGTGGAGAAAGGCTGAATAATTTAAGATAGCTTAGTCTAGGGCAAAAGAACCTAGAGAACATATATCAAACCATAACAACAAAAATAATAATCAGTTCCCTGTATCTTTGAGTGGATATGATATGAAGTAAGGAGCTTAAACTGAAGCGTGATGAGGAAAATCTCATAGGATGGATAATGAAGCATAGGAATAGGCTTGGAAAGGCTATGATATAGACATCTCTGAAAGTCTTTAAGAATAATGGGTTAGACAAATACTGATCAAGAATAATATAGGCATGACAAACACCCTGGGGAAGGAGATGGACGAGGTAACATCCAAAGGTATCATGCTGCCTAGTTTTGCCTTAATGACTGAGGAAACCAAAAATTAATGAGACATCTATCATGTTCAAAGTTTCAGACTACTACGTATTACTTTTCTGAAGTTTATTATGGTGTTACTGCTCAATGTTTACTGCACTGAAGTATCAGAATAAGGTACTAGTAAAGAAGGACCTAGGTCTGGTTTCACCCTGCTCGGCAGGACTCTGTAATGAGGTAGTTTGAACTTTCCCTTACAGGCAAACGATCTTGTACCTAATACTGAGTAATTTATTATAAAAGGTCTATCCATTTCTTGAGTGTAGTAGCTAGTACAATATTTGGGCTCATCTTCTCCTGTCTGACATGTATTTCTTTCATGCATAGAGCACTGCTGTGGATCCGAGATCAGCTCCACACCTGGTAGCAGCAATCTAATCTGAGAACATACAGTTCTGGTTCCTGCTCCAACTAGCACTTTTTTAGGAGTAGGAGGAGTGGATGTCCAGTCCACAGAGGAGCTGGATAGGGAGGGAAGGGTCTTGAACTTCTCTCTCCATCATGGGTGGCAGTTCTTGGTAAAAAAAAGACTACTGAGCAAAAGGGGACTGTTTCCCATTGTGTCTCCCTTTGTGGTGTTTTGGGGTAGCTAGGGAACACCAGCCAGAGCAAAACACATGGCTGGAAGAGTCCCTGGTTTCCATACTCCTTTAAGGGTGTATGTAAGCTAGATGTCTGGCCATAGTCAACACCAGCTGGGCAGAGGTGCTTCTGAGTGTGTCGAGACAGACCTGGGGCAATTAAGTTTTCACACGAGATTTCAGGCACATTCAGAGCCCAAAAGAACAGCTTAGTGGCAGTACTGAGGACTCAGATTTCACACTTAGAATTATATCTGCTGAAATACTTTGATGGCTCTAGTCTTTAGTTGATTTTTCCAACTCCAGTTGTACCATGATATATTTTATTCTCCTTTAAGTAACTATCTTACAAGGATATTTCAATATCACTAATTCAGTGCAGGTTCTGAGAAATACCATAAATAAGAGATGACACTAAAAAAGCAATATTTTATATTCTGCACAGTTTTATTAGTTGATATTAGTTGACATTTAGGTACAACCTCATTCAAGCTTCTTTAAATGACTGCACTTTAGATATATTAAATGAGAAGGAAAAAAAACCCTCTTAAAGTTAAAAGAATGCTATAAAGGCTGAGAAGTGTTCAATAGATAGAAAACGCCAAGATTAAGGCTGCTTTTAGGTATGTATTATGATATAGACAATAAATACAAGACTACATTTTCTTTGCAGGGGACCCCTTCCCACTTCAGCACAAGACATGATATGTGTTTGCTTCATATACAGAATTTCAGTATTTTATAGTGTCTTCTCACCATGTATTCCATACAGTATTCAAACCTTTCTCTGAAGGCAGAGTTATTATTTTCCTCATGAGCTTTTCTGTGGTGCATGTTTCAGTGTCTGAGGACTTCACAAATCGTAGTCAGGTTTCCCAGCAATCACTGGCATGAGCACAGCCTAGCAGAAAGACCAGAAACAAGGCACAAAGACTTTTAAAAATAACAATATATCCTCTAGCTGTGGATATTATTGCAATAAGTTGGGCTCATTGTGAAGTCATTTTTCAGAGACCTCATTAAATAAAATCTCCTGTGTTCAAAGTAAGTCATCTGGGTTCAGTGGGTTTCAGCTGCTTCAAGGAATTCCCAGAACTTCGGCAAATGAGACCACAAGTTTTAACCAAAGACTTAAGGAATAAGACTACCAGATAAAAGTTGTTAAAAGAGTTATGTTATTTACTCCTGACTCTCCTGGGAACTGTGTTTACAGGCATGGACAGTAAATACTCCAGAACAGGACAGCTTTAATCATGACACCATCCTGCTATTCTCTCTGTCTATTCACTGTATCTTCCATGCCCTGCAAGACATGTCCTACATCTCAGCTATTTGCCTCTTGTTTCATACTCCCAAAGACCTCAGTCATGCAGTGAAAGACTGCGAGCCAACATCCTACTCATTTAATTGCTGTTTAGCAGCTGTTCTGCTGATACCCATCACAGGCTTGCAGACATACACTCATGGGTCAGCCTTTCACAGATCTCAGTATGATATCTCCTCCCTAAGACTCCTTGTTCTGACTTTCCTGGTGTCTGGCTTTTGATTCCTCTGCCTTTGAGGATGTTTCTCTACCACTCTGCATGACTATTATGGCACAGGCTGGGCAACGACTGCCTCAGAAGCCACTCTGCAGAGAAGGTCCTGGGGGTCCTGGAGCTGTACGTGAGCCAGCAGTGTGCCCTTGCAACAATGAAGGTCAACCACATACTGGGCTGCATTAGGAAGAGCATAGCCAGCAGGTCAAGGGAAAAGATTACTCCCATCTATTCAGCAGTTGTGAAGTCACATCTGGAGTCTTGTGTCCTGGCTTGGGCCCTCCAGAACAAGAGTGAGACTGGCAAACAGAGTGAGGCCAGTGAAGGGTTACTAAAATGATTAGGGACTGGAGCACATGATATGTTAGGAGAGGTTGAGGTAACTGGGTTTGTTTAGTCTGGAGAAGGCTAAGGTGGAGGCAGATCTAATTGTTGTCTTCATTCAGGAAGAGTCTGTCTTGCATTAGGAATAGTGTCACCAGCAGGTCAAGGGAGGTCTTCCTTCCCCTCTGTGCTAGGCAGAAACCCGGAAAAGAAAATTTCAATCCAAATATTTGTCATTAGTCAGAAGTATCTGAAAACAGGTGATTCTAATCAAAGTTTCAGGTAAGGAGGAATTTTTGTGCCAAATTACACCAGGAAACCAAACTCAGTGTCTTTTTACAAGTGTTTTCCTCTCCCTCTCCATTCTCTGTGGTCTTTACATGTTCTTGCATACAGGTGCGAAGTCACTAGTCACAGGTTACTCAAATAGGGACTGAGACAACCTGTGGTGGTTACTTTCGCTCCCCAGGCAACTGCTGCTGGGCACTCCCAAAAGGCAGACTAGTGAGTGGGATGCATCTTTGCTGTGACACAATCTATACCTGTCAGGTTTATATAAATTGCGATCATGCTTTGTGTCAGCTTCCTGTCATGTCTAAAGCAATAAAAGAGAAAAGAGAAAGAAAAAACCCTGAATCTTCTCCAAACGAGGAAATGGCATGTGCAGTCACATTTCTGAAGCTAGCAATTCCGTAGCCCAAGACACGAGCGCTGGCAATGAAAAGCTACAGAATGCATAAAGTCCTCCTGAATTTCAAACTTTCAATCTCAATGGGCCTTTAGACATCCTTTTATCTTCATTGAGGGATTTTTTTCAACAAATAATTATGGAAAAACTACTGTTCCATCCTTGGGAACCTGGAAAACCTTGAGTGTCTGTTCTGGTTTCGGTTGGGGTAGAGTTAATTTTCTTCCTAGTAGCTGGTATAGTGCTATGTTTTGGATTTAGTATGAGAATAATGTTGATAACACACTGATGTTTTAGTTGTTGCTAAGTAGTGCTTACAGTAGTCAAGGACTATTCCAGCCTCCCATGCTCTGCCAGGTGCACAAGAAGTTGGAAGGGGAGGCAACACAGCTAAAACAGTTGATCCAAACTGGCCAAAGGGCTATTCCATACCATATGACATCATGCTCAGTATATTAATGGTGGGGAGCTGGCTCGGGGACTGGCTGGGCATTGGTCGGTGGGTGGCAAGCCGGTGCATCACCTGTTTTGGGTTTTTTTTTGTTTTTTTTCCTTCTCTCTCTCATTGTTTTCATCACATTATTATTATTATTTATTATTATTATTATATTTTAGTTATTAAACTGTTCTTATCTCAACCCACGAGTTTTCTTGCTTTTGCCCTTCCGATTCTCTCCCCCATCCCACTGCGGGGTGGGAGGGTGAGTGAGCGGCTGTGTGGTGTTTAGCTGCCTGCCAGGTTAAACCACAACAGTGTCCTACGTGCAGTGGTATAGAAACCTCTAAATTGCATATGTGGAAAGTTTGGATGCTACCTGTGTTTTCTACTCATGAACAAACCAAAACATTGCAGCCCATTTTTTCTGCCAAGGTCTATTTTCCCTCCATTGATGGACAAGGGAACTTAAGCCAGTGCTGACAATGAGAGAAGAACAAGAATTTTGTGCCATCTCCTCCAAAATTTCTGCTTCATCCACCATCCTAAATGATCCTGTTGTATTCAGAAGTATTTTTCCCCTTAGAGCCTTGTGCTGTATAATTGTGTAGCAAATCTTGTGCAGGATATTAGTAGCTGTGCCTCAGGCAAAATTCCTGGAGTACGGAGATGATGTAACCTGGACTCCTGAATAGAGCAATGTCTCATTGCCAATACTGCAGTATTAGCACTTTATATGGATTAATGAGCTCCAGATTTATTTACACTCCTCAGAGTATTGTTTTGGGTTGACAAGACAGCATCAGTAATGTTCAGTCCACTCTTGCAAGACAGTTCTCACAATCCCACGGACTAGAAAACAAAGGAGATTTTGCAAAGCTGAATGTCACATAAATCAAATAGATATTGCAGAGAGCAGGGTCCATGGCTTTATACATGATTTCTCTGTACAAGCAAAAAACTAATGCTTCAACACTGGAAATTTCTATCCAAGGAAGAGTATTTATGATGTGGAAAGGGTGAAGCCTCTTCAAGAGTGATACCTCCTAAAAGTACAAGGCACAGTCCCACTAGGGACTAAAAAAATAAGCCTACAATGCAGACTTTAAGCCACTAGCAAGTATAATGCCATATATTCTCTGTGGTCTATTTTGTTTAGAGCTAGGATCCCAAATCCAGAGTTTCCAAGCATCATTACACTCAAGCCACAAGAAGGTGATAAAAAATGTAGATATAACACTTGAATGGAAAGAGTAAGTCTTTGCTTGACTCTTCTTCTCAGATGAAAGTCAATATTCCTTGCACTATTTCTACCCTTATGCATTGTTCCTCCCAGGATGGCTCGTACTGCAGTGGCAATGCATGGCGATTGCTACTTTGGTCGTTAGGAATTTGCAAGGCAGGTGGTGGGTCTCATGGTAAAACCTACACAGAGAGCTAGAGTCAATGGATCAAGCAAAAATATAGAGAGATAACCTATGATGTAAGTGAATATCTCTATTATTTTGTCTTTAACCTCCTATCCTGAATTGAAAATATTGCAAAAAGGCTATAAGAACACATAGCTTTAAAATCAATGAACAAATCAGCAAATGATTATAATTATAGTGCAGAGTAATATATCTCAACTAAAGGCTAACAAAAATTTTTCATTATGTTCCAGCATACTAAAAGAGGAATTCCACAGGGTACTATCAGAGAAGACGTTCATTTTATCATTCCAGTGGATAAGGACTTCTCATTTTAAAAAGTTCTTTCGTATACACTGGCAGTAAATACACATATGAAACTGTTACCATTATTACAGCCTTTAAAGCACACTTACTGGAAAATGACTATCTAACAAAGAGATGTCAAGTCTTTCATGAGAATTACCTCAATATAAAAAAATAGTGTTAGCAGAATAAAAACATTAATATTTAAGCAGATTCTGCAGTGTTTGAACAACACAGTTAACAATCTGGTTATTCAACTTTTGTTCAGAAGAATGAAAAATTCACTGTGCATTGTTTCTGCTATTCAATTTCTCTTTGACTCACAATATGGAATTTGTCTCATGCAGTAAAAACCAGACTCAAATTATGTAAAGTTCACAGATGGCAGGTGTAAATATAGGGTGCAAAAATATCAATGTAAAGTGAATTCCCGGACAAGGATTATGTTACAAAATTATAAAATAAAAAGTACAATTGAAAGGTATGTTTTAGTTATCCACAGACACAGAGCAGTAACAATATGATACCCAATATAATTTCAGAGCTTATGAAAAAGCATGAAAGCTGTCAGATTTCCTCTTTCTTCCCCACACATTGTACTAACAGGAATAAATGAGTTTAGACTTGGTCTTGAGATGACATGCCGTGACATTTTTCAATTTCTTTTAAATTTAAGCTTAACTTTAAATTTCCCAGCTTTAGAATACTTGCTTTGGGGACAATGTTGTTGTGACTATGTAGTTATCTGCCCTAAATTAGACTAAAGGTGCACTTGGCAATAATGTACTTTTAAATTATGCATAGTTTGCTATGTAAAAATCAAGCTAATCAAGAAAAATAATTTCTTAGATGAGCAGTAAACAATAAACCAAAAGGAACCATTACCATGGGATTTTTCTTATTCTTTGAAGTTGTGAAGTCTCAAACTTAATTTTGGTTGTGAATTTTCTCCCACTGGCTCCTTCCTGCTTTTGCTTTTTTTCAGCTTGGTAGACAGAAGTTCTGGCTTCTGCCTGAAACAATGACCAGCATAAGACAGAAAGGTCATATTGCTCAGGAAAACAGAGCTTACTACCTGGCAATATACACCAGATTCTCCTCGCCACCTGTACTTCCCAGCATTCTCTTGGTTATATATCTCAAGCCCTCTTCTACACATTTAATTTCCCTCTCTTTATAAACACACGTACAGATATCCCACATGTCCCAGTCTCAGGCCCTCTCCTATTCCCTGTGAATAGGCCTTATAGAATAAATATTTTCCAATTTTTTTTCCTAATAGATTTATACTAAAACTTGTGACACATATGTCCGTACTAAGGAAAGTCAGAGTGAAGGCCTTATAGTTTGTCCTCTACACATCCTTAACTGAGAGAAAACACGTGGCTCTAGAGAAAGGGAGCTGGGACCTGAGTAAGAAACCACTTTGGGAAACACAAGAGATGGATTCAGATCCATTTATGTCTATAAGTAAGTCCATGTCTCTGCCTCTACAACCACCATCATATCACCTGCTACAAAAGGATAAAGGATTAAATCAGGACTGGGTAATTTTACACATCTGCAGATAAAACAGAAAAGTAGGTACCAGTAGGTCCAAGTAACTAGAGTTTGATTTTGTTGTTGTTTTTTGTTGTTTTTTGTAGGGAGAGCGGAGTGTATTTGGCAGATAAACCGAAAAAGGACAAAAGGACAAAAGGAAAAAGGAGGTGGATTTTGATCTGAACAAACCTTTTCTTTCATTTTAAATACATTTGCAATAAACAACAAGCAAATGAAGGTCCAGAAAATTGTCTGTAGTCCCCTTTTCTTCCCCAACACACAGGCACAGTTCCTAGGACTAAGGTACGTACTTCATTCAGAAGGCAGGGGCTGAACCTCTGCTCTGATTCAGACAGAGTGGACTGAAATCAGTGGGCACCTCCCAGCACTGTTCACGAGGATGTGGAATCCGTCTCTCTCATTTTCTAGCATTCGGTCACTGTTTCATTTCGTAAAACAAGAAAAGATGCCGACACCTCCTCCCAGTCCTTACCGTCCTGCAGGTAGCGCCGCTCTTCCCCATACCAAGCCACATGCATTTCCAAGCATGGAAAGCATCTGAAAAGGATCACATAAAAGAAAAAGACTGGTGGTTAATGCCCCCTGAGACCCTGGTTTGCGTGAGGGGGTTGGCACTTACACGGTAGGAGACTCTGGACCTTCATATCCTTGACCTTTTTCATAAGTGAGAATAGTTAGACTTTTCATAAAGGAAAATCTTTAAAAAGAAAACCAAAAGGCTCAAATAATTTTTATTTGTGATTTCAGCTTGAAGGGTTTGCTAAATTCAGGATAGATTTGAAACTGGTTTTAGCAGTTGCAAAATTAGGGAAGGAGAACAAAATATTCCCCAGTACGTAACAAGTCATGCAGCTCCACCTTCTCTTCAGTGTTGTGAGGCAAGCGTGGGTGCATTGCTGAGGTTTGTCGATGCCCATGATACAGAATGACAGGCTTTAGCGGTCTTGAAATTGCTGCTTGCAGAGAGTGAACCCAGGAGCAGACAGAGAGAGGCAGCGACTGCAGACCCGGCCTGGGGGGACCGCTCCCAGGATGGGAGAGCTGGGGACAGCTGATTGCATCCCAGCCGCTGGACCTGCAGCAAGGCATGTTGTTACTCTGTCATCGGCCCTGGCATGCAATTCTGGGATTTATATCAAATAGCCTACACACAGACCTTTTCTACTTTATGTACCTATTTTCCCTGTATTACTCACATTGTACAGATGTGAAGGTCTTGCTCTGCACATTCAAACTCACAGGCTGCCAGACAGAGCACGGATGGGCTAAAATCTAGAAAACTATTCTAAAAGTGTGATAAATTCTGCTATGGGACTTGCAGTGCTGAGTCTGCCTCCTGGAAAAGGTGGTATCGGAAGAAAAAAAGATGTCAGAGGCACATTTTTGTGGGAGTAAAGAGACTGGCCCAAAGTCTTCAGAAGTAGAAAGAGGAAATCCACTCATACAATCAAAGGTTTTCATATTAAACAGCTGAGGGACCTATATATCTAAAGAGATACTATCCATTTATTTTCATCTAGAAAACAGGAGTTTGTTAATTGCTGCTCCTTGTTCAAAAGGAAAATATGTGTTTACTCTCATTATAAAATGAGAATATGTTTTAAACTCAGGCAGTTTTCTGAGGTCATCTAGATTTTTTAAGGAAACTTAAGATAGCTCTGCTATTCTCCAAGAGTACCTGGAAGTGCATTAGAGCATTGCAAAAAGTATTTTTAACAGAAAATAAAGTAGATGTTTAAATTGCATGAAATGGAATAACATTGTTCCTTATGAAATCATAGAAAACAATTACCTGAGACTGTCTAGCATGCAATAAAAATGCTTTTTGGCATACTTCCACTTTTATTGGCACTGTTGAGATGTTTACATACGCAGTAGTTTGTCTTTATAGGAGGCCTCAATTATCCAGTGCCTATTGGTTCATATATATTATTTTGCTTCCTGAAACACTGACAAAGATAACCACCTGGAAAGTTGAAAATAAATTTTGAATGCAAGATGATTTGTTTAAAGAGGTAGACATTTTTAAAATTTTGCCTCTAGTTGAGTAACTGCAATTTTGAATGCAATTATTTTTCCCTGAGATCACACTTGCAGATATGAGCTACAAGGAGCCTCTTTTAAAAGTCTTGTTTTGAATATGGATGAGTGAGAATCGTTTATACAACACGTATCTGAAGGTCATTTAATTTTTTTCAGAATTAACCCATAACTCTTGGGAAATGACACTGCATTCTAAATTAACATCAAACACCCTACAGTACTACTGAGAGAAGATTCAGCTCTGGCCATAGAGGCTGTATGGTATTATTGCATTTCAGAAACCATTTTCTGTTATAGCACAGGAACATGGTAGGAAGAAATACTAGCAGAGTAGCTATAAGTATGTAAATGTATATGGGAATGACACCAGTCAAAACTAAAACGCTCCATCTGCGTACTTTTTTACTAATGAGATTTTAATATTGCTAAACTAGTGAGTCTACTCCATTTGTTTAACTCATGGACTCTTGAAAGTTTGAGCTGATTTGCCTTTATGTATCAACATTATATTTACATAAAAATCCCTAATGAGCCAGGCTGCAGCTTCTGCTCTTTGAATTCTGTTTGGATAGCTAAACATGCGTACCAGTTATGCAGTGGGTTTTTTTCTGGCTGAGAAAACTTAGAGAAAACTACATTAATCTCTGTTTCAAAATTAACAACAACAAAAGCAAACAGCTCTAAAACCCCTGCAGAGATGGATCCATCTGCTTGGGGTAAGAATAATCATGGAAAATATCAAACCGAAGCTATTTTGCAGAATCACTGTAACATGTAACAGAACAAAGATGTAAATGAAGTAGCTCATCGAACCCAGATGTTTTCTGCTTCCTCTCACTATATATATTCATTGCTGCTTAATATTTGTCCTGAGGTATTCATTTCAAATTGTTAACAACTTGAATTGTTTTGCAAAGGCAGATGCTGAATGATATATTCTGAATTAGTAGGAATCGCAAGGACAGGTAAGATTGGATCTGAACTTTCATTTCACTTCATAATAATGCTGGGTGGTAGCATTGAGAACACGGGTCGCTGAAGAGCTTTGTTGAATATTTTAGAGGACTGTAACAGAAACATTAAGATTGGCATGAACAGAGACTGTATGGGGAGATCTGGATGTGGGAGCACCAGAAGGAACAGAAGGGCTATAAGAGCGGCACGTGTTGATGGCACCCAGACTAGCAGGTAATGGACATCCCAGCACAGCTATGTGCAGTTTCTCAGTTCAACTAGAGACCCAGGGACAGCCCACACCCAAGACTCAAACCAGTAAGGGTTCCCATCTGGGTGGGAAGATAAAGAACAGGCTGGAGCCCTTGGCTGCCCAGGGAAGGTAAGAAAGGACAGTGAGGAAATCCTATGGACTCACAGAAGTGGGATGGGACAGAGAGGCACAAAACCACTGGCAGCTCCTAAAGGGCACAAAGGACACTTCCAAGCTCAACCACCCTCACCAGACCAAGCGGGGTCCAGGCAGCATGGCGGGGACTCAGAGCTGGTGTCTTGTTCTCCCCATCACCCCCAGGAGACACCTGGAGAGACCTGTCCTGGAGCTTATGAGAAGCAGGGCAGGAAAATGTGAGTGAAGTCAGATTTCTTTTAAAACAAAATGACATTTTCCTCCTATAAGGTTTCACATGGAGCTTGTAGCAAGTGTAGCAGTGTTATTTCCTACAGCATAGACAAGGTGATCTTCCAGGTCCCCAGAGCAGTAAGATGAGCTCCCTCACGGAAACAACAGCAACAGCAACAACTGTCATTGAAGCTGCTCATGTTTACAGGGGGAAGAAATGGGTAAAGATACCAAGTGGTCACCTGAGGATTTCTCTCCCTAAGAACAACACACAGCTTTTAAAACATTGCACTCTCCTAGGAAAAAAGCACATAATCACTGTCCAGCTCTGCACAGCCCAGTTGATGTTGTTACGGACTTAGCTGGCAGAACAGCTGATGAAGAGTGCTCTTCTCCATAAGTTCCAGGAGTTAAAGTCCCTAGAGCACTGCTGCACTGCAGAAGAGCTGAAGAACTGCCTGCAGCCTTGCCATGCTTTGCCTTGCTCTTGCTTCACATTCAACAACCTGTGTAAGCTGGTTAAATTAATTTTGGATGCTAAAGAAATACCTACCTCTGTTTAGTGCATTTTTTTTTGTCAGGTATCATTATGGTATTCAGGCTGCTTCATCAGGAGGGACTTTCTTCTACTGTTTGCCTATGGAGTGCTACAGAAAAGTTTATATCAGTAAGTAGAAACACCCTTTACTTCAGGCTGGTTTGAGACTTAAGCCAAGCAGGGAGGAACCTAGTGCAGTAATGGCAAAAGAGCCCCAAGAAAGAAGTTTTTTTGCCAGGCAGCCTTGGACCTACCACAATGTCCTAAGGCTGTTGTGCTTAAAACTGGTTTATCTTCCCATGCTGCCAGTTTTGCCTGTTGCAGCAGCAGCAAGCAGTGGTGCCATCGGTGACTTTGGAGTGTGAGGTGCCACCTCCTTGTTGCAGCCTTTCCCCTGCCACCCCCCACGGCACTTCCTCCCTTCCCATCACCCCCCCACCTGCCTGCCGGGGCAGCATGGACACTTATACAGCACCCCTACAAGGTAATTTAAGAGCAAACTGGTTGTTAATGGGCTTGACTGCACTGTGTGAAGGCCCCATTTCTTTTCAATCAAAACATTTTATTCCTTCAGGGGTTTGCATTTAACATGATAGGGAGTTCAGTTACTCTGCAGCTAATAAATGTATACTACTACTCACTGTTGTACTGAAGAAATATACTTTGGTTGTTTTACATTTCAAGGCACACAGCTTGCTTAAATTCACCGGCACTTATTTTCCCAAGCCTGTTCTATATTCATTACATACTTACATGTCCCCTGCTTCTCTGCATTATAGGGATGCTTGCCATAAAATATATTTCCTTGGATTCCAGTATCTTCAAAACACCTCAGGTATTTTCACAGAATCCATTTTATTTTCTTCCTACTGAAGTTTATTAAAATATCCACTGCTACAGGCTGTAGTACATGGAATGAAGCCATAACTCATACTTAACTACCTTTTTCCAGTCACGCTACTGATAGATGAATAAATTTGAACTCTCTTTTTGACCGCTGATTTTTGGACGTGGTGTTTCCCTTACTAACCGGGGTAATTTCTTTAATGGCCATCAGTGTTCTTACAGGACAGGTGATTAAGGATCGCTTTTAGCCTCTCACAATCATATAATTATCAGTGCCTGTTAGGTAGCAGCAACTGTGCTTCTGAAATACACAGTACTTTTCTAATAAATTCTCCAACGCTTTATCTAAATTACTCCCATTTTGTCTATTGTATTTTTCCCATTACTTACCAATGGAACAAAGCAAGACCTAAGGTACTTGGTAACTACTTGGCAACTTCCATCCAGGGTTAATTAATCCGTAACTCTGGGCATCACCTCTGAGCTACACTTCTTGCCTCTTCTTCAGTGAAAGAGCTGTGTACCAAATAACACACGCATGCCTCGCAGTGATATAGTCCGTTGGTTTTCTGTTTCCCAAAGCCCGTGATTAACCAGTCCGGGTTTTGTGACCTCTCCCCTCCAACCCCTGCACCGCACCCAAGCACCACATGGCTGTCACTCTATTTCCACCCGCCTTCTCGGTGCTGAATACCTGTGTCAGCTTCACACTCCGCATTTCACCCCTTGGCCATGTTTCAGAGGGCAGTCTGTTCAGTCCATAACAGAGAAGGATAAGAGACTACTTGACTACCATCACAGAAATAAAATAATATGATATTCGATGCTAATCTCCTAAGAGAAGAGCATAGAAAAAAACCAATACCCAAACCAGACAAATTTCAACTGAAGTCTCTGTATGTTTTTAAACAGAAAGAGTAGCTTACAGAACAAGTGGTTTCTCCGTCTCTAGATGCCTCCACATCAGGAGTGGATGCCTTCAGAAAGACTGCTTTAAATCAGGCTATAAGTGTGTGGCTCAGTATGAGGCAGCGTGTGAAATGCTGACTTCTGCAGTGAGGAAGCTAAATCAAGCTAACGGCTGCTTCTTTCTTTAAAATCTTGAACCTGCATAAATTATCTACAGTCCTAGCCTTTTTTTCCAAATCATTGATTACATTTCTGGTTATCATGAGCCCTCCATCCTGCACATCTCTTGGCCAAACAAATTAATTTTGTTTAAAAGAAATAGGTAGGGACAACCACAAGGAAACAAAATTGCCAGTTTCTTACCTGATTGCTGATTGTGAGGACCTGGCAAGAAGAAACTGAAGAACCTGCATAACTGGAAAGGCTGAGCAATGCTTTTCCCTTGCTATACTTGAAAATATTTATCAGACTTATTTTGAGGACAGCATTAAAATAAGTAAGTAACAGAAGGGAAATGAAGGATATTGTTTAAGCACCTCAAATTGTGCTTTTGCTTTTTTTCTATTTTCTGTTGTTTGTATTGACTACAGTTTTCATTAATGTGAGCTAGCAGTAGCTAGGACACTTCTTGAAGACTGTTCAGGGGATCTTTTAATTTCTGTTTACAAGGACAGAAAATTGAAGCAAATGAAATATGATTTCTAAGAGAGACAGTGTGGATGGAAATAAACACATATTGTATTCCCAGTACCTATGTGACTTGGTTACATTACAAGATACAGAGAAAAGAGATGCATAATGTGAGGAAATAAGAAACAGAAGCCAAAGGGGAAAAAAGGAAAAGAAAGAACCTCAAAATCTGATACTGTTCCATGCTTACCATCAGTTTATTTAGCTTTGCAAATTACAGTTTTGACCTGATTGTTAACTTTCCCAAACAATTTGAAATGTGTGTCATCTTTTTTCTGTAGTTGTATAAACTGCCAATGAATCAAGAAACTATGTCAAGGCAAATCACTGCATTTGTATTAGGTAGTTTATTTCACTTGCTTTAGTCCAATAACTTTGGAGTATACTGACATCCAATATTCAAACATGCAATATAAATTTAATTTACAGTCTCTTGCATTTCTAATGCATGGGAAATTTTAAACAGAGTGCAATGGTTTTAAATATTTATAAAAACTCATAGAATTGTAAAGTTATTGAATATTATAATTTGCTTCATACATAAACATGACAGTAAAAAGATAGGAAAAAAAGTAAAAGCGTTCTACCTCATGGCTTTATTATTAAAGGTTGTCTGAAAGCAGTTTTAATATTAAACAAAAAAGAGTTTATCAGAAAGGCACCTGGAAGTTCTCAGAAGGGGAGATGTACAGGCAATAAAGGATCTACAAACGCAGGCTGCCTCAGGGACTCCGTGTTACAGCTCAGACTCACGGCTAACAGCTGGGTGGCTGAGGGTCTCCTGACAAGGAGGAGTGAGCTCTGGGCATCCGCTCTTCAGCAAGCAGTGATCTGGGACATGAAGTTGCACCTTAAGGGCTGCTCATTGCCAAAAGCAGGGCAACTAAAGTGGCCATGTTTTGTTTGTGTCCTACAAACCAAACAACTCCTGACTGTCCACCTGGAACTGTGCTAGAGATTTCCCCAGACAGAGGGAGTCAGGATGATGGGTGGTTGACCATGGCTGCCCTCCTTGGCTCTAACTAACTTCTCTTTGAGCTTTGCCAAGTGGCATTAAAAAAGTCAGCCTTCAGCCTGATCTAATATATATTGGATAGTTTTATATCGGCTGTGCTATATGCAGTTTCTAGTTGTAATCACGGCCTTGGAGTGGGTATGATGCCTTGTTTTCTTCTTCCGACTTGAGTTATTTAGATATAAAGTATGTTTGTGTGTATAATCATATACAAGAATTTGCATGTGTATGTAGTCAATGACTTCTGGATAGCTTTGCCAAGAAACCACCTTTAAGCATCTTGTTCCCAACCGCCTGGTGAAGACCTGCTTCTGCTGAGGTGGTCTCTTTGGAAAATGGTGGTGGTTTTTGATCTCAGCAGACTGCTGGGATGTTCTGCATCAGTATTCAAAGTAGGCAAAAAAGTGAATTTAAAGAATAGGGAACTGCAGTGAACCACGCAGGTGGAGATTTTGCTTCCTCTCCCCCTGAGAGGCAAGGTTAGAACAGGCACAGGTGGAAACGGGCACTCTCCTCGGGAGCCAGTACTGCTGTGATCTCAGGAGCAGACCTGTTACCTGAGGTCCTGGGGAAATATTAAAACTGAAGGATACCACAATTTTTTCTCCCTTCATGCTAGAATCTGCAAACAGCAAGGTTTTGTACCCTAAACAGTACATTCTGAGGGAAAATAAGCTATTTTGTTTCGGAGTTGAACATACCTCCAGAATCTGAGCCTAGTCAAATCACACAGGCTGAGTACTTTTTTTTTTTTCCCATTGGTAGTACAGGCACTGAGATAATCCCAAGCTTTTAAGTACACTCACTATATCATTAATTTGAGTAGTAATACCATTTTCTCCAGCTGTAGGGTGACTTTGTCAGGGAAATGTTGGAGAAGCAGGCTACCTGACATCCTCCTGATCTTTTTAGTGGAAAGCAGTTCTTGCTTCCTTTAAGTCTTTTGGAAGAACTAAATGGCAATTGCCCTGGCTGCCACCTTTGAGAGATGAGAGGCAGACTGGGGCACTAAGGGTGAAACAACTTCATGCAGCATAACAGGAATGGGAAGAGGAACAGGGTGTGTTTGGGTCCTTTTTCAGCATCTAAAGCACAGGCTGAACTTGGTGAATAGGTGTCAGTATAGACCAGTGAGATACTCATGCATCCCACTAACATCTGATAATTTGCCTGGTTCTTATGCTCAGTCTAATGCTTTGTGATTTCAGGAGCTAGTTAAAACCAACAAAAATAAAAAAAAAAAATTGAGAATTCATAATTTTACCCTTACTTAGGAATAATAACACAAGAGTGACTGCACTGAGTCAGATCAATGGTGCATCTGGTCCAGTACCCAACAGTAAATGTCACTTCAACTATATAAGACCAGAGCAGAAGTACAATTATAACCTCGTTATGTACCAGGTTACCAAAAAGAAATTTAGCAAAAAGAGTGGCTAAAGATGATTCAAACTTCTGTTCTGCGTCTTACCTTAAAGTACAATGTTGCCAATGCGCAAGTGCAGTGAGGGCACAGTCGAAAAACCCAAATGCAAATGACTTAGGAAATGGATTGAAACAGACATAAGAAATAGGCCTTTAACTAGGGATAAAAAGCAAATCAGTGCTTCCCCCCACCCAAAACAACCCCCAAAAATCCCAAAACAGAAAAGGTCATTTATATAATAAATCCAGAGGATAATTGGGATTTCTTAAGACCAGCATTCCCATCAATATTATACTGTTAGGACACGAGTTCCCTAGACTTCTTGCCAAAATGAACAGCAAGAGAAGAAAAGTGTTAAGAGCCTGTTTTCTCCTCCATGCAACAATTATAAATTGTTTTATTGAGCTCTTAAATTACCTAATACAGTTAAACATGATGTAAGAGTACACAAGGTATTGCATTACCCAGGAATGTGTCTCAGGATGAGGAGGAGGAAAGCGGGGAGGCACTTGGAACTACGTTTTTTCCTTCTAGCAGACCTTGTTGTAGTTCAGTTACAACTGGGAATTCCATGTTTTATAACTTTACTTGTGGGCTAAGAAGAAAAATAGTAAAAGGCAAGGTCATGTTTATCACTACTCCATTAGCGAGCTGCAGCATCGGTTACATCTGCCTGACTGGGCCCAGGGCAACAGAAAAATAATTAACCTTTTTGTTCAAAACCAGGGCATGGCCAACGCAAGCTGGGGCCAGGGTAGGGATGAAACACTCACAATCACTCCAGAGAAGCTCTAGATCCCAGAGTTTCCATCTCATCCAGGAAGGCTTTGGGGAATTTGTTAAGCCTTTGCTAACTTTAAATATAATGGGTAGAAAAATAACGGCAAGCTTATATTTTATTTTGTCCCAGCAGTTGTATGGCGGTTGTATGGAACAACAGTTCTGTAAAAAGTCATCTAAATAAACTGAAATGCTGCTGCCAGTCTAACATGTTTAGAGATTTTAATTGCAAGTCAAAAAACACAATACAAACCATTACATGAGCAGTGGAGTTTGGCTGACAGAAATAAAAGGAGAACTTATCACCTGGCGTAACATTTAAAGGAGGACATAGATAACAAAGTGCCTTCCTTCATATCCTTTACCGCCACATCATTGATCTCTTCCAAAAATTCAGAACAATATGAATCTTTTACAATATCATCGCTATGGCTTCTTGCTCAGTGGTAATCCAACATGAAGTTTGCGAAGAGAAGCCAATATATGACCTGAAGCAGTCCTGTGCTTTGCCATTTTTATCAGTCTTCACAAACAGACCTTTTAAACTTCAGCAATGGGAAGTATCACTCAGATACCCAATTTATCACTCAACAAATATAAATGATACAGATGAACACAATGCAGTACTCAAAAAGTCTACATCTTAAAGTGGAATCAATATAGTCCTCCACAATATAAAATTCTTCTGGGATGATCCAAAATAAAGAGAAAATAATTGACTATATCTGGAAAGCAGGGGCAGAGGCTGTACCACCCTGTATTCCATCTAGGCAGGAAAATGGTAGATTATACTCCTCATGATAAGATTTAAAATATATGCAAGAAGTTCAGAGATACTTCCATAGACTCACCTTTTTTTTTTTTTTTTTTTTGATACAATCCTCTCGCATTTGGTTAAAAAATACATAACATTTAATTCAAAAATACAGGATAAAGAAGAAGTAAGAAACGCAATAGACCACTGCCTTATGATAAGAGCTATCACATATGAGAGAAAGACACTTTGTGGACTAGAAAATCAAGAACCTAAAACCATGAGCAAGCCTCCAGTTAAATAATTTTGTTTGCATTTACAATAATTTCTCCTTCATTTGCTCCATCTGTCCATGGGACGGGATTTTTGGCTTGTCCATATGGAGTATAACAACACTGAGATACTTGTTAAAAAATAATTGGGAGAAATCAAGTTTGGGTTAATAAAATAAAACCTTTGAATTTATAAAGTTCATTTCTAGTTAAATGTGAACTATCTACCACATTGTTCTGTCTCTGAAGTCACTGCAAGGCCTATTTCTGCACAGTGCTATGGCAGTCCAGACCAATGTAAACAAATGCAGCGAGTGCAGCAGTCCTCAGGTTACCTCACCAAGCACCCCTGTGTTTTCCTGCCAAGAAACACCTTATTGTGAGGACTGTGTGGTTTGGCACTGTACAAATTTGAGTAGCTGCTGATGGGCAGCAGGATGAAGGCAGCAATGCGTTTGTCTTGGAAAAGCAATGTGTTTCCTGGGACAAGTGAACTCAGAAAATACAATTGTTATGACCCCTGGCTTTTGGTCGCTTGCCGATGAGCAGCATCCCACGGCTGCAGACCTACTAGCCAAGGGAAATGTGACTTTTAAGCAGCTTGGTGCCTTGTACAGTTTATATTGTGTTTGGGTGCCTTGCTTACTGCGAGACCTGGTCAGAGATGTCTTGCAATTTGGGCAGATCGGTTTGGCTCCAAAGTCGCTAAAGCTGCTTTCTTCTAACACCGATCCATTCCCTTTTTAAAACATGATGCCTCGGGAGATGTGCAAGCTCATATTTGGAGTCTTTTCCACACTTCCTGCAGCAGAATGGATTCTTTTCCGTTCCTTTTGCATTTTTCATTCTCATCTGTCTCCGATTTTCCTCTCTGAAGGTTTTGTAGGCATATGTAATTACAGAAGGAGAAGTCAGTAGCTGATTTTTTAGGAAGACTGAAGTCATCCACAAGCCAACACTGATGAAGCATATGATTTTTCATTTATTCTCCTTACTGGTCATTCAAAACTTCCTTTGGAAACAGGTGCTTGGCTGTGGCCTGATAAAGTTTCCTGGGCTTCTGGAGCACTGTGATGCCTCTGTCATTGACAGAAGTGGCCTTCAGTGCTTCCTCGCCAGGTTTCTTTCCCATCCTTTGATGCAAATCAGCACAGTTAAACTCAGTTTTAAACAGAGCAACTGGTTAACATCAGATGAGAATCTGATGTGCTCCATTTTAACTTCCTGGAAACCAGATATGAATTCAAGTCTTTCTTGCCTAGCAATCAGCAGAGACAGTTGTATAAGCACTTCTTCAATTAGATGCAAGCACACGATCAAAAGTTAAAAGTCCACTGAAAAAAAAGACTATGAGAGCAGACTTCAGAATGATAATCCTTATGCTAAAGGATGTAATGCTGCTGAAATATGTATTCAAAGACCATTCCTGCATAAGAACAATAGCTACTCAAACTCCCAGGGTAGAAAATGAATTGGACAAGATTTTCTTATCGGGTGATACCAATACTTTTTTTTTTTTCTTTTATCTCTAAATAGCATATACTGGCTATCACTGTCATTAAAAACATGTATTTTTAAAAACCCTTAAGCCACACTTTCTAGTTACTTTCCTTGAAGACGTACTAGCTGGTAACATGGGAACTTTCATCATATATCAATTAGTGAAAGAGAACTACTGCACACGCTAATTTACTGTTTTCATTAAATGGAGCTGAACAGCATTAACACTGATGAGCCTAATGAAATGAATATTACATCTCAGTGGATACTCTGACTCAAAGGCAGAAAAGTACCTGCAGCTACAGGAATTTTCCACACTAAATTTTGTAAGAAAAAGCAGTTCATACAGCTCATGCACTCACATACATGAATCCACAGAAAGATTCCATTTAAAAAAAATATTTAATTTATTAAAAGAATTTATGTTTGGGAGGGATACCAGTTGCTTTATTGAACAGAATAAAAATGCTGTGTTTCTGCTAAATTTTTCATTGACTGCTCTGTATCACTTATCCCAAAGCCTTGCAGTCACAGGGCTTTGAGTGTCTCTGTTCCCACTGCACTCAGCTGTCAGGCTGTTGGTTATGCAGCCATCCATGGGAACACAAAATAATGTCACAAGACATGAAAACTGTATGAACTTCCCAGTGAAGGGAAACAGGAGGGACGAATACACTTCTCTTTAGTTATCATCACTTTTGCTTCCAGTTTGCATGAATTAAACAGTGATGTCTGCAAAAGGACTTGAGAGCTTCGGCTGGTATTTGAGACTTGCATATTTGTGACCCAAATGGTGAATCCCCAGTGCTGTAGACTCACCTCGTGGGCTCCTGAAGGCCGATGGCTGTCTGTGTTTTCAGAATAATACAACAATAAGGAATCCCTTCAACCTTTATTACTTATTCAAAATTCAAATTATTGAAATTTATTTTCTTTTATCACTTTAAAAGGTGGAGTGATATCAGCTGGAAATATATGCAGATAAGGTAAACGGTACCTGACTCCTTCTTAGCAGGTGGTCTTACAAGAAAATTTGAGTCAAGTGAGTGAGACAGGGAGGGAAAGAGTGTTAAAAGAGGCAGAAAAGCTAAGAAAAACCTCCCCCCTGCCTAACAATCAAGAGGCAAGGGGAGACAGGGAAGAGGTGAATGCCAGAGAGGATGAAGTGGATCCCCAGCTAGATTTGGAATAACACATGATTCTTAATTGCAGATGAGAAATTCCAAGCAGTCATGAAAAAATGCAAACCCCTTGTCCTAAAGGCAAAGGTAAGGTGGAGCAGCTTTGCCTGAGTACCAAAAGCCAGTCCAGGAAAAAAGATAATAATTCAAGCTTTTACTTACGACTAATTCTTGCCTATCAGTGGTCTTCAGTGGAGGCGTGATTCAGACTGTTTCTGACCTACCCGAGGCATGTGCTGGAAGCTGTCAGGGCTGCACATTGTCACCAGTGTCTCTCCTTATCTGCATGAAGGAGATCTGCAGAGGAGTCTGTATGAGAGACAGCAGCTCTGCTTCTTAACTAATGTAAATTAGTATAGCTTCATTATCTTTATAGAGCTGTGACAAATGTATATCAGCTGAAGATCTGGCTTATTCTGCCTTGTTCTGCTTCAAGCAAACACACTGTTTATCTCCATTTTAATGCAAAACACCCTATTAAAGCCTTCATTTTGGCACAAGTGGGCTGCATGAGTGAGAGAGAAAGCTGATAAGGTTCTCAACAGTTGGCAACAAGATCCTCAAGTAATGAGTAAAAACTCTGAATCATGGTCCTACTCTTCTGATGATGAATATTTCTAGTCATTGATGTCAGTAACACAGGTCTCAGAGAGGGGCTGGTTTGGGTGGGAGGTGTTATGCTGCAAGAAGGAGTTACAGACTGTGAGCCCATCTCCGAACGTCCATACAAAGAGACATTTATGTCAAAGCTTTGACCTGGACTGACATGAGCTGCGCAGCTACACCAGTTTCATACGGTGCTGTTCATTGCTGCATAGCCACAATACCAATCCTTCCTCCTCCTGACCCGCATGCCTCTTCCCGAAAAGCAGGATGCCTTGCCACAAGCTAAGCTAAGAGGGTGGGCTTGGGCAACGTGCTCCCAAGTGGGGCCCATGTGGCCTCACGGCAACCATCAGAAAGCTTCAAACTGATGATAAAACACATCACGCAAAGTCACCTGGAAATCTAACGAGAAGAGATGTGTGGTAAGGGGTCCCCTCGAGGCAGTTAATTTGCCTGTGAGCCATATACAACACACAGACGTCCCATCGCATGTTCAGTGTTTTGTTGTAGGGGCCAGGCTGGGCTGTTACTCACTGAACTAACATGCCAGGTGCCCTGGGTAAACCACCAAATGTTTCCTTACATCTTCAGATTCCTAAATACCTTTCAAACCTGGGCTCCAAATCCTCTTCGCTTTTGAAGGAAGGACTCCCTAAATTCTCCTCTCAGAACAGCTCTCAGTCCTTTCTCCTTGGGAGAGGCAATCTGCCACACTGACAATTCACCTCGCAGTCCCTCCTGGCCATGAGTAATATTTGCTGAGCCTACAGCACCATCACACTCTATGGGCATGGTGAAGGCAAAGCAGATCTAAGAGGCAGACTTCCCCCTTTCCAGTTTCAACAAATATTTGTTGTCCAATGTGTTGTTCAATGTAAAAAAAAATGGAAATACTTTATAGCAAGAGTCCCTTCAGGTTTACGTTTTCTTCTGGAATAGTGTCAGGGAGGGTATTCCCAATGGGTCACAAGTAAATGTTCAGGTGTCTCAGGTGGTCCTAAATGCCTGGTGCAGCCCCTCTTATTGGGTCTGCCCTAACTCCTAGCATGACACCCGGTGAAGCACAGGAGGCAACCATCTCTTCCCCCATTGCAGAAAGCCAGGCGGCAATTGCTAATGCAGCGCTGACACTGACTGAAGACCGAGTAAGGTTTCAGATGAGTAAAGCCTATGTTAGGATTTCAAACATCCCACACTGTAGAAGGATCCAGGAATCCTGCAAAAATGACACCACCCAGTTGATTTTTTTCAGTTATTTTTTAACTCCCTTCCTTTCCTTATCACCATTTCAAAGGCCAATTTCTTTGTTAACATGTAAAAGAGTATTTGCAAGGGTCTTGTATCTATGTCCTATATGAGAAAACAGCTAGTGGTTTGCATGACTGATTCAGAGGTTGATGCCATCTGCAATATTCCAAATACCATGTCTTATTTCAGAAGAGTTATAAAAAAAGAGTCATAAATATGTGACTAAGCGACATGAGAAATTTGACACCTAAGGAGTAACATTTTCTGCATGATCTCAAACTCGATAGAAATAAAGCATATATTTTTAGTGCTAAAAGAGATTAATTTCAGCATTCTGCAGAAATGGGTTCCATTTAAATTTACCTGAGAGAAAATTACAAACAAATTCCACGTGTGGATAAAATAAGTACATATTCACTTCAGGCATTACCAATGATCTAAAATTAGGCTGGAACTTAATTGAATTAGAATTAGAACCAGAAAAAACTTCCAGTAAAACCAAAATATTTTTTAGGTAGCCAATGTATGCAGTAGGAGTTTTCCTCCCAAGAAAGTAGATTAGTAGCAAAAATGCAGGAGAAATTTTGACAACAAATCTCTGTAAACAGACGAAAACAATAATTTGCTGTCTCATAGCAAAAGGGAGTCCTACCAGATAGAGGTTTATCCCCAAATCTGTTGCAATCCAGAATTCTCTGTTTTGACCCCTCAAAGCAGATGACAGTATGTCATTAAGAATATATCTGCATTTGCTGAAGAAACCACCACAACACCACCAAAGCAGAAATAACAGTGAGCGTAGCCAACATACATACATATTTGATTTCCTTGTTCACAGACACCATCTGGAAAAGCCTCCTCCACAAAAATGAAAGAATGGGAAAAAAAGTGTTTTCTTCCCTGTATTGCATTAACATCTGAACTTCATAAGGAGATGGTCAAACTGAATGACAAGTTAAATTTTACAACAGTAACACAAAGCATAAACACAAACAAAACTAATCATGTGTGCATATATTGTATCATCTCATGTGCTTTGGTCTTGTTCAGAAGAGCCTGGAGAAGTATGGCTGGATGGAACTCAAGCTGGCATCTGCCTGCCCTACGGTTACTCAGGAGAGATCCTTTTCCAGCCTGTTCAGAAACATTTATTTCCACTTGGTGAGACCTGCAGCCCTTCAGGCAGCTTGTTCCAGTGGTTCACCACTATGTCCGTAGTCTGTTCAGCACCTTGGGCTCAGAGGACACATTATTCTCTTTCCTGAAGCAGCCTCACATAGATGGAGACCACTGTCACATGCCCTACAGTCCTTCTCTCCTTGGACTAAACAGTCGTCTTCGGATCTATCCTTACAGACATATTTGCTAAATTTCTTACTGTTTCTACTGCTCTTCTTTGAACATTGGTTAGTCCAAATCTTTCATGGAAATGCTGCTGAAAACCTGACCTAAGACTGCAGCAGACACCTTGGCATTACTAAGCAGAAGCAAAGGATTGTTTTGTGTGCTGGTTGTACTTGCGGATTTATACATCCCAGAATGGTATTTCCCTTTTTTCAGTACCATGGGCAGCTCAAAATCCATTATAATGCCTAGATACTCCCTGGAGAACTGCTCTGCAGAACAGAATAAAATATTTCAGTTGGAAGGGACTTACAATGATCATCTAGTCCAACTGCCTGACCACTTCAGTGCTGACCAAAAGTTAAAGCATGTTATTAATGGCATTGTCCAAATGGCCCTTAAACACTGACAGGCTTGGGGCATCAACCATCTCTCTAGGAAGCCTGTTCCAGTGTCTAACCACCCTCTGGTAAAGAAATGCTTCCTAATGTCCAGTCTAAACCTTCCCTGATGCAGCTTTGAACCATTCCCACGTGTCCTCTCACTGGATACCAGGGAGAAGAGCTCAGCACCTCCCTCTCCACTTCCCCTCCACAGGAAGCTGTTGAGAACAATGAGGTTGCCCCTCAGCCTCCTTTTCTCCAAACTAGACAAGCCCAAAGTCCTTAGCCGCTCCTCATAGGACACCCCTTCCAGCCCTGTCACCAGCTTTGTTGCCCTCCTCTGGATGCATTCAAGGACCTTCACATCCTTCTTAAAATGTGGGGCCCAGAACTGCACACAGTACTCAAGGTGAGGCCGCACCAATGCTGAATACAGCGGGATAATCACCTCTTTTGAGCAGCTGGTTATACTGTGTTTGATGCACCCCAGGGTGCGGTTTGCCCCCTTGGCTGCCGGGGCACACTGCTGACTCGTATTGAGCCTGCTGTCGACCGGCACCCCCAGATCCCTTTCTGCAGGGCTGCTCTCCAGCCAGTCCTCTCCCAATTTATACTTGTGCCTGGCGTTACTCTGTGCTAGGTGCAGAATCCAGCATTTGTTCTTGTTAAATTTCATGCCATTAATGATTGCCCAATGTTTCAATCTATCTAGAATGGAGGCTGGAGTCCAGTGCTCCCCATTCCCTATTAGTTCACTTGATTATTCCCGCATATGTGTAGCACTTTGCAGTTGTCCCTATTGAATGTGCAGATTTTTTCCAATTATTTCTCCATTTTCAATTATTTTCTGCCTTGCAGCATAAGTGTAGTACTTCTGGTTTTTTTAGTATAAGGACTCTATCTATTCCTTCACCCAGACTGCTAGTGAAAACAGACTAGAAAAGAGTGAAGACAAAGCCCTGCAGAGCTGCATAAATATATCTTCCCCTTTTGCCAAGAAACCGCTGAAAAGTATTTCTTGAGCACGCTTTTGCTTGCAGGTTAGGGTTCTTTCATCTAAACTATGATTCTGTAGCTGGCTTGTGAATATCATGTTAAACATTGTGAAAAGCCTTAATAAGAACCAAGGTATAAAATATTCACGGCTCCCATTCTACCCACAAATACCATTATCCCACTGTAAAGAGAGTTACTTGGATTTGCCAGGAACAAGTTACATGAGAAGAGAGTTGGTGGCAACTCATCTCATTATAATTTTCCAGTTACTTATGAATAGGCTGCTGAATTATTTGTTCCAGAGTTTCTCTGGGTGTTAAAGTTATGCTGAGTGATACATAGCTCCCTTGCTTCTCTTCTCACCCTTGTTCCCGCTAAAGAAAGGGGCGAAAGCAACTATGATGTTGTCAATTTACAGCACTTCATCCATCCTTCATGAATTCCCAGAGGTGGCTTCTGCTGGCTCTGAGACCTTTTTAGCCAGTGCTCTTTCTGCCAAAGAATGGAGTTCATCAGGTCTGGAAGAGTTAAAAATACCTTATTTATCTAAGTATCTTATTTACCTCTAACTTAGGCAGAGGGTTTCTTGCTGGTATTAACTTTGCTAATCTCTCCTTCTTGCTGACTTTTCTACTGAAGATTGAAAGGTAACACTGTCTACCTTGCTTAATAGTTAATTAAAAAAAATTGAACCCTCTACAGCACTTTTTATCTTTTATAAAATGTAGTGACGGCAAATATTTCCTGAAGTTCAATTAGAAATTCAGTTTACAAAAATTCAATACTACTCATAATTGCAAATGGTTCAGGCATGCAATGTAATGTATAATTGTCTATTGTATTTCCCTTAAATCCTGGTTAACCTCTCGCTGCTGCTAAATTAGAATAAAAGCAGGGACATGTAGGATGAGATTGACCTCAGAATATCAATATAAATTGACTGAAATATGTTGCTGAGGATGTAACTTGCATGTTAAAATCAACACTTCAGTTGCGATACAGAATTTGAAAGAGGGAGATTAATTCAATAATGGTCATGAACTTTCATCTTCTTAAACTGTTATTAAATAGACTGTTATTAAATGTTACGTAAATCATTGTTAATTATATCCAGGACTGAAAATACTGCTACGTAGATACTATTTCAGTAGCAACGAACATAGGAAAGACAAAATTATGTTTTTTTCTTGCCATAGTTGCACTGGAAAAGGGGAACTTTGACGCTTTTTGGCGAGTAGAAGGTTATTAAACCTGAGGAGGAAAGTCAGCCCTGGATAAAACAAGCTTTTTGATCCAGCAACTTCTAAAAGGTAATTTGCACTTGATCTGACTCATATATTAAATAAGTACAGTAGACGATTAACTCAAAGAGTAATTGCTTTTTTAAGTCTTAATTTTGAAAGAACTAACGCTCCCAGAACTAAATTAAAATGCATTTTTGGATCTATGCAAGTTGAAAATGCCATTATCTTTAATATTTTAGACCATGGTATCCTTCTTCCCTTTTTTTTTACCAAGATCCTTGTTTGTGGGTCCAGAGGAAAATTTTAACTCAATTGCTGGGACATTATTTCAGACTTAATTCATAAAGGCATTTGAGCACATGTTCAATTCTCTTTCAAATCAATGAGGCTTGAGTGTTTTGGTTCAGGGTAGGTCTGTGTTTACCTCCTTTCCCGAGTCACTCTCAGCCTTCAATAATAAAAGAACCCTAGAAGTAACTATTTCATATTCAACAAAAACAGGGAAAACAGGCTACAGCTGTATAAACACTTTATCTTTTTCTCTGAAGGTTTGGGATGATTAGAGTTAGCAGTGGCCGAAAATGGTGTAAAACAGTTGAGGGGGAGAGAGAAAGAGAGAGCGGCTCCTATTCCTCACTGTTTGAGGTGTGATACAAACCAGTGACGGATGAATTGCAGCGCTTACATGCCTTATAAGATATTAGGTATGAGGACTGCGGGGCTGCACAGCACCCTGCTGAGGCACCTACAGGGCGTCTGCATCCATCTGAATGGGAATCAGCTACCAAACAAATACCATCCCCAGAAAACAAACTAAATGCTATCCTGCAACATTACATTACTCCTCCACTTAATACATCAAGAGGCAAAAACACTAAGGCATGACAAAGTGCAGCACTTTAAGGAGAGTTGTAATAGGAGGAGATATTAACAGTCAAGGTTAGGAAAGGAGAATAAAAACTTTTAAGGACACTTCACATATTCATTGAAGCTGGAAGGTTGGGGCTGCTCTACTTGCAGCTCTTGCCAAAGCTTACCTCAACTGCAGCGAGCTCAGAATTGGAGTTGAAGGCCCCAGTTAAGGAGTGCACTCAGCCAAATCCTTAAGTGTTTTGTTGACGAGGGCTAGACTGAAGGATGTGCTTAATGTGCAGGTGCCAGTGCTCATAGAAACCCAATTGAAAATGCATATCCCACAAGGACTGCAGTGCAAAGTTTCACATTTGCTTTCTGACAGCGGTTCTGCTGGTAGAACCTTCCTGCACGCGGTTTGCAGAAAGGCAACGCAAGCAGCGGTATGATGGTGACAGGGACAACAGTGTATCTTTTAAATAAATACATAAAGCTACTTATAATTTGCTGTGCCTGCAACCCCAATCGAGAGATATTCAATGGAATACTGGCATCGTGTGGCAAGATGAAAACGCTGTAAGTTGACTCATCCTTTTTTATCCTTGGACTAATACAGAGCATTCTGTAGGGCAAGAAAGCAATCCTTGTCTTCAGTTTATAAGCAGACTTTGATAATGAGGAACAGATAGTTAGAACAGGTCCTGTTGGACATATGACACCTAGAAGGAAAATTGATGTTAACTATGCCTTAGAAGCACAAAAGCATGTGGGCCACCTTAGCATATATAAGGCTGTTTCAGATTCCTTACCTTCTGTATGACATGAATTGACTCAAAGACACAACCAAGGAGATGTGCCATTAGGATGCCTAACACGCAGAAACAGCAAGAGTATGCAGCGCCTGCCATCTTAATGATGTAACATTTAAACTAGAGCTTCTAAACAGTCGCTTCTCAGTAACCATTGTCTAAAATACAGAAAGGGTCCAGGTTGCTGCAGCCACAGGAATGTCCTCACTGCTGTTTGAATACCTACATCACTGCGCTGCAGTCAGCCACCCTGCTGTCTCCTCGCTTCTCTTCTCTCTCTCTCACACAAACACACAAACAGAGTAAATCTTGCTCTCAGCATTGGCCCAGCTTCAACAAGAAAGGTGCTCTCACCCAAGAGCTGGTGCTGCCCGGGGCGTTCAGCCATGCTCCTGGAAAGAAGGGAATTGCCTAGGGCTGAAAAAGTCAAATCAAATGGAGTCTGACCTTCTTCATGGTGAGGACTCCAGCCATTAGTTTGTTATATAAAATATTGGCATCACACTACACTTGTTCCAGTACCACGTATGAGAAGACTAAAAAGGACTTTTGTAATGGAAATACAAGATTAAGAGGCAATTTTTAGCCTCCCCATTTGCAATATGAAGCTTTTCCAACTAAGTACCAGGATTATCAAGTTCCTTGAAGGAATTACTTTCAAGAAAGTAGCTGCCAGTAGAAGAAACCTAATAGGATAGTGCCTTAACTTGGAAGATACATGATGCCTTTCTGCACCTTGAGGGCAGTACAAGTGTTTTGAATTGATATTTTTGTACCCATTAATTTATCTTAGATCAAAGAAATCAGCTAATAATATGCCCTTTGGTGCTATGTAATCATTTTGGTATCTTTCTACTATTAGATATGATGCTACACTTAGAAAAAATACATTACATACCCTACTGATGCTATAAACCTGGTGAGCCCTGATAAGAAGTATTACTGTTTCCTTTTTTGTCTTAGAAAGAATGAAAAGCCATTTTGCATTTCTTTCTTGAAGGAACACATTTACTTCAAACCTTGAAAATATCTACCAGTTCAGAAAGAAATACATTCACTTCTGGATATCTTCTTTAGATCTGTGATAGGGTGATAAGGCAGAGACATACAAGTTAATATATTATTTGATTGCAAAAGTCAGCATTAATTTTTCAGCACTCTTGTTTAGTGAAAGTACAGCTTCAACCTTCACAGCATGATGACAGTAAGGCAGTGATATAAACTCCCAGCAACTTGTCTTTCAAGGGATTACCTACGAGAAACTAAGCTGAGGCAAAAGATCGGTATATAGTTCCAAATTTCATCTCTCAGCTTTCAAATTTGGTTTGGGCATGGTTCTATTATTTCTACGACTCAGTAGATCTTCACAGTAGTCTCCAAAGAGCAAACATACCAAATCACACAGTATTACACAGCAGTGTTGTTGAGCTAAAGATACATGAATAAGGGTGCAAAATAAAGTTGCCAAAGACATGTGGACTTCTTAGTTGGCACCGTGTTATCAGTCTCCTACATAACAAATATAAATAGACCTCAAGAAAGTACGCCTTAGTGCCCCTTATGAGGCAGCAGTATTTTTCATTCTTCCCCTGCATTTTGTGATCTGACGAGCTGAACCACTACCATCTGACTTAGAGGTAAAGCAGACATGGTTCTGTTAGGGGCTCAGCCTCTTTCTTACATTCCTGGGAAATGTATCACCACAGTTTCCAATCTTACCTCTTCCAAACAAAAGGGTTTTTGAGCTTTGCTTTTTCATGTAGAGACAATTCCAGTTTCATGGAAAGGCTTTAAAAGCCTTAAGTACAACAAAACCTGTGTGTGAAACTTTATTACTGGTACAAAACTGAACTGCTCTGAGATGGACTGTTGGCTGCAGTTACTATATTGAATCAAGCTAGTCTCATCTGAGAAAATGAGGGTAAATACTGCCAAGAAAAAGGAAATGTGAACTGTACTTTAGCTGTTTGGTCTGTGTTTAAAAGTGATCAACACAGTTGGGGGGTTAGGTACAATAGAAAAAGCGCTTAAGGGTGGCTATAAAACAAGAGTTCAAAAAGATACATCTTCAACAACCTCAAGCACCTTCAAAAGAAGATATGAAAGACAGCAAATCAAATTAGATGCTTATTTTTGTTTTTATCCAGGTGTTCACCAGCCTGCCTGAATGAGCTTGTCCAGGGTACTCCTGCAGCTGGCTGAGGTTTGCCTCAGCTGCTGCTGTCACCAGCACTAACTACAGGGGTGTTTGTTTTGCTCCTACTCAGCAAAACCACAATGAAGTGTAGTCTAAGATATGTCTCTGCAACTACTGCTGATCATGTTTTGCTACAGTTAAATTAACAGTGTGCTACAGCTGCTGTGAGCTGTAAGATGCCTTTACCACTATAAGTTTCTGATTAGACGGTCATGGATTATTAGCAAGGGTAACGTCCGAAATATCGGACAGGGAATGCAGAGCAAAGACACTTCCTTGGGAGGCATATTTGTGTCACTTTGTGTTAATAATTATATCCTCAGTATTTGCACACCTAGTTTATCTCTACAGCTTTTATTAAACCTTTCATCTCAGTACTACTCACTTTCCAGCCTAAACCATACTTCTTCCCCTATGGAAGGTCGAATGAGGACAAGGACGCTGCAGGACAGCTACTTGATTTGCTTACGGTAGTGTCCTCAAAGCCATCATTTGAGAAACAGCCTGGTTCTTCATGTGCCAAAAGTATTTATTTGCCCCTTTTTGGAGGATCTGGAGATGGGCCAAGAATTTGTAGAGATTCTGTTATAAGGTGGCATGGCTCTGTGGGCTGTTATCAGAAAAGCAGCTTCCTGCAGCTGCTAACACACCCATTTGTAACAAAAAATGTCCTTGCCTTCAGGTAAACCATAAAGCACTGTACACTGGGGGTAAAGACAAGCCTGATGGACTTGTGTAGAAGAAGAAGAAAAACAAGAAGAAAAAATTGAAGGCGTATTTATAGAGGTTGATTAAACTTGTTTTTCTTCCAAACACAAGAAAATAAGACAAACTTATCTTTTTGGTAGAGCTAGATCAAGGGACAACTCAGACACTTCTCCCTGTTCAGTCTGCACCGACACGCTGAGCTCTGGGCTGAGTTAACCAGGGCTTCAGCCAGAGGCTGCGGGAGGCAGGGATGGAGCTAGACTGCTGCTCATGCAGCAGGATGCAGCTGCTTGTGTTGCTAACCCCACTGCACGAATCTTCATTGTACACTGGGATGCTCTCATGTGGGCAAAGCTCAACCTCTATATACCCAAGATAACTCTATGGCTAGAGCTAACCTAAGTGGTAACGGGGTGAGGCAGGGCTACAGATCAGAAACTAGTGGAATGGAAAATGGAAATGGAAACGAGGAAATGCAGCAGGAACAAGTAGACAGTATTCGATGTGGCAATGATTGGGAGTAAGCTGAAGAGGTATGTGCTGCTGTTGAATAGGCACGTTCCCCCAGATCACCAAATGAATGGGGTACACAAGACTTGAGGAACTTCAAAGGAATGGAAAAGGTGGCATGTCTTTGCTAGAAAGCCAACAAAGACCAAGAGGCAGGCGTGTGCTTTTCAGACATTAAAACCTCTAGTGAAACTCTGGTGGTAAGTTTTCCCTTTTCCCACAAGGCTGAAATTTTAGAGAATGTAACCAGAATGCAAACCTACACACAGTTCAACTACAAAGAATTTTTTGTCAGTTCCAGCTCTAGCAGAAACATTTCAAAACACACCCACAAGGAAATGCTCTGCGTGGTAAGAATCGAGGCTGTCATTCAAAAAATCTCTCACTGCCAACTCTGCCGAGTATCTTCACAAGGCAGGGAAAAAACACCATGGGAGCTGCTAAGGACAGAGTGTTAGGAAAGACAAAGACCTTCAGGAGAAGGTAGAGCAGATGGATGGACTTTAAAACATTCTTCTTTTCCCACTGCTGAGAAATATTACAACTTAAAAATCACTTCTCCCTCCTGCCCAAGGTTCTACTTTTTTTTTTCCTACAGAATAAATAAATCTTACTGACTTCTGCAGTTAGGTTTTTTCCTGCTCTAGGTTAAAGGGATCTCCCAGCTTAACATCTCCCTGTCACATCTGCTTGGCATCACTTGAGAAGAGGAGTCTGCAAGGTCTAACACCTCTGTTTTGAACCGCAGGTACAACAGACAATCAGGTTCCCACATCGTTTTGGTTATGCTGTGCACCAGGTCTCCAAGGGTGGTCTGAATGTTTGCCTTGCCATTCAGAAAAGGAAATGACTGTCACAAGTAGCTTAGCTAAAGACAAAAAGAGTGGTAGAGGTGCATGGGTGAAAAATGATTAGGAGGCATAGTTTGAATCTTGACAGCTCTCAGCTAGATAGAAACCTGCCAGCTCCTTTTGGGCAAATCATAAAAATAACCGTAAAATACTTTAGGTTGGAAGGGACCCTCAGAAGCATCTAGTGTAGCCCCCCAGCTGAAAACCAGGCTAACTTCAGTGTGAGATCGGGCTGTTCAAGGCCTTGCTGAATTTGGAAAATTTCTGGGCATGGAGGCTCCACAGTGTCCCTGAGGAACATGCTCCAGTGTTTACGCAACCTCTACATGAATTTTTTTTCCTTATTTTTAGTTGGAATTTGGCTGTCTTTTGTCCTTTCTTTGCGAATCTCTGAACAAGGCCTGGATCCCCAGGCCCTTTTCTGCAGAGCTGCTCCCCAACAAGCTAGTTGCCCGCCTGTACTGTTGCATGGAGTTGTTCAGTCCCAAGAGGAGGACTTTGCATTTGATTGAACATTGATCTGTTCATTCCTCTTGTTCAGGTCCTTCCAAATCACAGCTCTGTCCTTCAGCACATTGAACCCTTTTCTGGGTTTGTTGTCATGCATCAAACAGATGAGGGTGTACTCCTTTCTGCTACTGAGGTCACTAATAATGATGTTTAACAGTGCAACCTCCAGGACTGACCCTTAAGGAATACTACTACAGCTATCCATTAGCTTTCAATCCCTTGACCACTACTCTTTGAGCCCAATGGTCCAAGAATTTTTTCACACAACTTGTAGTTCACTTGTCCAGCCCACATCTCCTCAGTTTGGCTATAAATAAGCTATGTGAGACTATCAAAGCCTTGTTAAAGTACAGTAAAATGACATTCACTGCTCTCTCCTCATCCACTGTACTGGTCATTTCATTACTGATGGCATTACTGAGGTTGGTTAGGTATAAATTGGCCTTGGTAGATCTGATCTGGCTGTTCCCAGAAATGGCTTTCAGTAGGATTTGCTCCATAATCTTCCCATGTAAGGCTGAATGTTCTGTGGTTCCCTGGACTCCCACTTTCCCTTTCTGAAGATGGACATAACATTTGCCTTTTTCCAGCCACTGGGGACATCTTCTGATTGCCATGATAAAAAGTGGTCTCTTGATGGCTGCTCCATCAGCACCCACGGATGCATCCTAACTGGTCCTCTTCTTCTCTTGACTAATATAAGCGATCTGGCTAAAAGTGCTGTTGCCACACTAGTTTTTCCTGTCTCCACTGAACTTTCATAATAGTTTTCAGGATCTGGTACAGAGGCTTGTAAAATCTATCACCATAAGAAAAAAAATTCCTGACTGGAATGTTGGATGCTGAACTGACAATTATTTTACCCATTCAGAGGAAGTTCAAGTGTTGATTATCATAAACTACTCCTGAAGAAATCTGAATTTCAGTGTTTAGTCTGTTGTTTTCCTTTCACGTGTCATAAATATCAAATTTAGGAAACCTGGTTCATAGAAGTAGGACACAAATGACAATAAGACTTCTCTAGAGACAGATAGCAGAGACACAAGCTGGAAACATGGGTCAGAAAGCAAAGGTTGCAGGAAAGTGATTTAATAATCTACCAAGACTTTACATAGAGCAAGGAACATGCAGTGGTGAAAAATAAACAAAAAGCGGGAAAGTACGAGGCCAAGTATCAGTAAGGAGTTACCAACTTGGAAACTAGTGATCTGCTTCTACCTACCCAGAACTGAGTTCATAGGTGAAGTGGAAAATCTGTCCTGACCATACTTTATGCCTTTCTTTTTTAAGAGTATATTTAATGTCTTCAACATTATATTTACAAAATTATTCCAGTATTCTGAAGAAAAAAGCAAGCAAGGTGGAAAAAAAAAAACCTCTTGTCAAGTGACATTGAATCTTTTTCCAATTTGCCATGTGAACACTTTGTTGGGCAGTGACTCCTGTATGAACTGTGGTAGGAAATTTGTTTGAGCTATGTAGTTTCTGTATCTAATTTCCACTTTTGACACTGTTTTTCGGGTGGGTTTTTCTTCCTATTTAAAAAGCAAGGGAGTCATATGGCGACTAATTTAACATTGCCATAGGTGATAACTTACGACCTAATAAGTAAAATATCTGTTTTCCTCATTGCACACAGAAAGAGTTCAGTTTCTCAGTGGGACTGCGGAAGAGTTATGGAGGACCACGCACCTTGTTTGCTGAGGGGAAGTTCTTCCCTTTGTGATGGGGCTTTCCAAATCCACTGCACTCTTGCAGGTTAAGAAAAGGCCTCCCCATTCCTGTGCACAACACAGCACATACAGGCTTTCTGGGGACAGGTTTGGGAAGAGCCTGGCTCAGCAGATCAGCCTGATGCCCAGAGACACAACCTCTGCACAGGGGCACAGGGGCTGAAGGGGCAGCTATTGGACACTGAAGAGCAACCTCAGACTTTCTGTTCTGTGTTAGTCAAAGATCCTTATGCAGTAACACAAGCTAATTCATTTGCCTGACCCTTATAGTCATCCATATTCCCTTTTCTTTTGAAGCAGGATAATGCCAGCACAGCCTAAATAAACAAGTTCTTAACACTTTCCTAAAACAGAAGAGGACTTCAGCTATTGTGGAAACAATAATTCATAAGTAAGTTAGAGAAGACAATGAGCTTGATGGGAGAAAAACCCAAATGAAATCAACACTCAATTCAGTCTTGTGAAAAGACAAACATGTCACTGAGCTAAGCAGATCCAGGGTTAACAGATTCAGTCTTCTGCCTCTGATGGGAATTGCATACTTGCAGGTCTGACTTGGGTCCAGAGTGTCCGTCAAACATGGGTGCAACAAACATAGTGGGTATTGAACAACCAAGTCACAGAGAAGACAACTCAAAACACCTTGGTCACCTCAGCACTTTGATGTCACGTGCAAAAGGGCATTCAATACTTTTTCCTCTCTTTTTATGGCTTGCTACAGAATAACAAAAATTGCTTTAGAACATAGCACCCTAAATAGCTTTGGAGGCTGATTAAATGCTTTATTACTGTGTCAGCTATTAAGTTACCTCAGGGTTACCCATGGCTTTATATGTTTCAAATCAATAGAGATTATCTTTTAAATAACCTTTAAGGAGATGAGCAAGCAATGCAGCACTTGACTGAATGGTGTACATAAACCACCCAGAAAACAGCTTTATCCCTTATTAACCTAGCAAAATCAGGACAGGCTGTCAAGGTATGCAGGGGCGAGCTTTTTAAACCAGCAGGGGAGCACTGATTATCTGAGGGCATTTTATTACAAGCAACACAGTGATAACTAACATCACTCCAGTGAATGCAAGAAAGGACACGGAAACTGAATGTCACAAAAGCAAAGGCATCTGGAAAGGTACCCTTCTCCTTCCACCCCCACTGCCCAACATTTGCACGTTGTGCAGAGCCTTTCAGGCAAAAACAGACATAGAGGCCAGTCATGGAGGGCTGGGGAAAGAAAAGGGACAGATAATGAAGCCACTTCTGGACTCGGTCCACTGAGGATAAAGAACATTTTGCAAGGAAATGGAAAGGAAGGAGGCGTTGCCAGGGTCTGTCCCAGTCATGTACCCTTTGTGGTGCCCACACAGGATATCTGGAACTGTTGCTCAGATAATGAAATGGTCTTGCAAGATCAATCAACTAATACACAACCATCACACTTCCTTCCCCCCAAAATAGCCCAGCTGTGGCTGTTTAAAAAATGTAATTCCAAGGAGAAAATAAGTCAGACTAATTATTATACTTTCATGATAGTACATAATATGTACTGTTCCAAAACTTTCTGGACTTCTGTTGTGCTGCCATGATGTTAATGCTGCACAGTTTTACAAGAGAGTTGCAGACAAGCAGTTATTTTAATACGATAATATGTAAGAGAACCTGTCTTATCCTCTTCATCCTTTTCCACTTAGATCCATTCTTGGCTTCTCATTTCCTACTCTAAATTCCCATGAGGTCTGTATAAAACCACACGATAATAGTCACAGGTTCTGATTTTTGGAAGGAGGCAACAACAACAACAAGAAACCCCCCAAAAAACCAAGTGATCTTGACCAACTGGCAAAAAGGGATGGAAAAAATGGGTAAAATTCTATAGGAATAATTTATTTAGATGAAAACATCAACTACATGAACACATGACTGGCAAGGAAAATATATGGGAAGACCCAAAGTTTATTTTACTACAGGAAAGAAGTTCAAGGAGGGACAGTTTTTGAAGGTTGTGCAAAGTACAAAGGAACAATTTGATCCTTCTGTCCATGGTGGCCAGACAAGAAGTAATGGCTTAATGTGCAGTAATAATGATTGGTGTTAAATATTAGGATGAACTTTAAATTGGTAAGGAGAGTGAAACACTGTAGCAGATAACCTGAGGGGCTGGTGCAGCCTCTATCACCCGCTGGTTTTAAGATCAGAAATAAGAAACGACCTGCTTTGGGCAGTGGCATAGGCTGGGAAACCTCCCCCACCACCACCCCATCCCATCCCAGCCTACTTTCTTTGTGACTCCAGAAATGCCCTAACTACCTGAAAGGACAAATTTCTCCTTAGGAATACAGCGCAGAAATGGAAACTATTCCAAATGGTATATGAAAAAAGGCCCCACAAAAGCAGAATATTCTGAGAGCATCAGTGAAGTGATTGAATCAGGGATAGAAGAGCAAAAATAAAAAAAAAAAAAAAAAAAAAAAAGGAGCTTTTATATCTTTACCTAAACAATTGTACTGCTTCAAGAGCCAATATTTCCGAAAATGATGAAGAAGCATGTTTGTCATAACTGTGATTTCATCCACCGCTTCTGTGGGCAATAGTAAAGGTCTTAATGAAGAAACCAAAATAATTTCTGTTTTCATTGTTAAAGATGCCTGAGATATGTTCAGCTTTCAAAATTTCAAAACCTGTTTATACCGAGTTTGCACACAAAGCCACAGTATTAGAAAGAGCGTGAGAGGAGGAGTGGTTTGGCTAATTGAGAGAAAGGACAAAAATGACAGGAGTGACAATTTAGGAGTGTTCAGTGAGAAGTCAGTCAGACTGTCAGACTTAATATGTCCTGTCCTCTGCGCATGCATGCATGCATATGAACGTGAGGCCCGGGTGTGCAGAGAAAGGCCTTTCTCTAACAATTTCTTTTTTATTGTGTATTAATATAATAGCTAAGACACTTAGATAGCAGCCTGTGAATGATTCGTCTTGTTTCTAATTATTGACAACTTCAATCAAGTATTTTACTATTATTTAACATAATATTTGCTAATAGTTAGTGCCCAGTTCTTGTTTTGTTTTCTGAGCACGGGCAACATCATGTACTTCAGCTCCTCAGCACACCAGAGCAGTCAGTCTGATGTTTTTCACCCTCAACCCCTTATGACTACACCCGAAACATCAATACCTCATTGCAAATATTCACTCTTAATTAGAAGGATAAAGAGTGTCAAGCTCAAAAGCACTAGATGAAGACAGGATGATTCAGGCCCCCCTCTCTTAATTAGGAACCACTTCAAGGAAAGAGGACTCTTTATGTGCTCAGAGTTAACTACATCTCTATAAGCAGGGTTTAAAGCGTGACAGAAGACATAGGACCACTGTGCTGGGGTTTGTTCAAGGCTACAGCTCGTTTCCTCGAAGCAGCTCTTCCTATAACAGCTTATTGCAAGGGGATGAGTGAAAAAACACACTGCCAATATGAATTTCTACAGATTTAATTATTAAATCAAAGCAATTTTAGATCTCTCACACTGAGTTAAATTTGGCATTGGTTAGAATATCATTTATTAGATTAATCACGCTGCTTTAATACTCCAACCTTTGGTTGCAATATACTGGAAAGGAATTTTCAAAGTGTTGAACCATCCCTGGCATTTTCCAGGTGTGCAGCCTCCTTGCTATTTCATTAGCATCGGCCACTCAAAACCTTTTAGGAAGAACAAATTTAGTGCTGTACTGATTTCCTCTGAATATATTTGCAGCCTAAGACTGACATTTCATCTCTCAGAGTCTGCAAAGAAGACCTGAAGTAGACCGCATTTGATCTCCTCAGGTATTTCTTATGAGCAGACTGTTAACTTTTTGTCGATCTGAATAGTTTTACTTGAGTCAAAATATCCTTTTGAAATGAAGCTTTACATAATGGAAGCAGTAGACAACCTTGAGCTGAACACCTTTCCTTCCCACACCACTTAGTCATTCTCTCCTGGCATGGAGGTATTAACAGGTGTGCTCAACTGCGCTGCCCCATGTGATGTTAATGTTTCAAGGCAAGAACCAAAGATAACATGCCTGGAAAAGAGATGGCAACTGTGACTGTTAAGGACTTCTGAAAAGGAAATTTGCTGCGCAGCCTTTCACTGGTATGAAGCAGTGTCTTGCATTGACTTTGGATTGTTTGCTGGCTGTGAAGGAAGCAATTGCATATGTTCTCAGGTATCAGAACAGATATTGCTGACATTATGTACACTAGTGACCACGATTTGCTGAATTTTTTATAGATACAGATGGATAACAAAATGCAAGAGTTTAAGTACATCTGAGTCACTTAGTCACAATATATAGTCACCATGTCCCATGAAAGATATAGTTCCCTCTCATACAGCTATACATATTAAAGCTAAGAAACTGGCAGCTTAGAGGCTTAATCAAACTATTCAGGAATCTCCACTCTTACATACACGTTCACTAGATGTGAGCACAGGAGCCAGTGAAATGAACCTACTGAATGTCTTACTGTGGTGTGCCAAAGCAGTAAAATGAAAGGTGCAGCTGTAGGACTTCAGCACAAATCACAACAGCAGTAAAGACAGGATGGCAACGGACTTCAACATTGACATAAATATACAGGAGGTACTAAACCAGGCACCAGTCAGTCCTCTGGACTGGCTGGTACTCGGACCAGAACTCTGGAGGGTTTAAAATGTGAAATTGCAGGGCCAATGTGTAATCTGTCATGCAAATAACGTGATGCCAGAGGACTGATGATACAACTCGCATCTACAGAAAGGACTCTGCAGGGGAGCCTGGGCACCACAGATTCTTGAGATTGACTTTCAGCTCTGGTGAGACAGTAGAGCCTGTAATAAAGAACAAGAATATGAAGCACACGGATAGAGATAGTTGGCTGGGAAGGAGTCAGTGTGGTGTCTGTACCTGCCACACTAACAAGCTGGTGCTTGAGTAGGGTATCAATGAGTGTGTACATAAAGGTGATCCAGCAGATGCAATATATTTGCATTCTCTAAAACCCTCTGACAAGGTTATTAAAGAAAAATTATTACAGGAACTAACAGGACTGAAGGAAAGGTCCTTTTATGGATTTTATGTTCCTATTGTTTTAGCAACCCCCTGAAAACCTATCCCCTCAAATCTGCTGCTCTCTACAACACGGTGGAGACACAAGTACCACTACTCACCTTTGGACCATCTAGAAAACAGCCCTAAAAGAAACATATGTCTTTTATCAGCAAAGCCAAGGACCTGCAAAGTAAAGAAACACCAGCTGGAATCTCCACTCTGAATTTCTGGAAAATCTAAATACCTTCCCTGGGTGCCTGTAATAGGCCATGTTTTCACATTTCCATTGCTATAAACCGTGAGCCTACATGAAAACTCAGCATCAACTTGGGGAAAATAAGGCATTACTCTAAATAGTAAAATGAAACTTTCCTCTTGTTAATGCTGACAGTAAGTAGTCCACCTCTCCAGTTCCCCACCCAGCCGTAAATGTACTTCATAAGCAAAAATTCTTTTACTGCACATTTTCCTTCCTTCTCTCCAACCCATATCCCATTCACTCACAGCTTTGGTGTTGGTGGGTATTGCCCTACCTAACTTGTTCTGCATTTCTTCTGAAAAACTGCCTGATTTTATAACTTCACTAATTCAGTTGTAGCAAACTCAGTTTATACAGCTGCTTAGTAGACAGATGCGCACCAGGACTCAGCCCGGCTGCTGTCACCCATAGCTTTAACAAGGCTTATTGACTACACTGGGATCTTTTGTGAGTATTTAGCTCTAGACATAACCCTTTAACTACCACCTTTCCAAACCCCTTGTAGAAACACTGTGGGAGAGGGGAACAGGAGCATACAGGAGTCTTGAGTTTCCTTCTCAGCCTCTGGGACCATGTAGTTACAGTGGCTTCAAACGATGGGTAGAAAAAATAAAATAAAATCCTCGTAATCTCCACTGTTCAGCAATAGGTGGTGTCACAGAGCTCTTCTATGCCCATCCTGGTCAAATCCAGTCCCACAGTGGCCTCCCTATGCCAAGAACCAAGAGAGGCGCTTACAGCAAGGAGGATGTGTAATTTCCCGTCTCTTCCCAGAAATAGGGCACCATTCAAAGGGGAGGAGGTGAGAATCAGAGGTGCAGGATCAGCCCCATATCTCAGGCTTAGTTTCCTCCATTCACAGCCTGCCTGTAGACAACATCACCTCTCCTTCGCTCTTACTCACTCTTTCTTCCCCCTTTCTCAGGCTTAATACGACAGATGGCAGCAGCCAGGGCAGGGGCTGGGGCTAAGAAAGCCACATGTGAGCACACAGAGAGCAGGGGCAGAGCTGGTTCAGGAAGTGGGGGCACCCAGAGACACGTGAGGGTCTGACATAGCAGTTACAGAGATGGGTTCATCTTGGAGCAAGAGGAATGATCTCCTACGTTAGGTGATAGTTAACTAGTATGCACAAATTTGGGATGGTGGGAGAGCCTGAACACTAAACAAGGTGCAGTATTGGAATGAAAATTTTCAGTGGCATAGAACCAAAAAGCTGTGTGCCAAAGGAACTGTTCCAATTTTCCCTACTTATCTGAGAAACAAATTTGAGGAGTCCACTACTCTTTCAACATGAGAGCTCTGGCAGCCTTCAATACTTTAAGAAGATTGTTTGGCAGCATGACTAATATTGACTTTTTCCGCCTTTCAGAAGCAAATACATGCTATTTTCCACTTACTACTCTCTCTTCATTGCTCTTCTAAAATCTATTTTCAAATAAAAATGTGTCATTTTTTCTTAGCAAATTAAGAACTCAAACATGCATGTAATTTCAGCAGAAAGAAACCTACCACAAAAATCTTATTTGCAGGCATTATAGTTCTCAGATACTAAGAGTGAATCTTGCCACATCAAATTTTTTTGAGAAGTGAATGTTCAGTTATCACAAGGCCATTGTGATGTGCCAGAAGTCTACCGACAAATAAAGGGAAATCTGGGTTCCCATCCACACAGGCATAAATCCCTTACAAATAACAGAAACTAGGCAAGCATCTCAGGCATTCAAATGAGTAGTTATGTAAGACTATGCCAGCAGTTCCATCCTTTGCAGTTAGCAGAAGGAAATAACAAGTGAAAACACATGTAAAACACACTAGACAAATTGCCCTTTAGAGATGCTCGTTACCTAGTCATCTAGAAAATCCAGGCTGACCAGAAAACTAAATGTTGTTGTCTCAGGCTATGAATCCCAGCCATAAAGACAACCACTGAGCAGTGCACTCTAATTATAGAGATCTTCTGTCTATTTTTTGCATACTTGAGACTGCTCTTCATCTTTGTATTTATCAGAGCTGAGCTGCAAAGGGAAGGAAGTTTCAACATCCTCCATGGCTAGGATCTTGGAGGATGTGTGGGACTGCAATGGAAATGAAGCTTATTTTAGACAATCAGAGATCTATTCTGGAGCTAGCAGCACTCAGTGGTAAGTTACCTTTTCGGAGGTGAATGGCAAAATCGGGCCTTCGCTGTTGCACAGAGGCAGGCACATTCCCTTGCCTACAGCCTACATGTTTGTCAAGCAACAGATGTTAAAAAAAAGTGTCCCCTGAAGACAATGAATTTGTGCCAGAAGACAAGAAATCTCACTTATAGAGCTACATTTATAAGACAGGGCAGGAAGAGAGTAGTTGAAAATCCCAAGAGGTCTGCCCTGGGCATTGCTCGTATCACGAGATGGCAGTCACCTCTCCAGGGCAGCACCACAGTCATGCTGAGCCCCATCAGAAATGTGGAGGGGACTTTTCTCATGGGTATAGCTTCTGACACAGGAGACAAGATGTTCACCAGGGAGAAGACACTTTCTTAACTAGCTCATTCCTCCTCCTTATTTTCAAAAAGGTCTGGGCAAGATGACAAGCAAGATCATCCTCTGAAGTAAGATGGCCTCTGAAGTCCATGGGCTTCCAGCTCCTTCCAGGCTGGTGAGGGCTGACATTTAGGAATAATCACTTCTACACACCAGATAGCCTTAGAGCGTTATTCTTCAGACTGAGCCTTGAATGAGAGCTATTGACCCACAGGGAGACACAGGCTGGTCTTTTCTGCTGTAACTTAAGCACTGGTGAGCACCGACAATTTTGTGCATTTAACTTCATGTCCAGAACCCACTGACAGTTAAGCTGCATCCCCTACCCAGAATTAACACACAAAAGACAAACTAAGGTCAATCCCAGGGATGCCTCTAGAAATACTACACAAAGTAATCCTCCCGTCATACAGCAGCTTCAGCAGCCGCTGTTACAGTACTCACTTCCCTGAGCTCTGCAGTTTCCTCCTGCCTCTCCTCACTCCCGGCTTGTCCTGGCTGTTATTTCCCTCTGCAGAAGGCTGACAAACAGTAACAGGATTAGTGCTGTTTGATTAGAGTGTAACTATAGAGATGAAGGATCACTTCACTCGTCAGTGGGCTGTAAATTAGAAACAAAGTTAGTAATGTGGTCCATACAAAAAAAAAAAAAAAAAGCTCAATGGACAGTGCTAACATATTCTTTTCATGCACTTCTTTGCCATTAAGCATATTAATTTATTATAAAATTACCATTTAAAAGCTGGGCTTTCACACTGACCAAATTACATTCAAATTAAATATATTAGCCCAGGAAAAAGATACCACACACACTTATATCCAAATTATTGGTGTGGTTTTTATGGTCTCTAATATACAAAATTTGTAAAGAAAGAATAAGAAAATCATTAATTTTTTTAAAGCCTCAAAGTAAATCCTTAAGCTTTACACACACATGATTTTACCAGAACCGATCCTGCTATTAAATTTTGAATTTGAGCAAGTGCCATTTCTGTGTCTACATGACCCCAGCAACGTGTTTACAATCCTTGCTTTAAAGTGAATGTTTTAACTGGTATTCAGAATAGACAAAAAATATCCTAAAGTTTGAGATTAAGTTTCCATCAGAAGTTATAAGGGTTGATTGTTTTGTTCAGTTTTGCAGAAATCATATTAATCACATCACATCATTGAGCATTTCCAGATTGTTACTTTTTTATTTTTTAACAGAACATGGACAGGTCCACTGGTCCCACCATGAAACCAGCAGGAAAGGAATTCCGCTGGTTGCTACAGGCAATGCACACTTAGATCAGAAGCCAAAGTCTAATACAAAACTGCAAACCATTTTGAATAATAAGAATACCAAATTGCTACAGTTCTACTCCAACATACAAATTATATTGGCCATTTAACACAACTTTGCCTCTAACACATTAGCTAAGCTACAAGACCAGTTGGTTATAAAACCCAACAATTGCAATGTAACACAATTTCAGGAAATATGAGGCAATTTCTCTCCAGCCAAGAAGCCCATCACATGCCCCACCTCAAGCTGTGCTTATGAGATTCCTGCAAACAGAATTTAGCCTGGAGCATATCTGCATCCAAAGGGCCCTGCAGACACCTGAAGCTTAGCGGTAGAGGCGTGCTGTCCCAGTGGTGTTCAGTCATTATACAGGACAGAGAATAGTTGTAAGTTCTTCAGCTCAAAGTAGTTGCTGTCATCTAGGACGTCATTCATCACCAACAAAACCAAATAATTTCCTAAATATCTGCTAAAAATTCCTTTTTTTTAATCCAGGGATTTCATCCATTTGATTTATTAATTCATTATACAGAAGTAAGCACTTGTTTATGGTGAACAAAGATGACAATACAATCTTTATCTAATGCTAAAATGAAAGGACTTAAACATGTTTTTGAAAGTTGAAATGGCTACTAAAAAAATTATAGTGCAAAAATTCTCATGAATTCAATGTAGCTTTTTTTAGTACAGTGCATTTTTTATTTTTTTAAATTTTTTTTAGAAATAGTAGGTCCACATAATAAAGCTCAGAAGATTTTTTAGGAACAGTTTAGAGAAATACTCATCATAAGGTATCTGCTGAGCTTGCACCAGTGGGATCAGATGACTCTTGGTGAATTCTTTCAATGCTACATCTTTTTCTGAACGTACTTTGGAATTTGGCACATTGTAAGAAATTCTTCTAGCCCTTACAAAGGATGTAGTAGATGATGACTACAATCAATAAGACTATATTAAAGCAATGTAGGCCAGAATATTACAAGAGAATGAAACCAAGAAACATCGTCTATTAAAAAAAATAGAATTGGACTAACAGCACAGGGAGACGCTTGAATTAATAAAATGTTTTTCCTTTTCCTTCCAGGAAGAGTGGAATGATTGAGACGGTGTAAATTCCTTAAATATGTCAGAAAGCAAGAAGGAAAAAAAAGAAGAGCAAACAAATCCCACAGGGTTTCTAGGAAGCTGCTATAACCGTCATAATCTAAAAGGAGAGTGCAGTCCTGCAGTTCTTTTTTGTATATAGCTTGTCATACTATGTTTCTTTTCAGTTGTGCTTTAATTCACCTCTACTTTGTGGATGCACCCCTCCAAGAGGGACTCGGACTACCTTAGTGCGTTTCCCTGGATCCCTGCCAGATCTTCTCAACCTCTTCTCAGGTCTTCAGGTCAAAAAACCTATACATCAGTACTACTTCTGGTCCACATCCTGAGCACATCTTTCAATTAGATGAATTATGAATTGACCTTTAGGCAGCTTCTCCTTGTTCAGGCATCAGAGCTTTGATCTCGGACAGTAGACAACTGAAATAAAAAAATCCAGTCCTGATTTCCTTACAGTTTATTTTTCAGATTTTTGCATTCTTACTGGAGGAAAGAAAAGTAGTTTTTCAAAATGACACACTGGTTATGTTTTTCAGCAGGGACACAGGATGTCTTGTGAATCTTCCACAAGCCAAGATAGTTCAGAATCACGAGACTTGGGTCATGATTTTTAAAATTTTATTTAGAGTTTCTTGATGAACAAAGTTAAAGTTGGTACACTAATCACTGTCCGGTGACAAGCATAAATAATCTCCATGTTTAGATACAGCTAGAAAAGACGCATCCTCTGTATGATACTTTCAGTGATGTCTTGCAATAGTTGAGCACAACTTGTAACATGAAAACACCTCTATATTGCCATTTATTCCCTCTTGCATGTGTCACATTAACAGTAACATGCTTTAAAATAAGTCCCTGTCAACTGGTTATTAGGGAATTAAGTGACAGAGCCTGATTGTCCCTTTTGACCAAGATCAGAATAAAACATCTTACCTGTAAGTTCTTAGGTAGGAAAACTGGGATAAGAATCAGACAATCATTAATAAAAAAAAAAATAGGCAACAAAGCTGACAAAAAAAAGATTATGAGGGATGGAAAGTAGAAACATGTCTCAGTGACGGTCCTTGATGTAAACACTAGCTGGTTTGATGGAGACCCTCTGGGATGGTCTCTGCCATGTGCAAGGCCAATTATCCTTACATCTCCCAGTCATCACTTCATTCCTTTTCATGTCAGAACACTAAATATTTGTGTAAGCCTCATGTTTTTCAAGTCTTGTTAGATGATTTTTGGTCCACAGAATCCTTTGTAGCCTGTATAATCTCCATGTGCAACCTTCAGCAGTCCTGATAACACCAGCACTAGCAGGAACTGGAGTCTACCTGCTGCTATACAATATAGGCTCATCTTCTTCCCTACAAACAGTCAGAACAGTCTGCACTTTGCACCATAGTTCCTTTGACGAATTTGGATGACAAACACTGCCAAAGGATGCATTTCAATACTACACTGAGTGCTTCATTTAAAAGGATACTGAATTGGCTCCTCACCTGGTGTAAGTCACAGTACCATCTGGCCCGTGGATAACAAGCCCTAGAATATAGTGTACAAATGCCTACAACAGTATAAACAAACAGTGCATGTGTCCATATAAAATGTACACAACTAACTTTTTACTGTACTATTTTAAATAAGCCACATTCTTTTTTACTGGCTCACTCCAATTGAAAGCCCTAGCAATGAGAAAGCACTTCTAATACTTTTGTGTATATGTGACAAAGGCTGACATTCAATATTAAACAAAGACACATTCCTTTCTGCTATTTTATTTTATTCTCTTTTTCCTCTTGGTAATACACATGCTAAGTTACAGGGGAAATGAGATTTAAGGTGAAAAAAGCAATCTATAGCTCTGCTGCCCAGGAGTTCCTACTTCTAACCCTGTCTCCTTTTTATTAAATATTCTTTTGTTCCTCTTTTAAAAGATAATTAACAGCTGATATTATTCTAGCTTGATTTTAATGCATTGTCTGAAAATGCTGATTCATATGTTACAGGTTGAACTGTCAGAGACAGGGTATAGCTGGTGTTTGATCAGCTTAATCAAGGAGGTGCCCCCTCCATTTCAAAAGCAAAGATTTATGTCCCAAAAAACTGAAGCACTTGCATTTTTAATTAGCACTATGTAACACTTACACCAATATTCATAACATGATCATTCTGAATTCATCAAGTAAATTAGTGTCCTTGCTAGTGTCCATTCCTGCCATATAAATATTGACTGGCCTGTTAGTTGATCTTATTTTTTAGAGAAATGGTATTGTACAAAGAATATAATAATTTTTTTCTATCAACCTATCTCTACTAATGTGAATAACCAATAACAACTGATTATACTCAGTACAGGAAACATGGATTGTATTTTATTTGCCCAGACTCTTTGTAGCAGCACAGTGCAGGTGGTCCTTTAGAGTTACACAGCTGTGGCTGTTACATGGTCAGATGCTACTTGTTTGGTATCATCAGTATTAACACACACAGCTGGTATTCCTCCTATTCTGTAATGCATTTTTTGATGTACACCATATGCCAATTAACATCTCATAAATTACCTTGTTACTCTCAACCTGTATTTGCCATTTTGACTTAATCTTTTAATATGATACACTCCCAGCAAAGAGGGTTTGGGTCAGCAGAGCTGCTCTGCTGTGATTGCATTTGATGGACCCTGCAGAATGATGCTGCTCCCAGAAAAAGGTGGCTGCCTTGGCTACCATGATAACAGTTGTGGTGTCAGGCAATGAATTTCCTACTCCTTTTGGTTTTCAGAACTTTAAAATCTGCCCCTCTGCCTTGTCTCCTGCAACCTGTAAATTGGTGGTTAAGATAATCTTGATGGACTACAGCCAGGAATAGAGGGGCTAAGAAGAATATTGAACCCAAGACTTCTTTCTTTGAATATTCAACTTTTTGAATGTACATAAGAAGTAGGCAACACCACCAAATAGCTATCCTTTCAAAGACAAGGGTGAGCCTTGCCCTATTGTTAATGAATAATCACAGACACATGCCCTGAGGAGATGGCTACACACAGAGTAACCAGACCAGACAGAAGGGCCTCCACATAGATATTTGTAAGGAGCCTGCTCTGGAATATCAAGACAGGACTTCAACATACAGCCCTCTTCCCAGCCCTTCTGGATAACCAGTTTTAAACAACCCCTTGCTCAGTGCTTTAGCCATTTGGATCTCATTCTGACATGCCAGACGGTCCTCACACAATGATTATTATGACTGTGTACCTAACTGTGCTTTGGACTCCTTTGTCAGGAACAAAATCCAAATTACAGCATTACAGTATCTCAATATAGCACATCAATATTTAAGTCCTTTATGGCGTCTGTTCCTAATTTAGAGACATCTGGCTTAAAGGGAGCTGATTCTACTTCTGGTATAATGCTATTGGCTTCCACAGAGAGCAGCTGTTCCATTTTATTCCAGTCATCTCCATTTTTTTCCTAAATAGCTGTCTAATTCCTCAATCCTTTTGTCATCTCAGATGTTGGTGAATGAAGAAACAGCTGTGATAGCTGTGTGCCTTTACATTTAGCACCTACTCCAGACACGTGGAGAAAACACTCACTTTAACAGGCAAGGCAAAAGATAATACAAATTACCAGTGCTGCTGAGGCTGCAAAAACTCTTAGTGACTAGTACACTGGAGAGTGGTGGTAAAAGGGGTTGGACAAATTAAACATCCTGGTGGAAAATCTGGATTCTTGTTCTGTCACGGTTATTCTGCATGAAACCTCAAAGAGAAGAAAAAGGAACCCTCAAACTCCACACACAGTTGAGGCAGAAGTTATCTAGTATGGCAAAGGTTGCCCAGTGTCTTGCAAGCGCTCGTGTAGAACAGCTGTCATACACCTGAGGGGTCCCTTCTCAGTTTTTTAAAAGATGGGAATATAGGTTCAAGACAGTGTTCAAGCCATGGATCCCAAAGTGATGAATGAGTCAGGAGGGCTGGGCTTTCAGATTTTTATCTGCAACATTTCCCTTTTCGTTTCATGCACCTGTGCTCTCCTCCAACTCTTTGTGACTCCACAACCCACCTGCCTCAATTTTAAAACTACGTTCCCCTTGCACTGCATACGGGATCTAGCTATCTAAATCTAGGTCTATTTTGAGTGGTGAGAACTTACAGAAACAATAGTGTTTTAATTTTATCTTTTATAGGCTGGTGTGCTCTGTTATATGTCCTTCCCCACTAAGCTTTGCTCTTGTTTATGCATCTCAGCCGGATAAGCTAGAGGGCTAGTCAATCACAGGATACTATTATTTTCTGCTGAGCACCTTGATTAGGCTCTGGATCTCAGACTCTGACTTTTCTTAGAGCTCAATTATTATGAGAACCTTGAGAGGCTTTCATAGCTAACAAATGCTTTTCTTTCATATCATTTTCACTACGAGGAAGCCTATCCCCATGCTTGAAACCTTACTACAATTCATTCCTGCATTCCCATTGTCTGCGTTAACTGTCTCCTTGAACACTGTCAGACTTGAAGTCCTTCTCACCTCAACTGTTGCTCATCCTCTCTTAAAGCCTTCCCAGTAAGTACACCGCATGTCAAGTGGCATGTATTCTATAATCCAGAAGCCGCACCTTATCATTCCGTTTCCTTAGCCTTTGTGGTATTTTAAAATCAATTTAAAACTTTTTCGCCTTCTCTCAAGGATCCCCAGTGGACTCTCTGACCTCTCTTCTACATTCTCCTCCATGCTTATTCTACACCTCTGATCTTGCCCTCCCTTCCATCTCCTCTATTTGCACCATACCGTATATCCTGAAGACTTTCTTCCTATCTAAACCTCTGGTTTATATTAGAAACCTACTTTACAATTTAGCCTTTGACACTGAAACACATTTTACTTTCCCTTTTGTCCCTCATTATGCAAGGCCCCTCTCACTAGCTCGTTCTTGAAAGTTTCCACCGCTAACTCAGAAGTTGTTAAATTCCATCCTACTATTCTGCTCCTTGCTGTACCATATACTGCCAGAACTTCTCTGCTGGCATATGACTCCTACGCAGCACCCTATTGTATGTTGCTGTATGCATAAAACATAAGGGCATGATGTAAAATACGTCCATAACAAAACATGTACTTTTTTCTTATTGCTCAGATAATTTTGTCTTATTTTCTCTTCCTCACTAGCCAGAGTGAAAATCATAGCATGGGATAGTAAATCCCCCTACTATGGCTACCAGAATGATGTGAATAAATCATCGTGCTGGGACAGGTGACATTCACATAGCAAACCTGTATGAATTCTACAAAATTCTGCAGGGGGGGGGGAAAAAAACTACAGTGTTTTCAGACCAGGAAAATGTATTTCTCTGCAGCAACCCTTCAATTTTACAGAAATGCAAGCTCTGTTTACCTTATTAGACTTCCATGATACACTACATGGTGTACCCAGTATTGTTTTAAAACTCACCAGAGGGCAAATGCAAAAGTCCTTTGGGTCCAATGGCTATTTCTTAACACATTTCCCCCTTTATTGAGCATTTTAGTGAGAATTTGGGATAAGCAATAAACATAAAGTGAGCCTTTACAGCACAGTGATTTTGTACCTTAAAAATCTGACACTGAACTCTTAAACATAATTAGGTGAGCTCTTGTGCATGTACATTTCACTGTAACTTGCAAGCATGCTTCATTATTGAATCTCAGAGTTTTCATTACCACATAGGACAATATTTCTGTTATTAAACTATGGCTTTTTATGATTTAGAATACAAAATAAGCGTCATTTATATATTTATTGACTTCAGTGCAGACACAATTAGAATAAAAAAAAGAGAAAATATTATCCAAGGAAACTGAGCTGTAAAATGATACTGTTGGGGAAAGTATTCCAGTTTTAAGATCTGTCTTTTAAAAGGACAGAAAGATGTTAGTAGAATTTTTAAAAATACAAATGTTTATCCTGCAGGAAAGTTGAGGGGTTTTTTTTGTTTGTTTCTTCTCTGATTTTGTTTTAAGGACAAAATAGGAATTGCGAGAGATAATTACTGACCAATAGCTCTGTTTTTGTGAAATTATTATCTGATCGCTTTTCTCTCTCTGGTGTCGATCCACTAATGTGTCACATAGGGACAAAATGCCCCAGCTCAGAGAAATATTGGACTCATTTAAGCCATGTACAATTGAACCACCTCCTGTGACTAACTAGTGGGCTTTGGAGATGCTTTCCAGAACAGTCTATTCAGAGCCATTGCAAAACCTGTATAATCATAGATTAGAATAATCAACATCACCTGTCTTGCCAGTAACCGCAGATGCCATGTAGGGCAAGGCAGCCGCATTCAAGGGGCACTAGCAGATGAGCTCTTGCTGACTCAGCAGCAGGGGTTCAAGACAAAGCTGGCAGGCTGAGCTGCCCGCTGCCCTCCTCTGCCAGAGGCAACTCAGCTCATAGCAGGAGCAGCAGAAGGGTGCGCACACAGTCCATCAAATTAGTACACAACAGCCTGTGACCTCTTTTTCCTCTACCATCAATAAATAGTTGGTTCTTTACATCTTGTTCTTGACTCAGAAGATGGTAACTAGCTGTGGTTATTTGCTGCAGCTTCTGGTGCTTGACAAGGTGTGGAAGAGGAGTTTGCAGTCAGATGTGAGAGCTGCTGCCTCCTCAGGTTCAATATAGGCCACAGCCACCTCTGTTTTTCTTTTCCTACAAACTTGCTGCAGCACTACCATCTCCACTACCTCCAAAATGGTCCCTTCTCCTTAATTTTTAAACCACAACTTCCACAGAGGCATTAATGATAACAGAGAAACAGAAAAGGAAATATGTGCTGACTCAATGGTGCTAAGTCACAGTCAGAACACAGACTTAGCAGTAGTATTTAAAATCTGAGAATACAGGTACCTACCTGATGCATGCAGTCACTAGAAAACTAGTGACTTGATGTAGGGTTTCAATAATTATGAGTTCTTAAAGAATCCTACGAAAAGTTTTGAAACAAAGACATAATGCTTATTTGCTCTCCTTTGTAGGGTTGATCATATTTTACCTTCGTCATTTTATATTAGACATCTTACATCAAAAAGATGCAAAATCCCATAATTAACTTAATGAAAATAATGAAGTACATGGATTTTTTTCAATTATAGAACACTATCGGAATATAACAAAGGCAGAGATATATAGGACTAACGCTGAGATGCTGCACGGAATGGAAAGGTTTGGGGTTTGAGGGTTTTTTGTTGTTTTTTTGTTTGTTTGTTTTTAATACTTCCCCCTCTTCCCATGGTACTCAATGTATTTACTCAGAAGCAAGGCAGTTTTCCATGTGACAAGCATACTAGGAGTGCAGATGGTATTGTCATTAGCTGTGAATTAATTTCTGAAGTAATAAAACTTATGAAACTACTCATCAGATATGAGTCTGTCCAATTCTGAACTCCTGGGTTACTGCAGTTTATGACATCAGTCACAAAATCCATGTGGTTCTTGCAGGGGACATGAATAAAAGCTTTATCAATATTGTTGTTTTGTGACGTTTCCTAATGTTCACATTTACAGGAAGTGTAATTTAAGGGGTTTGTGCTTTTTGTCTCTTATTTCAATGCATTCACCAATAGGATGGTTTCCCTGTAAAATGCTAACACCAGTTTGGCAACTGTTTTAAAGCACTTCATGCATAACGTTGTATAGAACAATTAGAAAAGCCTATTTGTTCTACTACAAAACCTTTTTACTGCAGAAAGAAGGTAAATTGGTTAAGCTTTTGTGATTTCTGCCATTAAACTTGCTCCTATCAAAGTCTGCTAAATAAAATATGTCAGTCTTTCAATGCGAATGAGTTTTGCTCCAATAATCACAACACATCCCGGGTGGCACATGATGGAAATGTTTGGAAGCCAAAATTATGCAAACCTTTTGAAGATTACTATTTTCCCTAGGTTTACTGCATAAAAGATTAAGTGGTAAGATGTTGTTGATAGGTGTATTTTTCTAAGACTAGGAAGAAAAAAGTTTTTGAGAGAAAGAAACTTTTCTTACTTCAGACTGAATTTTCTGAACCTATTTCAATATTATCAAGAAAAAAAAGCCCACTGCTTAGCTAGTGCAGGATCTGTTCCCCAGCAATGACAAGAGGAGAGACTTAGAATTTAGAAAAAAACACACGAGTTGATTACCACTGCTACATCAATAATCTTTAAAACTTACATTTAGATCTTATTTTTAAATTCAGATGTTTGTTTTGGGACCTGAAGGGAAAAAATTAAATTATCTTTGTTTTGTGAGTTTAACCATATAAAGTTATTTCAAACCCAGTCTAGTAAGAGAAAATTTATGCTATTTAAATACAGTTTAAACCATATGATCTATTGCAAGCTTTTGAAGCAATATTGTACATTTATGTAAAAATTATTCCAAATCCCTTAACTATCACACTACTAGAGAAACTTAATGCCTTACAATGTCTCCAGGGAACACTTAATTATTCCCTCCAAGTAAATAACCATACTTATTCTTACAGAATACCCTGTACCAGAACATTCCTTCCTTTCCCAGGGCATGATTTTTGGTCTCAGCCTACTGAAGATCTTTGTCTTCAATTGGACAGGCATATATGGTCTTTCCTATTAATATTTTGTTTATTTTCTGAGGGCCGTGAGGAGTTGCAGTGTTGCATTTCCTCTGTACGCACATCCTGCTGACTGGTAGTGAGAAAGGCAGGGTTGCCCCTTCTTACCGTTAATGATCAGAGCTCTGCTTAAAATACGTCATCACCAGATGATGTTAAGAGGAGACAAGATGTACTTCTAATTTTCTTATTTCACACAGAACATGAAATATGTTGTTAATACATTTTTAATTGCATGCCCTCCTATAACAGGTTTACAACACACTACATTTAACACCTACAAGAAGTCCCAGTACTTTAAATTCCCATATTTTTTCATAAATACATTGGAGCATGATTGAAATATTAACAAGAAAAATACCGGGCTGAAAAAGATTATACAAGTGATACAAGAGTAAAGGATCAAAGCACACATTAAAATAAAATTAAAATCGTGTTCTCTCACTCATACCAAAATGCTATCGCATGCATAATTTCATGAAAATCCTATTTAATTTCACCGCATTTTTATGCATTCAGTAAATCTACCATGGAAAGGCAATAAATCAGAACATTTTACCTGAATGTTTCCAATAAACTTGTCATATAAAGTCAGGAATAAATGCCTGGAGAACATCACAGAATTGTTTCAATGCTCGATATTGTGTCAGGTCAGGTCTCCAGATTTATTTGTTTTCTCAGAGGAAAAAATATATATAATTCAGGGTTTCTCAAAAAGCATAACCAAGCAAATGTGCTTGCACAATAAGAAGAAAAATGTAGTTAGTGTATTAATGAATTTGGGCTCCCATGCTGTTTCTTTAAATTAAAACCACATTTATTGACAGTTGCCCTTTCCAAATTAGCACTATTGCAAAATGGTAATTAGGAAAAGCGTTATCTTTTTTGAATCACTTATAGTAAAAGAAGCATAGTTATGTGCAATCCAAATAAGCCATCAACAGTAGGGTAGAAAAAAATTATAGCAGGTTGGACTAAACGGACAGAGAAGGATTTCCCACTGAAACTCCGGACCAATCTTATTTAAGAATATAAGTATTTTCCACAGATAATGGAAGATGATAATGAAATCAGCGGACAACAGACACAAAGTTGGGAAGCATTGTCAAAACAGAAGAATGTGTCAAAACCAGTAGAACAGAGGAAGCTATACACTTGGGAATAATGTGTTAAAAAATGCAGCTAACCAGCGAAAATCACAGAGGATGGGTACGTTAAAGGAGTTTGAATCCATCATAGGATAAATGAACCACCAACAGGATGCTGTTGTGAAAAAGCAAACATGTATCAAGGAAAGTGTTGCTAAAACAATATGGCAGTATAAATTTCCAAGAAGAACCTGGTGAAACCACATTTGGACATCTGTGTACATATCAGCCCATGTATGTTCAAGAAAGATGAGTTGCAGCTACATAAGTAAAAATAAAGGCTATTAGGGTAACAGGAGGGAAGAGAGCTTTCCTGCAAGAGCTCAATGTCTATGCTGTTCTTGGCTTATCTTAAGGTATCAAAAAAAAAAAAAAAAAAAGCCACATTTTGCACGTGGATCAAAGGGTAGTGATATTTTCCAATGGTGAGTGAATTGATCTTGAATTAACCCCTGAGAAAGCCCTGTTTATGACACACAGAGAGCTCCTTGCTGCCCAAGCTAAGTCCTGGGGTTGTTCAGAGACTCAGGATGATGTTTAAATAGGTTGAGGCCAGGACATTCATAGGTGATGGCTTTCATGCTGAATTTGGAGGACAGTCCAAATGTTGAGTATCTTACTTCCACAACTTCCTCAAGAGACCCCACACATTATCCCATGCCACTCAGAGGGCACTGGAAGACCCTGACTGACACGGAGCCATGCTCTCTCTGTATTTAACCATGGTATATCTCCCCCTCAAAACACATGACTCTTTCTTATTTGCTTTTCATTACTGACTTTATAGTTCATTTTGGGGAGACAAAAGTAGTAATTTAGAAGAATGGCTTAAATAACTGAAGTTATTTGCTAAGTTATTGACAATCTTGGAGTTAATGATGTAATTTGAAAGATCAATTCTCTGTGTAGGGATTATGATTAAAGGAAGAAGGGAATAACAATAAAAATGACTGGGGCTAAATTACTCTAAACTGTTCAGCTAATTAAAAATAAACAATGAATATATCAAATCAAAGACTGAGTGAATCAACCAATGAAGCAACAATAATCTGCTCCTGAATTTTGAAATTATCAAGTCACTGAATACAGAGAATAAATCATGAGACTGACGTAAGAAAAAAAAAGTCTTAAAAAAAAAAAACCCACAACAAAACCCTTATGCATAGAGATACTGCCACACAAAAGCCAAAAACCTGTCCATCCATCCATCTCCTTCTTACCCAATAACTAATGCCCCGTCTGCCACTATGGCCTTGACTTAACAGCTGAAAAATCTGAATGTCCATTCTTAATGTAGCTCTTTGACTCAGGGACTTCACCCCAAAGGGTAGTGAGATAAATTTTCCTAATTGCAGAGAAATAATGAAATTAAAGAAGTTTGCCTTCATTCAAATCCTAAAAATCTCACTGTGGCTAAAATGAGTTTTTCCTCGTGCTTCTCTCAGGGAAATTATCAGAAGACTTAAAAATAGAGGTAACTATTGAAAAATTAACAAATCCAGCTACATTTCTTTCATTTTAATTAAACTTATTTAGATAATAGTCTAAATTAAAAAAAAAAATAAAAGGGGTGGGGGGAGTGTTCAGGACAAGTAGATGTTTAAGGTCTGAGACCCTTCTTAAACAGTTTTGTTCTTGATGGAAGTTGTTAGGCACAAATGGGAGGAAGACTTTGAGGCCAAGCCAGGAGTGGAGTCAGAAGAGGCAGAGAACACAGGAGCTACACGGTCAAGCACAAGCCAAGGCCACAAAAATAAGAAAAGAAGGCACCAGCCTAAGGACCAAGACAAGAGAGGATTCAGAGGCTGAGATGAAGATTGGCCAACTTTCTATCAGTCTACACGCTACCAGGAAAGAGACTAGGGCAAAAAATAGACATGACTGCTGGAACAGGACCCAGGGATATACTGTCTAAAATGGCATCAGACAGCTTCATAGCTGTGGGTAGTAAATTTCCTGAGAAATTTACTGCGATTATTGCTCAGGGATTGGCATTGCAAAATATAATCTCATTCAGACTGCCTTCTATCAGTCTATCAAAATTGTTGCTCCCTTAAATCAGACTCAAGAAATATGTTACTAGTGGAACGGTCCATAGAGATGGATGTGCCTGCAGCCCCACCGTGAGCGCACTAACACTCACTCAAAAGCAATTTGGTTTTTCATTTTATAATATCTGTTAGGAAGAGCACAGAAGTGCAGGTGAGCATGAATGTGCTGAAGAACCTTTTTGTTATACCTTTGAGTCATTGCCTGTAGGCACACATACACTGTGGGTAACTCAAAACTTGTCCCTGACATGTAGGGCTCAGAGTCTAACCAAAAGAACCCCAAAAAGCACAGGCACAAACTAGCCAGTGCATATTGGTCAACCAAGGCACTGAGATGTTATAATGCCTGATAAATTGCACTTGGGTGGAGGCAGCAGCTTGGGATGTGTCAGCAATGAAAACGCTACTGACACCTTCTGTATCATTACCACCTATAGCTATCTCTTGATGGGGACAGAGCTTTTATTGAATTCCAGGGAGTGCCGAGGATAGTCTCCATCCTGGTAGTCTCATATCGGACCTTGATGCAACTCATTTATCCAGTTTAGGTAGACCAGTTCTCCGAATTGAATCTCAGAAACTGCAGGGAACCCAGACATACTGTGTCTTTGCAGACAGAGCATGAACAATAGAACTCAAATATTTTATCCTTTTCTAGTGATACTATCAAAAGTAGAAAGACACTTAAAAACCAGATGCAATGTTGACATTGCCAGGGGCTTGAAAAAATGGGGTCTTAAGACTCCCTTATCTCTTGAAAAAAAACCCTGTGAGACAGCAAAAGCAAAACATACAAAATGCAGCCTCAGGCCATGGCATGCATGAATTGATGGAAGCATGTAGAAAAAGCCCTTGCTATTGGGCTACCCAGAGAAACTGAAGGGGCTGGGATCTCCTGGTGCAAGGTCATTAAGGGAATGACCTCTCAGGGGCTTTCAGCATTTGGAACTTTGCCGGTGCCCAAAGGTATGACACATTCCAGACAAGGAGCTGAAGACTTCCAGCCTCTAGCACTACGCAGTCAGAGGACAACTCCAGGATCTGCTTGTGCAGCAATTTTTTGAGTTTAGTCTCCTTTTCCTGAGATGTTCTTTGGCAAAACAGACACATAATATGGTGACTATGTTCAGTCACTATAGATGGAGATTGGTGGTTGATGACAATATCACACAAACACACACGCACGCACAAGATATTCAATGAAACTTTCATGGCCAAAGCAAACCAGTAAGTGATGAAAGGGAAGCTATATTGACAAGAACAGAAGTGCTAGATATAAAATGTTCCATCTATCTTGAGCCACTGCTAACAAAAGGAAATGAGAATCACCATGCATTTTTGCATGATGTTCTTCCATAGAGTATTAAAGAGAGGAACGTTTGAGAAATAACCTACAAATATCACAAATGTGAACAAGCCTTCAGTCTGGAATCATTTTGCACACGCGTGTCCAGAAATTCAATGAGCGTGGAGGGTCCACCCCACAGAACTTAAAATGCCACTTTATATAATTTTAATACCAGAAAACTCCTGGATTTTTTTTATTCTGAACATGGACTAATCCATCATATTTGCCTTCTGGACATTAAGTCCTAAACTCAAAGTATTTTTAAGTTTAAAAATCTGCAGAAATAAACTATTTTAGTATTCTGACAGCTGCTGTTACAACTGCTCTTCTAACTCTGGCTTACTGCTGTGTTAAATTTAATTTAAATTCAGAATTATTTATGGCAGAAACTTATCTTTTTATTATTGTAAATTCCACGTTCACCTGTAATGCAGTCTAGTAAGAGATGACGATACAATTGAGGGGAATGAATGGGCATTCTGAGTAAAGTTGTGTAGAAGTCTGTTACTCAAGTTATTAAGTACCTACTGACCTATTTTTTCCTCTTCTACTTCTATTTCTATCTGCACAGGTTAAAGCAGGAAGTGGTCTGTTTCACCTCAAAAGGAAAACAGTATCAGACAAAATAATAGACTTTTCGGTTGAAGCCTGAAATGGGAGATTAAGTACACCTTCAATGTGGACACCTGGGAATCCAGTACACTGCTGCAGAGATGAATTATTTCTGTTTCTCTCCAGGAATGCTGGCAAGGAAAAAAAAAAAAAAAAGAAATGATACAAATGCTACCACTTTTGAACAGCCTATCAAGTAAATGGAGAGGCCTCCTCTTCCTTCCTTCCCTTTCTCCCTAAAACATGAGGATGCCTTGTATGAGTAAATGATTTGGACATTTTCTATTTGCTAAACCATCCTTATTCTCATTCAGTTTTTATCTGTTCTCACACCAATGGGTTACACAGAATGAATACTTCAAACTAATCTGTGCTTTCTTCTTTTTTATTTCAGCTGAAAGCTCAAGTTTCTGACAGAGAGCAAAGTTCTGTCTGTATTTTGAATCAATCCTTTTTGAGCAGTGGTTCAGCTAGAGGATGCTCTATCTGACAACTCTGATTCATGCAAGTAACCTTGTAAACTTCAAAGTGTTACATACGAACCGGAAATTCAGAATCAGATACAATATTTAAATACACTTTTTATGTACTTGAAAGCTTCTATTAATAGTTCCCCTAAGTCTTCTCTTCATTAGCCTAAACAATTCTAATTTCCCAGTGTTCGCCCAAAAGTCACGGTTAGATGTTTAATCATGAAGAAGTTTAAAACACAAACAAGCCCACCACCAATTCTCTGCCATTGGTCTTTATTCTTCCTGTGGCCTTATCAGTATCAGGATGTAGAGAAGAATGATTTCATGTTTTGAAAGCTCACTCCTCTTATGCGTTCCAGTCTGATGTTTATCAGCTCTGCAACAGTGTAGTATTATGTTCAGCTCATTTTTCTGAAAAAGTGCTGAAGCTGCCAATGAATTCAGTTTTTATTTAGCATGTATGTTACTTTGAGTATACCTACACTTTTTAAACATTTTTTAAAGGAGGATTACTGTTGAACTGGGGTAGAATTACTTAGACATATACGCTTCATGTTACACGTGCACCTGTATGCTTTAGTCAGGCAGTTCCCTGATGCACCTGCCAAAACATAATTTCACTTAAGAAATAAAATGTATAAGAAATGTCATTCTCTTGTGACCGTTGATCACACGAATGGTCCACTGTTCAGAAGGACCTAGACAGACTGGAAGAATAGGCTAACAGAGACGTCATGAAATTCAGCAAGAGGAAAGACAACGTGCCCCACCTGGGAAGGAAGCACCCCTTCCAGCGGTACAGGCTGGGAGCGCCTGGCAGATGAGCTGAGCACGAGCCTGCAGTGGCCCTGGCAGCAAGGAGCACCAACAGCATCCTAGGCTGTGTCTGCAAGAGCACGGATGGCTGATCAAGGGAAGGGATTATTCTCCTCTGCCCCGTACTCATTAGACTGCATCAAAGCCACTGCAGCCCATAATGGGCCCCCCAGTGCAAGAAAAACATTGATAAACTGGAGTGAGTTGTGGAGGCCACCAGGATGGTCAGGGCTGGAGCACCTGCCCTGTGATGGGGGAGTTGTTCAGCCTGGAGAAGAGATGGCTTCAGGATGGACCTAACCAGCATCCCCCAGTGCCTACAGGAAGATTATCCAGGGGCCAGAGCCAGGCTCTTCACTGTGAAAGAAGAGGAGCAGTAACAAGGATAAGTGGAAACGAAAGAGATTAAGACTGGGTAAGGAGAAGCGTTTTCATCATAAGGCCAACCAAACAGCAGAACATGCTGCCCAGAGAGGTCATGCGGTCTCCATCCTTGGAAGTTTTCAAAACTCGACTAGATAAATCACTAGCAACCTGGCTCGTCCTAGTTGATGCTGCTTTGAGCAGGAGGTTGGACTAGACCTTTTGAGGTCCTTTGCAACCTGAATGTTCCCACTGTTCTAAAAACCATACAGACACCTTTTGGAGATTGACTAAAACTCTGGAAAAAAAAAAGGGGAATGTCACAACATAGTATTGACTACACAAGTTTAGCATGTACTACTTTTTTACTTAACTATAACCTAGTATATTTACTACCTATGCATGAAGTTGCATTTAAAACTCTCAGCCAACTATATGGGCTTCCATAGGTTTTCTGAGCTCTTATTCCAGGGAAGGCTAGAAAAACAAAAGCTGAGCACACAAAAAAGTCCCGCTCATAAAGAACTCCTTGGACATCTTATTTGTCCCTTAATCTGCCCTTTATTGCTTGCCAGTTGCATTTTTCTTTACGTTTAACAAGCTCTATTTGCAAGGGCAAACAAGTTTCCTCCTAATGATGTTCTGATGGAAGAAACATAATTGCACACCATAAAATCTTAGTAGCTATTTTAATTGCTCCACAAATTATCTTTAAGTGTTGTTCATGATTTATAGTAGCAAGCCGTTGCCCCCTCCAGCAGCTAAATAGAGCTGACTGGGAATTTTCAAGAAAACATTTTTTTTTGTAGAAAAATATCCACCTGAAAGACAAGCCTTTTTTCAGGGAAGTTTTAATTAAAAAAATCAATTTTGCTGGGAAAGGTTTCTTAAATTTGGGTAGAAGTTTTAATCAGATTTCAAATACCAGGTTAATTAGATCTTAATCACAGCAAGAATACCTGAGTTGTGAGAGATGGAGAGACAGTCAATTTGTAAGCTAAGGTAACAGAAACAGGTTCAAGATCTTGCCTCATCCAGACTGCAGAAGAGCAAAAAGCTTGAACTTGGGTCTAGGTGACAGATCTATCTTGGTTGAAGCTTTATCTTTTCTACTGTACTGGAAGGAATTTACTGTAAAAGACTTTAAAAAATTCAGTAAATGAAGTTTTTGTTTGCTCATGAGCCCTATTGTTAAATAATATTTAGGCACCTGTGAGACAATAAGTAAACACATATACTTGCATAATTACAGCAAATTCCACGCCCCTCATCACCTCAGCTTTTTATAGCAGTAAATGAAGTGGCAACTTTGATGCAGAGCAGCACCATTTTTAGACAGACTACTGTTGAAACTAGAAATATGAAAAGATTAACATTTTAGAAAGTGAAAGCTGTTTCTCTCCAACAAAGCTCTACACTAATTAGGCCATAATTTATCGAGTAGGAAATAGAAATCAGTGAGGCATTAGGAAAAGCTTTTAGAAAGAGACAAACTTTGTAGCTGTTCCATCAGAGGATTATATTCTGATATAATTACAGCTTATTTATTCAAAGAGTTGTATATTAATGGGTTCCAACTCATTAATGAATAACATTTGTTTCTATAGCATTAATTGTTGACATGTCTAAACAACTTTGAGCTGTATTTAATGGAATCTGATCTGCTGAATGAAATCCTTGATTATTAGTACTTTATTGAGCCACTTGCAGTCTAAAGCTTTTTTGAACACAAAGTACTGAAAAAATCTTGCTTTATATTTAAGTTGGATGTAATTATTTTCTGAATCAGACAAGTTGACTGGGATGTAGAAAACACCTACAGAGTTTAAGCTGGAAATATATACAAATGCTAAAACAAAACAGACCTGAGAGATAATAGGTAACAGGAAGTCTAGTAATTCAAGCAAGCTATGCAAACTTTTTGAATATAAACCATAAGTGAGAAAAAGATTTATGGACATCAGATCAGTAGTAAGTACTACTCAAAAATCAAACTTAGATACTTTTTTGCTGTTCTGTGCCACAGAGCTCACTTAGGAGACAGTGACTTTAGAAACGCCTCAGGTTTCAAAACGGAGGCACCACAGACAAAATGACAACACATTTCAAGCAGAACTGAACAGCTGCTTATAAGATTTAAAACAAAGATAAAGTAACAATTCAAATAATAGAAGTTTCAGTTGCTATGGCATCTCAATAGCAAAGTATGTTTGCATAATTTATGTACCAAATTATGGCATGTAAAAGAAATAAGTCTAAAATAAAAGTAAATATACAAGTAAAATATAAATAAAAATATAAAGTATATGTACAAATATATATGCATATATAAAACCAGAAATAAAACAACAATATAATATAAAAGTGAAATTCTGAGGTAAGATTCCCATGGGAAAAAAAGGAGAAACTGCAAAGTTGCAGAGATTATATTTCATGCAAAATAAGTATTATCAGAATTTCATTACAACCCTGAATTAAAGCAAATTTTGATATGTCAGCACTTTCAATTCACTCCATATTCATCTTATGCTTTACATATTTTCTTGGAAATTATTCACAAGTTAATTTAGTGTGTTCATACTTTTTGTCTTTACAAGTTATAGAGTTTCTGTGCTAGGGGAGGATTGTGCCTAAACTTCTGGGCAGTCTGAAGCCTTCAAGGCGTAAAAGTTGGTACTGGCTACAGCTGGCCTCGATTTTTAGAAATTAAAATGAAAGTTTCAAAATCTGCTTGCTTCTAAGTATTAAGAATCTTATGAAGTTAGTGGGTTTTGACAAAAAAAAAGTTACAAAAAACCCCAGATAAAAATAGAAATTGAATGACTGATAATGAAGTTCTAATAAAAGTACAAAATACAACAGCTTCATTACAAGAAATGTTGACTACTAACTCTGATGTATCAACCTTACTCTCAGCATCTGTAAATGAGAATTTCCCTCTCCTGATTTCATGCTAAGATATCAGCACTCTAAAGGTTAATCTTTAAAGTGCTGTGAACACAAATCTCCACTAACATAAAATTCACAATAATCACAGTTTTAACATAATTGCTAATCAGCTTATTAAAGCTGAAGATGTCAATATTACTTGTACTACTTACTTTTTTTGTATTATGTTTATTTACCTTCTAGATTTCTTGCACACTACTGAATATTTCAGCTGCACCTATTTCAGGAGACAGTCTTCATTGAAAAACAGTTATCTTCTATTGTAACTTTTATCACAGATTTTCATAAAAGTTTCCTTTTTCCATAGTATACTTTAAGGCCCTATTCCTACTAAAGTTGTCCTTTTGAAGGTCAAAACAAGATTCTCTTCTTTTTCTGAGTGATTTCCCCTCCCCTGAGTCTTAATTCCTTTACTGTCAGCTGCTCCCACTTACAGTTACTATTTCCTTCAGGATGATAAACACCGGAGTTGATGTAAGGATAACATCGGTGGTGCTATCAAAGATTTAAACAGGTGCTGGAGATGGAATCTGAATATGTAACACGACCCCTAGCTTTGATGATCCATTCTCCAAGCCTGGTTCATTCTCCTGTGCTTTGGGGACCTTATGCTGACTGTCATTTAAATTTCCCCTTGGAAGTTTCCCCTGCTACAACTTGAGTAAATAAAAAAGTGATGAAAGCAGCATTAGCAAAAAGTAATGATAAATGTTGGTGAATTGACTGCAGACAGCTATCCTGGTGTGTATTGCAGAAGATGGTGTTAAGACTGACAATGTTTGATACTGTCATAAGTGATCTGCAAGAAGGAGTAAAGATTGTATTAGTGACACTCTCAAATGTAACCAGGGCATAAGGAGAGAACTTGCAAACCACGAACAAGACAAAGAAATCAACAGGAAAGATTAATCAGAGGAATAAATAAAACACAGAATTTTTCAGTTTATGGAAAGAATAAAATTAATGCTTCCAGGAAGAAAATAATCTCGAATATACTTGAGGTTTCAGCCCAGGATGATCTCCTGCCTCCAACTGCTGAATTGTGATCCAGCTCTCATATGCCATGCACTTTGGAAGCACAGGCACTAGCTCTACTTCTCAGGAATCCTTTTACTCTGAGTTCCATTTACTCTCCTTCCTGGGGGTTCAGGCCTCGTGGCTTGTCACCCATCTAAAGCTCTGCTCCCCTGCTTCCTCTAGGACTTTCCCTGACACGCTCTCCAGACCCTCTGGTGACATTTCCTTCTGGGTAGCATGACATTTAAAGCAAAGGGCACAAACCTGGCAATGGAATTTGTAAACACAAATGTAACTAGATATTAGGCAAAGCATAACACATATACACAAATTTCTGGCAACAGGCATGTCTGTGCAAAAACCTATTTCAATCTCTGCATGACATTAGAAACCTGAGGACTTTGCCTGCACCAGTGAATAAGAGAGTATCAGGGCAGAGAAGTTAAATCACCTGTCGCTGAAATGCCAGAACAGTCCCTGGTACCCTTTTGGCACTGGTCATCTAGCACTTCCCCATGTGATTCTCTACAACTCAGCCCGGGTGCTGGCACAGACCAGGAACCATCCCTCAACAGCTGCTTTGCACATGGCAACCCTGATTAGGAGACTATGAGAATTTAAGCCGGCTTGATGGCCAGAGGAAGGCCCTGGCACTGGTGATGTGGCTACTACAAACGCAGCCTTTGAATCTTGGGCCTCACCAGGGTGGCACACATCTTGCGTACCTCAGAATACAAATTGCAGCAGGCAGCACAGCAGGCAGGGAGCCGTCTAAAGCCAACACTCTTAGCAAGGTCCTGCTCAGTGTTAGTCCCTGGGAGAGCAACAAGAAGGATGTGTCTTAAATGTAATCCTTTATGCAAAATGATAGGAAAGTACTTGGGAGCCACAGATCATATCTTTTCCGAAAATAGTTGTCCCAGAAGCCTTTCTCTGAAAGACTGAGCAGGGATCACTGATTTTCCACACTTGGGTGAGTGATCCACCTGGATACTGCGTAAGAAGAAAGAATGAACATCCTTACTACTGCCTTCTGGGGCCACCTTTCAAAACAAGGTACCTGCAAATGCATTTTGTGAGAAGCCCTACAGATCATAGTGGCTTAGGATAATTCTTTGCACCTCTGTGGTAAGTAGAGAAAATAACACAGGTATCTACCATAAGGAAAAGATGAGGAAGGGGAAGCAGGGAAGAAAGAGAGGAATTAAGTGCACAAAGAGGGAAGGAGAACCAAGGAATCAGAAAGGCTGCAGACACACTTATTTTTTCCTGATTGTAGCTGAACTGACTGAAAAGGTCGCTTCTCAAAATTACTTCCAGCTGCTCATGTATTGGGTTTGCGTGGCAAGGTTTTGGTAACAGGGGGACTACAGGAGTGGCTTCTGTGAGAAGCTCCTAGAAGCCTCCCCCATGTCTGACAGAGCCAGTGCCAGCCAGCTTCAAGATGGACCCGCTGCCGGCCAAGGCCAAGCCCATCAGCACAGGCGGGAGAATCTCTGCAATGACATATTTAAGAAGCGGGAACAAAAAAACTGCACAGTTGCAGCTGGAGAGACGAGTGAGAATATGGGAGAGGAACAACTCTGCAGACACCAAGGTCAGTGAAGAAGGAGGGGGAGGAGGTGCTCCAGGCACCAGAGCAGAGATTCCCCTGCAGCCCATGATGAAGACCATGGTGAGGCAGGCTGTCCCCCTGCAGCCCATGGACGTCCATGGTGGAGCAGATATCCACCTGCAGCCCAGGGAGGACCCCACACCGGAGCAGGTAGATGCTCAAAGGAGGCTGTGACCCATTGGGAAGCCCATGCTGGAGCAGGCTCCTGGCAGGACACCTGTGGACCCATGGAGAGAGGAGCCCACGCTGGAGCAGGTTTGCTGGCAGGACTTGTGACCCCGTGGGGGACCCAGGCTGGAGCAGTCTGTTCCTGAAGGACTGCACCCTGTGGAAAGGACCCACGTTGGAGCAGTTCGTGAAGAACTGTAGTCCGTGGGAAGGACCCACATTGGAGAAGTTCATGGAGGACTGTCTCCCGTGGGAGGGACCCCACACTGGAGCAGGGGAAGAGTGTGAGGAGTCCTCCCCCTGAGGAGGAAGGAGCGGCAGAGACAACGTGTGATGAACTGACCGCAACCCCCACTCCCCATCCCCCTGCGCCACTCGGCAGGAGGAGGTAGAGAATAATCGGGAGTGAAGTTAAGCCCAGGAAGAAGGGAGGGGTGGGGAGAAGGTGTTTTAAGACTTGGTTTTATTTCTCATTACTGTACTCTGATTGGATTGTTAATAAATTAAGCTAATTTCCCCAAGTTGAGTCTGTTTTGCCCATGACGGTAACTGCTGAGTGACCTCTCCCTGTCCTTATCTCAACCCATGAGCTTTTCATTATATTTTCACTCCCCTGTCCAGTTGAGGAGGGGGAGTGATAGAGCGGCTTTGGTGGGCACCTAGTGTCCAGCCAGGGTCAACCCACCAAAGCTCATGACTGCCAGTTCCTGGGATCATGATGGCCTCCTGAACTGCTCTTGTTCACACCCAAAACCCATCTCAGTTGAAATGAGCTACCATAAAGAGCACATTTGTGCTAGACTGACCCATTTTAGCTGAAACACCTATTTCAGTGTGATCAGAACCTGGTTAGAAGAGTTTAGCCACTTCTTTCACTGAAAAGAAAAAGGATGCACGTCTAAATCTTAATGCACAAAAACCCCCAGTAGTGTTAGTGGACTTAAGTGCCTAATGTATCCAGCACAATGTATGGTGTTTTTGCACAAGCAGCTGCAACATGCAGACGGAAGGCTGCAATCATACAAAGCAGAACATGTACAGTCATAGCCAGAATTACTACTCTCCAAGCATAATAATGTTATCATCAGAAAGTTATTATCAAATCAGCTCACAGGATATCAACACAAATAACGCTGCCTGGAAAGACTGAATCATAGGGTACAGTCAAGAGAGTTAAATGAAAGCAAACGAAGAATACAAGATCTGACCAGGGACACGAAATATTAAATGGATGTATTCTTTAGCACATTACTAAGACAACGTGTAAAATGATCTGTTGTTCATCAGTCTGGAAATTAGTAAGATATTTGTTCACTTACTTATAATTTCTAATCTTCCTTTAAAGTGCTGCTGACATGAATTCTGTCACTGAGCCTAAAAGTTGATTTGATGGTTTGGTTATGATAAGCACTTTTCTTCAAAATGTTTTTGAAAATAATCCATCCAGAAGAAATATAGAACAAAAAAGGAAAACTACACAGGCTTCTTCATCAGTGTCATCTGTAAGGTTTTTGTCTTTTCTGCTCTTTGGCGCAGGAGTGCTATGGGAGCTTAGGTCTCATGCCTCTGCTTTTCTGTTAATTCCTGCATCATGTGTGCATCCTGAAGTTAAAATAAATTAATAAACCAGAAACAGGAACAAAAACCCCCACCCTAAGTTACCCTGAGTAATGTGAATGTAAAATCTAACCTTAGTTATGTCTCTGTGCTTGCAGCAACCAAAATAAAGGTGAAACGTCTTGCAAAAATAAAATAGGTAAGAAAACCTCAGGAATGTTTCATTTTAAAGGTGATCACACAATTCCAGTACTTCGCCCTTCTCATTAATTGCCAAACAGGTGCAGATAGACTCTCACTGTATGGTCTGCCTAACCAAAGCTGAAGACATGAGGGAAGGTGTTAAAAGTAAGGGTAGATGAGATATCTGTGTGCAGTCTAGTCACAGAATGCAATAAAACCTTTCAGCTGCCAACATTTTCCCCTATTAAAAATGAAAACCCTTAGTTTATTTCGAAATAACCATAAGGGCACTTTGTGTGGAACATGGTCATCACTTAGCAGTGAAATTACTTGAGTGTAACCTCCCTCTAGTACCCTTTTCAAGTTTACTAGAAACTAATGAGTGAAAAAACAGAAAGTGTCAAAAATAATTCCAGTGATATACATGACTAGCATGTATTTCTTTAACTTATTTGTTTCAATTATTGCCTTAAGTGATTTTCATACTACTGCATAAATTATTTTAAGCAGATTTTCTTTCTCATTTGGAGCAAAAAACTAGAAATGCCAAACAGAATCCTAAAGTTCATAGTCAGTTTACTTCTTACAGTTTTGGATGTCAATTTTGGTTTATATAATCATTAGGAGGAAAAAAGCAAAGTAGAGTATGCTGCTTGAGAGCATACATTAATATTACACAGAAATGTTTGCAACAATACCTTAGTGCAACAAGGAATTTGGAGTCAAGTGGTATCCATGTGGAACAGCCTTCCTTTGTGCTTCTATTAGCATCTAAGTAGACTTTTAAAGCATCAAACAGTACAATCTGTTTTCTGAATAGTAGAACAAATTGCTGCACCAAAAACCTGCAAAAGAATCTATTCCATTATATTCTAATGGTGGCAGACTAACATTTAAAGTGTTGCATAATTTCTTATAAATTCTCTCTACTCAAAAGAGCCTTTTATACAAACACAAAAACGAGAAAAACAAGGTCTCCTTTGAAATAAAAGGTTTGTTTGTTTGCCTTAAAAAGTGATAATTAACAGGAAAAATTAACACCGAATGGGACTTTAGCAATCTTCATTGCCCAATTATGAGGGGTTCCTTTAATTTGTTTTACAAAAATATATGAAAAACTTCAACTGGTTCTGTATTTAGGAAGCAGACTATGCTTCATTTAAGAAGACCTGTATAGTGAACTGTCCTGCTACGTGTCCGGGTGCCTGCTCTGGCAATCCAAACCAGTTAGTGCTGCAGATCCCAGAGGTGCACGATGCTGAGGACACTGCACTAGGTTATGGGAACATTCTTCTCACTGCCTGTGCTAGCTCCAGCCTAATGGCAAGGACCCTGCAAGGCTCCATTATTTGATTTAGTCATGCTGCTTGGACCCTTAAAAGGATGACACACTGCTGGAGGCTTTTAGAAAATTTCACTGGAGTTCACACTTTCTGGGAGGTCTCATCAGGGTTTGTCTTTTTGTTTTTCTCATCTGTCTTTTTTGTCCTTGTATTGTGAGGACAAGACAGCCTCAGAGTAAGGTCAATGTGGAATTGGAACCGTTTTTATGAATGGCAACTAAAATAAATTGAAAGTTTAGCTGAAAGACACTCAGTTATCTGTAAGGCCTAAAGAATCTTGATCTTGATGGGACCCCTTACTAGATGAGTAACGAGTACCAGTGAGGTACCAGTGAGGTATCCTGATATCGTGTCAAACTCAGAGCCTGAAAATAGCTACTCAGAGTCCCCTGTGGAAAGAGTTAATCCTTTTCCTTCTCCTCCTCCCCGTCCCCCCCAAAAAAAGGGGTTCAAAGTAGGCAGTCACTAAGAAAGAGAGTAAGCTACAAGATTAATCTTTCATTCTTTCTTTTTCTGGCTCAAGACATATTTCCTCATCTCTGGTACGAAAGAGAAAGCCCAGAATACCCAACGGCCAAAAGTAACAACTTTCCAGAGGAAGACAGTGAAGGGCTGTGAAGGTCAGAGATGCCCCAGTCTCTTCCTCAGGTAACAAAGAGAGTAGTATAGAGGTGTGTTCAAAGCCTTTTGTGGATGTAAACCCTTCTTGTTAACTCTGTATGTCAAAAAGATAATAGAAAATTAGGCTGACACAGCTTTTACTTGCATTCAGCAGAAACATGAAGCAAATGCTTCACTAAATCAATGGAGCTCATTTATGTTAAATGAAAACAGATTAGGCTCTGTATTTCCCTTGTAATAATACCTTTGGTTTCAATGTTTTATCTTCTTTCAGTACATAATAGTCATTTACAGAGGTTTCAATTTCTGTCGTTTTCTCCAGAGTTTTTATTTCATAATATTCCTCTGGCTGTACAAACTTGGCTGTATGTATTGGAGAGTATACTTATGAAATTTGCAGGTGTCATCATGCCAGGGTCAGGGGAGGACAGAGTCGAATTTCAGTCTTCATACGCTGGAAAGAAGGTCTTCAAGGAACATAACTAAATTCAATAACGATAACTGCAAAAAGCTATGTTTTGACAGAAGAAACACCAGAAACAGCAGCTGACAGGAGGAGGCGAGAAATCACCTAAACTTCTTGGAGGAGTAACCAATATCAGTGCTAAAATCTGCAGTGTACAGTTTCTCATGCTGTTGTGATGGAGAAAATGCTGATGAATGCATGTGTGCTGCTTCTTAAGCCTCACATGCTGAAGAGTTGTACTCTGTAAAGTTCCGGGATTGGCCTTCATCAGGTCACGTGAACCTCTGGCAACTACAGGAATAAGAAAAGAAAGATGACTGCCCTTTTGAACAACCCCAAACAAAGATCTTGTCTGGGAACTATTTCTATTTACTGGAGGATTTTCCTGGCTGGCCGAGACTTCTTCCTCAAGTATAATTTGAAAGAGTTGTCTCAAACATGAATTCAAGCCTGGTAAGCAGGTGATATGCAAACAGTGCTCTTCTCAAGGATGAGCCTCTCTTTAGTATAACTAAATGGTGGGCATAACCCCAAAGAACTAGGGATGAATTTGAAATCAGCAAGTTTAGAAGAAACCATGTTGAAGGAATGGCTTAATTAAAGCAGGGATGAAAACTAACTTTGCTTGTTCAATTAAAGAAGCAGGTGCAGACTAAATAAATTTACTTATAAGAAAAAAGGGAAAACTAAAAGGAAAGACAATTAAGGAGGGTGAAACAATTTATGTAAGGGGGAGGTGACTTAAAGAAGGTCTAAGTGAGGCACACCATCTGGATGAAGTTGCAGAAACTCAAATCAAGACAATTAAGAACTGCAGAACAGAAAAAGACCCTTCCTGGCACACGATAGAAGAAAAGCACAGACCAGGAAACCTACAAGCATGTAGCTGGGCAAAACTTCTCTGAGCTCTAAAGGGAAATGTACATACATGGACAGCTGCTCAGAGAATGAAAACGAACACTGAAGGAAAACCTCTAAAACATCATCCTTTGCTTTTCCTGGGTTTGTGCTTAGCATTATAAATAATTAAAATATTTAAAAACTTGCCCTTTTTTCACTATTAAGCTGAAGCAAAGTAAGATGCTAACGTTAATGTAGTCCTTTGATTATTACCTGACAGTAGTTCTTAACTACTTCTCTCTCAAGCTGATCACCGAAATCTGCGCAGCAACACTAAGGTACAGAAGAGACTTTTTTAAGGGTTAAGAATTGAAGAAGCTGAAATTTAAGTCAGATTTGTGTCTGTGAGGGCGTGAGGTGACAATGCCTTAGCTCAAAAACAATCTAATTTTGCCCTTGTCTTTTCCCTCTCCTCTGTGAAAAGGTTAAATGATTTTTTTACAGTACTGATCTCTCTACACATTGCATCTCATTTTGTCACCCAGCCATCTGATATTCCCACACTCGTCATCTCACCTAGCACCCCCAGCAGTGTCAAAGGTTCCTGCTCACCTGTACCTCCCTCCTCACTCTTCTCCACAGTCTACTTTTAGGGTGAGGTGCTTCTCCCCTTGTCGCAGGATGCTGAAGATAGCTAAAGGAATTACTACTATGCAAGAGCTACAAGAGGTTCTGCATGTAAATACTGTGCTTTGAATACCCCTACTCAGAAATCACTGCTTTTTTACCTTGCAGACAGGGAGCACTGCAGCATTCCCTAGCAGTCAGAAGTTTTGGAGAACGCTCTGCACTTCTGCGGTGTAAAACAAGTTATGAATAGGGCTTTCCACCGCTAAGTAAACTTTGTTTTGGTACACCAAGTTGTCCCTGCAGGCCAGACATGCTCATGGGTTGTGGAACTAATAAAAAAGCAGAAGCTATAAGATTTTTTTGGTTTGATGAAACAGTCATTCCGAGTCCTCTGTTCCCACACCAGCAAGAGATCTAAAGACTAAATTCCCTTGTCTAGATCAATAAAATACACACATATATTAATCACCCTCAAAACCCATGACTTTTTAAAACAGGTTAAGCTGAACTGAACTTCAGATTAAATAATTTTATACAAATCTGATGTTAATTCTGAAATTTCAAAGCTAGATCCTTTGGAAATGCAAAGATAAACTTAATTACATTACTGATGACTTTCAAAGTGATTTACATCATGGTATTTCACAGATGGCTTTCAATCAAACTGAGGATTTACAAAGGATGAAACTCCTAGTGATGGCAGACGCAGATAAGGCTGAGGAACTTGATGCTTTCTTTGCCTCAATCTTCAACATCTCCTAGGCCTTTCTGCTTAGTGAAAGTGTTCAAGGAGAGGAACTATTACAAATAGCTCAAGATCAAGTTACAGTTTTTCTTTGCAAGATTTCAGCCCATATATGTCCAATCAGGTGGTCTACATCCATGGGTGCTGACAGAATTGGCCAGTGATGTCTTTGCAAGAAAGGATAGGATGTGTCTGGATGGGTGAAAAAACATGCGGGTAAAAAAGTGGTTTGCTGGTCAAGCTCACACTGTAGTGGTTAACGGGTTGTACTTTCCCTGGATGCTTGTCACAAGTGGAGTACCAGAGGGAGCTATCATGGGATGTGTCCTGTTTAATGTCTTTATCAGTGATCTGGAGGATGTTATGGAGTGCACCCATATCCAATCTGCAGATGACACCAAATTGGGCGTCCCGGTCGATATGCTTGAGGGCAGGGCTGTCATTAGAGGGATCGATGCAGGCTGGAAGAATGGGCTGACAGAGACTATGAATTCAGGAAGGACAAGTGCAAAGTGTCCAACCTGGGAAGGAAGAGCCCCTTGCAGTGATACAGGCTGGGAGTGCCTGGCTAGGGAGCATCTCTGTGGGCAAAGCCCTTGGGAGCCCTGATGGAGTGAGCTGAACATGAACCTGCAGTGGCCCTGGCAGCAACGAGGGCCAACAGCATCCTGGGCTGTGTCAGCAGGAGCACAGATCTAGGGAAGGGATTACTCCCCTCTACTCAGCCCTTGTTATTCTGCATCTAGGCTACTGCTGCCCATTTTGGGCCCCCAGTAAAAAGATGTTGATAAACTGAATTGTGTTCAATGGAGGGCCACCAAGATGGCTGGGGTTGGAGCACCTGTGTTGTGAGGTGGGTTAAGGGAGCTGGGCTTGTTCAACCTGGGAAAGAGATGGTTTCAGGGGGACCTAACTGCTTACAAATATCTGAAGGGTGGGCCTCAAGAGGATGGGGCCAGACTCTTCTCAGGGGTGCCCAACGACAGGACAAGGGGCAATGGGCACAAATTAGAACACAGGAAGTTCCAGCTGAACATGAGAAAAAAATTCTTTACTGTGAGGGTGACAGAACACTGGAACAGGCTGCCCAGAGAGGTTCTGGAGTCTCCTTCTCTGGAAATATTCAAAACCCGCCTGGACGCAGTCCTGTGTACCCTGCTCTAGGTGTATCTGCTCAAGCAGGGGGGTTGGACAAGATGATCTCCAGAGGTCCCTTTCAACCCCAACCATTCTGTGATTCTGTGATTCTAACAGCAGCCTCTGGTGCCTATGGGGAAGGTATCAAGGGGACAGAGCCAGGCTCTGGGTCATGGGAAGACTAAAGACACCGAGCATAAAATGAAAAAACAGAGGTTCAGACTGTATATAAGGAAAAATTTTTTCTCCATGAGGACAGTCAAGCAGAAGAGTAGGTTATCCAGAGAAGTTGTGCAGTCTCTGTCCTTGAAGGTTTTCAACACCTGACTGGAAATTGAACCAGCAACAGACAACTTGGTTTGACCCCACAGCTAACCTTGCTTCGAGCAGGAGGTTGGACTGGAGACCTCTTGAGGTCCCCTCCAACCCAAATTCTCCTAGGATCATGTGACCGTCAGCAGAATGTTGCACCACAGTAAACTATAAAGTGTTATTCTGTATCAGCTAGTAAGGCATAGATAACAAAGAAAAAATTAAAGATCATTACAGAATTAAAACACGGTACATTTTCATTTCCACTATTACCAACATATACAAGCAATAACGACCTCAAAAAAAATAATCAGTGAATCAGAAACAGATTATAAAAAGATTCCAAATTATGTTTACAAAAATATCCTGAGACAGTTCACTTCAAAATCCCACCCATTGCTGTCATTAGAAGGCATGTAAAATTCTTTAGCAAACAGAACAGTCAATGGAGCAGCACTAGAATAAAAATTTATTTTCCTTGCCTCATAATTTTTCCACTCTCATAAAAAGAGACACTCTACCGTAAAATTCTTTTTAAAACAGATGGAGACAGGTACAAAACATAGTCACCTGGGAAGTTAAGACTGTGGCAAAGTAACAAATTACAAAATCATAAACCGCTATTAGGCTACTCATTAATAAGCACTGCTAATTCAACCATATAAATATATAATTCAACCATATGTGTTTGTGTATATATGTACATATATATATATTAAAAAAAGGCTTGAACAATTTGCATTTGCAGAACATTAGCATTTTGCCAAATTCTAAAGTACATATATTTACAAATAAGCAAGGCAAAAGAAATATCCTGGAACTGTTAATTCTAAAACCGTAAGAGTAACTCAGGTGAAACACTCCAGGGAGCGATGACAGGTCAGACCAAGTTCTTTTTTTAGTGTTTCCTGTTCTTTAGGCCTGCAATATGTTATGCTCAGAACATGGAACTTTGAGATTACTCTTTCAAGACAACTAATAGTCTCCACTCAGCAAAGACCATAGGTACTTTCTCTGGATTTGGGTTTCCTCTCTGGAGGCCAGATATGTAGAAGTTGGATGTTGACATACCTATTTAGTAAGTACTTTTAAGACTTACAAGCTGCAGGAAGGTTTCTTCCAACCAGGTTGCAAATCCTCACCTGTGACAACTAACTCCAGGGACCGGCTCAGTCAGCCTGTTTTATTTCAAAACTAAAGACAGCAACGTTTACTCAAGTTACATCTAACAGTCACTGGACAAGAGCAGAAACTGTCTGAAGAGCATGGACTTAAACCTAGGATTTCCTACTCCTAAAACCAGCTATCACACGGGTGGGATTTAGTTCTCACGTTAAGACACCTAAATGCATGTTTGTGTCAGTGAGCTACATATCTAAGCTCATGCTATCACTGCTCGATTCAGTTGCCTAAGCAGACACATTTAATGACAGTGCCACTAAAGATGCTCCAGGGTGTCAGAGGCATCTACATGGAGAGAAAAAATGTGACACAGGACGTACAGAAGATCTGCAGTCCTTTGGGACAGCAGCTGGAGACCCAGCCCAAATCATTAGGGTACTTTGTAAGAGTTTCATAGCTCGGACATCCCAACGACATGGAGACATCTAAATGGACATGTCTACACTTGTGCATCTTCATCTTGAGGTGAGTCCCATCTTGGTGAATAATCTCCTCAAGAAACATGAAACAACAATCTGTCTAATAACTATTCTGGTTGCAGAGGTTATTGCTCCCACCAAAGCTGAGATCTGCTCACTAACATGGTTCAACTGCACTATTTAATTTTGCACTGAAACAGATAAGTAGAGACCAGGTGGCCAGTTAATAGCACTTTTGCAGAGAGGCTAGCGCATGTCTAAATTGCTACGATGCCATCACAAAGGGGAACCCTCACTCTGCTCCAGCACTTTCAAAGCTGCATAACAAACTGTTTCAAATCTTTGTCAGAGCGTAAGCGCCATGTAGTTATTCTATTTCTGGACACAAACCCCCCTCTCTCTGTGAAAAAGGTTTCAAAAATCATGTCTCAAGTCAGCAGTTACTTCAAAACTTATCAAAGATGCATGCGTTTCCCAAAATATCCATTGCTCTTCCAGTGGCCTACAGAACTTGCTGGTGAGAAAATGTTACAATGTGCAAAGAAGAAAATATGTGACCCTTTGTGCCCAAGTTGCTTTACTAGTAACTAAAATATTTTTTGCCAATAGATCAGCAAATATGCAGTGGTGTGCAATCTAGTGTTGAAACTGTTCTTTAGAACAGGAGTCTTGAAACAATACACATTTTGCTATTATACAGATTCCAGTATCCTCCTGTGTTTTGTGTCTTTTCTTTACAAAATACTTTGGAATGAAGCTTTTTTGAAAAATGAAAATGAAAATTATTATATCAATTAGATACCACTTCCTTTTGTTTACTTCCTAACTTGGAAGCTCTACACGCACGGAATGTCTTAACTTTAAAATTCATAGCACTTATTTTAAACATCACCTGAAACAACCTTCTTTGTTGCCATTTTCACTGTGTATGCAAACACCAACATATTGTTTTCCATTATGAGAAACAGCATTTATTCAAAAAGGCATCTGGATTATTACATTTTTTTCTATCTTTAAAATTGGACATAAATTGCATTATCTCTGAAACTGCTGTATAGCATAGTAGTTTAAAGTAAATGTTTTCCAATAACGACAATTTTCCTGTCTGGTTCAAAATTTTTCCAATGCAATCCCACAACAAATGCACTGTTAAAAAGTAGACTGCTTGTTTTAATCAATTTGTATTTGAGCTGAGTTCAAAAGAACACTCACTCTCCATAAATATAAAGAAAACAAAGGGAATTCATCTGAGAGGTGAAGAATAATTTGATCAAGGTTCTTCAGAAATTTGATTTTTTCTTCTCCATCATAGTCTGAGCGTGACATGTTACTTTCTTCTGTCTCATTTTGAAGAAGTTGTTCCAGAATCATGCACAAAGAAAAAATATTCTCATACTGGGTAATGTCATACATGGCCTGGATCTGGGAATAAAGAAAAATCGATACATAAGCACAGTGTGAAGACGCTTCTGCAGCCCACCATCTCAGATGACAGTTTAAGGAATAATGTTAAAATTTGCAGTAGTATTTATATAATCAGAATGGCTATACGCTCAGTATGACTACTACTACTCCTTCTTTTCATGTTTGTGATAACACCCAAACAACTAACTCTCCATCATACTACCAAATGAAAAGTCAACATAACCTCCTGTTGATGAGTCAGAGAGGGTTTTCTCTACCTAATTATCCATAGGCTGTGGCATACAATAATGATCTACAGATAAACAACAACAAAAGCTTTGTTTGTTTTCAGCATATAATTAAAATTGGTGGATTTCTGTTTTCTGAGAAATAAAATAAAAAGTAAAAAAAGAATTTTTTTTACTCTCAAATATAGACAATCATCTATTCAAGTGACACCTCTAGAAGCAAATAAAAAGTCCAAATGCTCAATCTCAATAGAAAATACACAAGCCAGTACTACATATCTGAGTCAGTTACAAAGCGGAAGAGTCAGTTTGTCAAATAAGCTCACTAACCAAACTACAAATTCATTAAAAGCCTTACAGCTTCATCTAATATAAATTTACTGGTCCTGTGTTTGGAAACTGCAATTTCAAACTGAAGCTTTCAGAATCTCTGCCGTACATAGGCAATAACCAGTAAGATAAAAACTTAAACCTTGGGGAGTGGTCTCTCTAGAATGAAATACTGTGTCCTCCTTAACAGCAAAATCTACAACAATGAGATTACCTTGTTCTGAAAAAGGCTACAACTACAGTAGCTAGATGATGAGAACTGAAAAGTAAAATCATAGCTGCTAGAAAATTAATTATATATTTTAGAAACTGGACCGATAGCTCTAGTGAGCCTAAACAACTGTTTAGGCCTGTGGTACAAAGACAGATGGGTCTAGGCTTCGACATGGGTCCATGAATCAGTATCAAATAATTTTACCGACCCTAAACCACGTACTGCTAGACTTTCCAAAGTGTGAAATTTATTGCATAATAGTTGTTTTTAGAAACAATGTAAGTAATTTTTTATTCTACTAGAATCTAACAAAAAGACAGCACTTTACCTTCCTCAGGTAAAGCTGCTATCTACCTCTGCAGTAGATGGTGGCTCAGGGATTGCTCACTTTGTCTTTCTGAGTTCACAGAATCATAGAATATCCTGAGTTGGAAGGGAGCCACAAGGATCATCGAGGCCAACTCCTGACCCTGTATAGGACAATCTCAAAATTCACACCATCTGTTTGAGGGTGTTGTTCAAATGCTTCTTGAATATTGTCAGGCTCGGTGCCATGACTGCCTCCCTGGGGAGCCTGCTCCAGTGCTCCACCACCCTCTGGGTGAAGAACCTTTTCTTAATGTCCAACCTAAACCCCCCCTGGCATATCTTCCTGCCATTCCCTCGGGTCCTGTCACTGGTCGCCAGGGAGAAGAGATCGGCACCTGCCCCTCCTCTTCCCCTTGTGAGGAAGCTGTAGACCGCGATGAGGTCTCCCCTCAGTCTCCTCTTCTCCAGCCTGAACAGACCAAGTGACTTCAGCCACTCCTCATATGGCTTCCCCTCTAAACCCTTCACCATCTTTGTGGCTCTCCTCTGGACACTGTCTAGCAGCTTCACATCCTTTTTGTACTGTGGCACCCAAAACTGCACACAGTACTGAAGATGAGGCCGCACCAATGCAGAGTAGAGTGGGACAATCACTTCCTTCGACCAGCTAGCAATGCAGTGCTTGATGCACCCCAGGACACGGTTCGCCCTCTTGGCTGCCAGGGCACACTGTTGGCTCATGTTTAGCTTGCCGTCAACCAGAACCCCCAGATCCTTCTCTGAAGGGCTGCTCTCCAGCCTCTCGTTCCCCAGTCTGTACGTACATCCAGGGTTGCCAAGTCCCAGGTGCAAAATCCGGCACTTGCCCTTGTTAAACTTCATACGGTCGGTGATCGCCCAGCTCTCTAAGTTGTCCAGATCTCTCTGCAGGGCCTGTCTGCTCTCGAGAGTGTCCACAGCTCCTCCCAATTTTGTGTCATCAGCAAACTTTGATAGTAAACCTTCAAGTCCTGCATCCAAGTCATTTATGAAAATATTAGAGAGTACTGGCTCCAAGATGGATCCCTGCGGAACCCCGCTAGTGACCGGTCGCCAGCCTGATGTAGCCCCATTTACTATAACCCTTTGAGCCCGACCCATCAGCCAATTGCTCACCCATTGCGTTAAGTGTTTATCCAGCTGTATGCTGGACATTTTGTCCAGGAGGATACTGTGAGAGACAGTATCGAAGGCTTTACTGAAACCCAACATCGACTGGCTTCCCTTGGTCCACTACATGGGTAACCTTGTCATAGATTCTTAAACCTAAAATCTGTGATTGAAGCCCCCTAGGGCAATGTCTTTCAGGTAACCTCCCACCTCAGGGACAACGCTAAGTCACCATAGCCATCCTATTGCACAGCCTCAATGTAGCGAAGTCATTGTGCTGAGTTTTCTAGACATCTTGAAAATTAGGTTAATTGCTGAAAAATATTATCCCTAGCCTTGCATACTCCAGTTCTGTCTTTCTGGAACCTCGTAAGAAAAATCTGCAGTTCAAAAGCCGCTGCCAAGAATTCGATATTGACATTCTTATCACAACAGACAGCAAAAAATATAAAAGGACAATATTAAGTATTTGCATACTTTTAAAGTCCAATTAAATCAGATTGCATAATTAGGGAAAATCTTCTAAAAAAGACGTAACAAGACAGTCTGTTTCTTCAAATACCAAGCATCTTACTCTAGGACAACCTTGCCTATACACTGATTGTTTTGACTATTAACTAATACTGGTGAGATACATGTATTTATTTTGCTTGTTTGACTAAATTACAGCTAAGTTGAGAAAATAACTGGTATTAATGACTTCCTGAATTTCTAGGGAATAGATGATTGTAAAGGCCTATAAAGTCTGCTCTTCAGACTTTCAGTGTAGGAGTCATCTGACCAAACACAGGCATCAACAAGCTGAGATAGTTATCCTTGGTTCCTGTTTTAGTCAACAGAGGGAAGCAGGGGGTGGGACTCAGTTGCTTGAATGTAGATATCTATTGCTATTTTGGATGTCCAAGGGTATCCAAGGCATGAGTAGAGCTTTACATAAGACTCAGCAGCTGTAAGCCAGGAGGAGTACCTTAGGGCATCCAGTGTGGTCTTAGATGTCTGAGTTTTGGCAACTGAGTCTTTCAGGATGTAATTCATCCCATTCTAAACTAGATCCTCAGATGTACCATGTCCTGAAACTCTTTACAGTGATAAAGTATGATTGTGCCCAGAAAATGACTATGTAGAAACATAAATTAAAGTTCCATGCTTTTAGTTCCTGTAATTTGGATATTGGAAGTACAACATTACAAGCAAAAACCTTTGTTTGAATCTTAAGTGTTGGCCTTGTAAATTCACTCAGATCTTCCTTTCGCATGAGGAATCAATAGAAAATGTTTTAGAAAGGCAAAATATGTCACTTCACTTATCCCTGTAACGTCAAGCTCTTCCAAGCAGTTAAGCAATTTTGTTACTTTCAGTGGGTCTTGAAAAGTGCAACTAATTGCAACTTAGTATACTATCTAATTGATTACGGAAAATAGAAACCACAAGCTAACATTCTCTTTCTTCTGCAAATACTACTGCACTAAAGGAAAATGATTTTAGCCACACAGAACTGACTTTGAACAGAAAGGGTAAGTCTGATGGCAAGAAGGAAGCATTTTTTTGAGGAAATTGCTTTTCAGGGGACAAATGCACCTTAAAATATTGTTTTATAAAACCAGTAAAAAAAAAAAAATCAGTCTAGAACATTTTCTGGCTCAAAGCTTATTAATCTTTCCAACCCATTTAATAATCTGAACAAAACATGTTTCCATTTCTTTTGTTAGATGTCTTTTGTAGCACTAATTGATGCAATTACTACCAATGCAAATTTATGCCACAGAATTTGTAGAGGAATACCTTTACTGTTACCTAATGGTGCAGTCAGATAACAGACTTATTCATCTTGCTCACCAATGTGTGTAAGCAGGTAGCGGCGTATGTATGTGTACACACACACGCACAGCTAGTCCATCCAGAAATTTCAGAAGGTATGTCTGTAAAGCAAACCTTACATATAGACAGTAAATAACTTTAACACTAACTATGTTTTTCAGAAAGAATTTAAAGATAATCACTCTTTTTACAGATCAGATGGGCGTGCAATACGGGTTTTGGACACTATTTTTTTGTGAGATCAGTCCTTGCTGATTTTTCCTCACCAGGTACTTGGAAATGCGTTTCTTAGCAGTAAGATGCATTTTGCATGCACCTCATTTTTCAGTTTAACTTTTGAAATTATTTTCTTATTATGATTTCTCAATCCAAACAAACTTTTCAAAGTTAAATAATTTTTAAAATCATTAATTATATAAGATTGAGCTTTACATAAGATGGAAACAAGGGGTACAAGGATCTGGCTGGATTTGATGATCTGCTAATCAGAATTCATATATTTACATCACCAAGTTCAGAATGCAGGAAGTGTCAAACCTTTTGGCTGAAATTAATTCTCCAAGCTTCTCCTGCATTACAGGGTGACCACCTGGAATAGCATATATATTTACTACATAACAAGCAGGGAAGAAGTTCTCTAACCTGCCTTCTTTACAAGGCTCTCATAAAAAACCAGTACTAATACATTAAAGGAAACTGCTCAAAAATGTATGCAGCAATGATAGTCAGAACACTAAAAGCCTGTGTTTCAGGCCCCTGGGCTTTTATTATACTTCCTCTTTGCAAAGCAACAGGTCAGATGGCCCTGGATCAAATTCCAAGCCACTACTCTCTTATTGGACAGATTTGGATTTGGGGACTTCAGCAAAATTTTGGACAAAAAGTAGGGATCTGAAAGCACAGAATTAATTGAAGTAACCTTCACAGAATGGAGGATGTAATTTCTGAAGGTTATTCAACCAGATTCAGAAAAAATCCCAAGTGATATTCTACATGCAATTTTTGCACTTAGAATATTTTTGTTTTCATGTCTTAGTGGTTCACAGAATCACAGAATGGTAGGGGTTGGAAGGGACCTCTGGAGATCATCTTGTCCAACCCCCCTGCTTGAGCAGATACACCTAGAGCAGGGTACACAGGACTGCGTCCAGGCGGGTTTTGAATATTTCCAGAGAAGGAGACTCCAGAACCTCTCTGGGCAGCCTGTTCCAGTGTTCTGTCATCCTCACAGTAAAGAATTTTTTTCTCATGTTCAGGTGGAACTTCCTGTGTTCTAATTTGTGCCCATTGCCCCTTGTCCTGTTGTTGGGCACCACTGAAAAGAGTGTGGCCCCATCCTCTTGACACCAACCCTTTAGATACATTTATATCATTTATTCAAATGCTCTCAGTAACAGTAATATAAAACAAGAACAGGAGAATAAATATTAGCTTTGAAGAAATTCTCTACAATTCTTAAGCCATTTACCAGCCACTACTCATATTTATAGTGATGCAGTATGTTGAGGCTGGAATTTTCACATGCAGAAGACTGATGCTACCTTCTGAGTACAGGCAAATAACTGTTATTCCTTTTATGTCTCAAAGGACCTACAGAATGGAGACAATACTTTACCAGTGCAAATACAAATTAGATGAGAAGAAAGAGATTATGTTCATAGCAACTAGTACTTGCTTCCATGCAACTCAGATACTTATGTAGGCTATGGACAAAGCATCAGCAACACCTGTATGCTTTCTGGAATAAGCCAGAAACAGCTCTAACTCGGGAAAACTTCTTTTTGGTTTAGAATGGAGTGTTGAAATGCTGTAATTTCTGACAAAATTAAAACAATCAGAATTAATCTAGAAGTACCATTATGTTTGATTAATGATAAAAAGCTTTCCTCCTTTTCTATCCCTATAATTTAGTTAACACCTGTTTAAGCTTTTCTAGTCCTATGAAGATACCACGTTTAAATGTATTTGCAACAAATAATTACACACAACATAATGCTATATAAAATACTGACATACCAATACAAATTTGAATCAAACTGGAAAGATGAGTGTTTATACACCTCTGCTGTTTAGAAAGTGATAAAATTGACACTTCTAGAAGATGGCTATTTTAGCAGAAAAGTGTTCTACCCAAATATCCTCAATCCATCATATTCTGACAGTTTTGCTTCTTGTAAATTTGTTCTTGCAACTTTTGCCACTTCCATTTCTTGGCAAACTTTTACTATTCAGCAGGGAAATAAATAACTTTTATGCTAGCAAGGTGTCTTTTCTATGTCCCAAGAAATTCTATTTCAAATTTCACTGAAATATCAAGTGTTAGAAGCTGGGATTTCTATTCTTTTGCATGCATATTTTTTAGAGAAGCATAAAGGGAAGACCGAAATAAACAACAGGAACTTCTAAAGCCTGGCTAATACTGCCTTTCAATGGAAGCAGAGGCAGTGGGAACTGCAGCACCGCCAGCTGCTGGGCTGTGATCACTTAGGTAGTTAAGGAGGACGGAGAACAGAACAGAACCAAATCTGCCATTTAGCCGTTTCCAGCAAAATCCCATATGGCCCATCCCCTTCTCAGGGAAGCAAATGGAGCCAAAGCTCCTAGAAATTCTTTAGAGCAGGTAGAAGTAGGCAAAGAGTATATATCTACCTTGAAATAGTCTATCACCAACCAATGCATCATCTCAGCAAATAGTCCCAGTATCCCTTGCTTCCTTGCAGAAGGCTGCTGGTACAGGCAGGTACATGTGCTGACTGAATTCTTGGCAAGAAAACGAAGATTCATGGGCTAGGAGGCCACAGAGCGAGTGTAAGCTGATGTCCCATGTAACACAGAACATGGGACTTATCCAAACTGTTTCAAACTGTTTGAAGTGGAGCATGCCTGTTAGAAAATGTCTAAGCTTGATTTACACATTTCTAGAGATACACAATCTTGGGTATGCTGTTTTATGGTCAATTACCACAATTCTTTTTTAATTTATTTATTTTACTTGCTGCCTTGACTTTCTGGAAGTAGGAGGGGTTGCTCCATCTAGAACTAAGAGGAAGGCGGATCTGGGACTAAACAACAAGGCAGTGACAAACTAAATACAGCCATTGATGTCCACAGAAATGAAAAAAATATTTCTGTGCTCACTATGCCTGCATATAGGAGGGATGCTTCTCTGAAACTGTTTTCAGTATTTTAACACTATAGTTGTCCTAACAAGTATAGCATTATAAAAACAAGAACCTAAATAGAGAGATATTGACAACATCACTTTTTAGGAAAAAAAGCTTCTAAATCATCATAACGAAAAATAAGAAAGAAGTGACTGGCTGGAAACGCTATCAAGAAGTGATCAGCATTTAGTAGATTTTGTGTTTGCTAAGGTAATGCTGACAAACCTATGTTTTCAGTAAAATCAACACTGTTTTACTCTGCCTGTCCAGTCTGAGTCAGAGGTTAATGGAAATATATTTCAAGAATGACTGAATTGTTTT
>WAAD01015856.1:0-14003 GCA_013389945.1 Fregata magnificens
TCTTTAAGGTCGCTTCCAACCCAAACCATTCTATGGTTCTATGATTAAATAAAGATTTTTTTTTAATAAATTGATTGCTTGCTGGTCTGCAGTGTTCATATGTAAAATCTCTAAAGATGACAATGTACTGAAAGTGTTATCTCTTAATGTGGGTACAGTAGCAAGGTAAGAGTTCACAGTTTAAATTATAGCCAAAAAAAATTTTAATTCATCAAAGCCAATAGAGTTCATTCATATGCTATATATGTTAAAGTTGAAAAAATCTTCAGGTATTAAAAATATCTGTGTTTGATGCACGCCCAGATGCAGGTGTAGTCTTAAAATAGGACTCCATTTTCTCAGAAACAGTTTGACATTCCTTCTCTCATTATTTTTAATTTCTGTATAGAGATGGACAAAAACATTCACCTCGACTGATCTATTTGGCAAGAAGACTTCAACTGATACTCATATTCATTGTTATGAATGATCAGTATGAAAATATATCAGTCTACAGAAACCTTCCCAACTGCTATTGTTTCAACTGCTCTGTATTTGCAGCGCACACTGTTCGTGGTGTGTGATAGGTCAGCTCTGGGGAGATGGCCAAGCTGCCACCATGGCAAAGGCACATGAGGGTTGCTCTCAATCTCTCCTGAATAAGCTTATCTTTCTTCATTAGGTGTACAGAGAGCCCAGCTTCTCAATTTAAGCAGACAAATTCTATGTTTAAAATAAATCAGTGCTAAAATTTCTGACAGTGCATTTTTTTCTGAAAATGAATACCCAGCACTTTTCTTAGGTAAAATTAATCTTTATGCCTAGGCATAACACTCAGCCTATACAATGTGTATCTTTCACCTCCTCCCTATTTCACAGTCTTAAATAAGGCTTAAATATTGCATAACTCTTCTTTTTAACTCTCTGAATGGTTAAGAATTTCATGTTACATGAACATCCTGATGAAAACACGCCCTGAAAAATATTGAGAGTATGAAGGAGAATACAAAGAAAGCTGACATTTCATATCTCATAGAAACCCCTAAGTGTTCAGTATTTGTTTTCATTTTGCACTGAAACAAAATTGAATGCTTTTAATGATTTCATAAAACATATATGTGTTAAAATGTCATATTCACAATAAAAACATCAGGTTTTAAAGTTTCTTCTCAGTTGGGTCACAGATAATCAGAAACTTTACAATCAAACAAGCTATTTTCACCTAAAAGCTTTCTAGAATTCAACAGATTTCCACAATTTTTCAAATTCAACAAATCAGCATATTTGTAGTGTATTTTATTAGAGATTTTTCAGTCAACTTAACATGTAAATACTAGTGAAGTACATTTTCAAATCGTGTTCCAACAAATGCTAGAGAACATTCATTTTCATTATTCTCTTAGCTCAAGAGATATATTGATTACCACCAGTTCAATGTCAAGGTCCTAAAAATAGAAAGCAGTGTTTAATAAAAAGTAGAAGGGACATCCTTTCTACTCTGGATTACCCCACAACTCTCAGTTGCACAGTAGGTGGGTGAAAGGGGCAGGAGGAGACTACAGAGTATTATCAGTTTTCTCTTACAAGGATATCCTATGGCTTTCTAAGTTTACATGGCCTGAAAGGCTAGAAAGATTTGATATAGACTGGATGCAAATTAATGTTTCAAAATGCAGAAAGTATCTGTAGCTATTCCCTTATAACATGTGGCTTGACCTCAAGTACTGAATTTAGCCTCCCATCCATCATAGACTAATTATGTTTCCAGAAACAAAAAAGGATAATAATTCAATGTGATGTGCAAGGAAGTGACCATATAACTGCCATTAACCTATGCATCACACTAAATAATTGTCCTAAAGTCCTACCACTAATCGTGGCTTTAAAGTGTTGCTTACCTATTTCAATAAAATGCACCAAAGGAAAATATTTTGGCCTCCTACAAATGAGCATCTGTACTCACACCGCAATGATCATATAATATGAAGGTTACTATGTAACACAGCCATTGATCAAACTGAGTAAATGGGGGAAAATGCCAGCATTTATGCAACAGAAATTCCTTGTCACAGCTTCACTTACATTCACAGGGGACCCACACTACGTTGTGTAATTTATGCCATAAGGAATATTTATTAGACTGGTTTACTCCATTACTGGTGCTGTACTATTAAATTCTTATATGCCTTAATGATGGTAATCTATTGAGAATAATTTTATGAGGAAAATGAAGGAACACATAATCAAACCCAAGGCTGAAAAACTGTTCAAAAGAACATGTCATGTCTTCACTGACCACTGTAAGGCAATGGAAATGCCCCTGAAATAGCTCAGGGACCTTTGAATCACACTCTTCAGCATGCTGTAGCTATGTCCTGTACTAGCAGAGGTTCAATATCTTAACTCCAAAGAGCCCTCCAGTAAAAGTTATTTACGTTAACTACTCAACTTTCAGCATGCCTTTCCTGAACTCTATGAGGACACAGTGAAGAGAGGACTGACAAAATTCATGGGTCTCCTGGGAGGGACATTGAGACTCCCTGACCACAGCCTTGACAAGTGTGCACAGGCCTTTTATTGCCTAGGATAATAATTTCAGTTCCTATTCTTAAGGACTCTCCTTTTAAAGATAACACTTATTATTTTTCCATGCTTCCAAAAAAAAAACCAAACCATTTTCTGTTCACTGCCTTCCTGGCAGCAACTAAAAGAGTTGGCAGGGGTTTCCCTGTGAGTGCACATAGGACCAAGACATAATCCTGTCTTTGACAATGTACTAATGAGTGATAAATTCTTTCAAATGCAAAGAAGGGAGGATGGACGTATTAATAATCTTTAAGCTCTGTTACTGCAAACAGTAGCTGCCTGTTCCTAATTATGTAAGTAAAAAACATGCTACATCAGAAAAGTCTTTTCCCCAAATCCCTAAGTCAGTTGTTTGCTATGAGCAGAGCAGGATGAATACCGCAGGCAATATTTGCAACTATGAATATACATTTTTAAAACGTCGGTCCTGATTCAGTTTTATTGTTATTCACAGCCCCTTTCACTTGCTTCACAGTAACACTCAAATCTATATTTTTTGTTGGTGCAAATATTCATGTGACCATCTTGACCAATAAAAATCACAGAGGTTTGAAAAAAATGGCAAGTAATGAACATGCTATTCTGTTTGCAGACACCTGATTTGATGAATAAAATGATGAATATATGATGTTCAGATCCACATCTGCTTATGGACACTTTATAAACTTAAATAGGCTATACTTGTTTACTGAACAGGTCACTAAATGTCCGCATACAGGCTACAGTACAGCTACACAAGATTGAGAGAGCAGACAAAATGGTGTCATACATCACTCAGAGGAGAATCTACTGCTGATTAAGAGCCCTTGGAACATTTATGGAGAAAAAAAAACCTCAGCAAGGCTCATTAGCTCAGACATAGTGCTATGCTAACAGCTGGCACACAGCTGGCTAACTCTTGCATGAGCAGAACAGATGTACATCTACCTACAAAATGGTGCAGCAACATAACAACTATACTGGGAAGAAAGAAAACCCATTGAAGGAAGTAGAAGACACACACATGAGTCCAGTTTCAGATGGAAAAGCTCTTCTCGGTTCCCTACTGGAACAGAATCAAGGTCCTTTTATTTTGCCAGGCTGTCTCTCACAATGGTCAGGCAGAGATGTTTCAAATGAAGAAGAATTGCATACTACAACTACGGCAGATAATCATCCCAATAAAACTGCTAAGGCTTTGGTTGCATCTTGAAGCTTACCAATCCTCAAAAATGTGTTGGCAGCCAACATTATCAACATTTTGCAATTTTTTCATCATTATATGAATATTCAAACCCTTTTGGAATTTTGCTTAATCTTTGGCCTCAGTATCAACCTGTACAAATGCGTTTTGTGGTTTAATTATATACTGTGTGAAAAAGAATTTTCCCACACAGATTTGAATCAGCTTCCTTTCAGTTTCACAGAATATCTTCCTCATTATATATGACAAGAAACAATATCTTCCAATCTATTCTCTTTCAGGCTACTCTGTAAGTTCGAGGTTTGTTGGCGGGGGTGGTTTTTTGCTCATTTGTTTGTTTTTTAAGTGTTCACTCATATGACTCTTCTTCATAAAGGAAAGTTCAGTCTTTTCAGTTTTTTATGAGAGATCCTATGATGTCCCAGCAGTGGCATCGATTCTCCTCTTCTGTTCCTGAACCTGTCCTGAAATCCAACAATATTCTTTTTGAGACGGGTGGACAAATACTTCAGCAAACCTTTTAGATGAGGTCATATAGTATTATAATATTGGTATTATGTTATTTCCTAGTATTGCTCTCCATTAAATTCTCTATACATCCCAAAAAATTGCTAGCTTTTCTGAACAGCGGATTGAGAAGGTACCTTCACCTGTATGTTCATAATTGTTCTCGGGCTTGTAACGTAAGTTGATAGTTAACAGTTCATCAATAACGGAGAAAATTGTTAACAGAGCTCCGAGTTATGCTCAGTTGATGTGCTTAATGTGGTTATATCCTATTATGTCCATATTTGAATTTCAAAATGTTTTAACAACAGATTTGTGAATATTCAAAAGAAAGAAAAGTTCAGATGTTACTCAGAAGTACCTATAGCATCTAGAGGGACACTTGTGTATTTAGATGAATGTTCAGCAAAGCATATTGTATAAAAGTTACCATATAAAACAACTCATTAAAATCCTAAAATACCTAAAATCTATATAAATTTTAAACAAACAAAATTAAAACTGGAAAAGAACAGGAGGAGGACAACTCAGGGAAAAACAGGCACTCTTAATAAAAGGTGAACATTTTTAGTGATTCAGTTAACAGGACACAAAAACTAAGCTGTCTTGAAGGATTATTACTCGTATAATAGGACAGTTCAAGGGCGAGTGCAAGAAAGCTTTCAAAACAAGTCTTTTCCAAAGTGTAACAGGGAACGTAACAAGATCACTGGAAAATTTTTTATCTTCTTTAATTCAGCTATATAAGAAAAAATCGGCATTTGGGGCACAATGCAATGATAACCTACTGGTTTTTATTCCTCTTATCAAAGTGATTATCACTTTGTGGAGACTTGAAGCTTATTTTCTCCATCCAGCAACAAATCTGTCATAAACCAGGAGAACCACACAAACAGATGGGATTTTACATTCCCTTCCTTCATTCTGCACCATGTGACAGTGAAGTCCATTTACTTCCGTGGGGTTTGGATCATGGTCTTCCTAGGCCTTTTTCATCTTAGTCTTCCTTTCCAAAATGCAGCCTCATATGGTCCGAACAGGTGCTCTATGATTTCTGCATCACGAATAGCAAGTATCTGCTTCCAAATCTGAAGTGTTACAAAGCCAGGCAGCCCAGTTCTGGGAGTGGCATTTCTTTTTATGCCCCACAGAATTAGGATGCCAAAGGTTTTATACCCTGAGCAGAGTAATTCACTCTGTAAAGGAATGAATCATTACCCCGGCTTCTCAATACTTTTCATAAAATTTATGTTTGTTTTTGACAAATGTGTTTTATGGATAACCGTAAAATGTCTATGGGTAGCAGCTACAGAGCTTGCAACAGCAAAGAATTTAGTCACTGCTACCCCTGGAGTGCTAATGAGGTAAAAATGTGCTGAATGTTCATACTTTTGTTGAAACACACATCCTATGCTTGCTACAGGTGCACAATGCTAATTTGCTTTTTGGGCAAACTGTGCTCAATTTGCATAATTTTAACATCCTGAAACCTGCAAACATCAGGAAAATCTGTGTGTTTCTCTGCCTGTAGCATTAAGTCACTGAATGCCTAGGAATCAATATAAGCTCTCAGAACCGGGAGGGAAGCCCTACTGGAGTCCCGTGTTAGCTAAATTATAGGATCAAAGCCTTGAGGTATACTAGCCCAGGTCTTTTGTCTATAACCAATATAACCTTGGTAATTTCACTGTCTGCAGGACCAGAACTATTTTTTCTGACCCAGCAATACTTTAAAATTGGCAATTACTAATGATCCATCCATTTAGAAGATATTGCTATAAGCTTATCTGATAAATACAGAAATCAAGCTAAACAAGATCTTGTAGGCAGGTTGTGGAGTAATTTCTAGCTTCCAGTTTTCTTTAGTAATAATTGATCGTGATCCAGCCTATACATCTTTAAAATAAAAGCATGAAATTTTTTATTAATTCATCTTTTTATCATTTGTCAAGTTAAATGCTTCTACGTATGTTGAAATAACTTGAAATAGACATAATCAGCAGACGAAGACACCTTTCCAATGGTCACTACAGCCAAAGAAGTTTGTTGCTGAGATGATGTATAAGGAATGAAGTGTAAAATAATATGGAGAAAACATGAATACACATCAGTGAAACAGCACATCACATCCATAACAATAGAGGAATATTAGTAGAGAACAGCTACTAATTAGTACCCACAGTTCAATCTGGATCTTTAAAACCTTCTTCAGATTATTGTGGGTTGTTCAATTTGGGGTACCTGGCTACAGAACAATGAAATTTTGTCTTCATCCAGCAAAACATGAATTTACCAAATACATGAGAGAGAACTTGAGTCTGTTGTTAAAAATATGCAGTATCTTGACCTTTTTTCCTGCCACTATGTAAGCCTCTGTGAAATCTCTGTTCTTCCTACTGCTTTGGTAGCTATGGTATTTTTGCACAAATGTACAGCTAAATCAAAAGCAGTAGTCGGCAAAGGCCGTGGTCACAAAATGGCTGGAAAGAATCACAGAGAAAGAGCAAGAGTAAAAAATAACTCTGTCTATTGAACACAGCAGAGGAAGGCAAACAGTTGAAACAGCAACAGGAAAAGCAGAGTATGGATCAAAGATTACCTGAAGCAAACACTAATTTGGCACTATTAAAAACACAAATGCAATTTACATCCTGACATCAGACAAACATATTTCTCAGAAAGAGACACAAACCTTCCAGATCTACAGAAAAGTTTGAATATTCATATTGTGTAGAAGGAGTAGTTTCCTGGGCTGAGAGAACAGGCTGTCCTGGATTCTGGCATTTTTTGGTGTTTGCAGGTGGCACTAGAAAGAGCTATGGAGCTAGAGACAAAGTGTTTGAATGCTGCTAAGAATTTCTTTACGGCAAATGCATTAACATGTTCAACACTGGTTGCCTGGAAGGTCAGACCAGAAACATCATTAGCATTGTATAAGAAAAGCAATATATAGCATTGCCTAGTCTGAATCTTAAAGTGAGTACGTTTGGTGCTGAACAGAAGGGAAATAATATTATTATAAAATCTTTTGCTACTTTTCCCCTCCAACAAGACCACAAGAACATTCATTTATAGCAGTGGAAAGTTTACCCTTTCCAGTCAAATTTGCACCACGAGATCAGCCACAAAAAACCCCTGCTGCACCACAGACCATGTGTGTCAAAGAGGCACAGGAGATGCTGTCAGCAGCCACAGGCAGTTCTCCCAACAGCTCCAATCTATTCTCACAGTATTTCTGACCTTGGCATGATCATAATACAACTAAATCCAAATGTTTCTGATTTTGATGGTGATTATCACCATACAGCCTGAGTAGTCAACTTTCTGTCTTTGTTCCTTAAGGCTAGCGTAAACTCGTAAGATGCCCAAGTATTTATGATTTGTCCTACAACTCATTACTTCTTTTTTGACCACAGCCAAAGTGCTCCATCATCAAGCAATTTTGATTTGTTTCCTTGTACCTAGTTCCTACTTGCCTTTTAATTATTTTTGTTTGTTTCTTGCTCATCACCCTTCCTTTGCCCTCCTCTTTATTTCCAACAACAACTCTTATTTTTTTAACTTTGGTTGCTTGCTTTTTTTCTTATCACTTCATGTACAGTGACAGCATCCCCAACCTGTCTTCTTTGCTGCCTTCCAATCTGTCTTTCATTCAGGCCCTTGTCTTTTTCCTACTTGCCTCCTCTGGTACTTTCTTCTGCACTGTGTTACAAACACCTGAACTATTCAGAAATAATGATAATACTAAGGACTCTCAAGACAGATTGTGGGGACTAAACAAAAATAAACTGAACGAAGCTTTTAAACTAATGGTAATAAATACTGCAATTTCTGGAAAGGGCAACTCTCATTTCCCTTAGTGAAAGGGTTTTTGAACTAGGCAACCCAACAATAAAGCTGCCCTGAAGTGTAAAAATACTAGCCATCTGGCACACTGCAGTATTCCCTTAGTGAATCTCTTCAGCAGGTGCATCATTTACGGTTTAAACACTGATGATCTCAGCTACCTATCTGCAGCTTCATACCACAAATATTCCTCTGCTTTGATGCCTTAGTGATTCTCACCAACATTAATGATTATAGCAATTTTTGAATCAGAATATATCTTCTGATTACTAGGAAATTATACCCTTATGAAAAGTAATATATTTTTAGTATACTTAGCACACTTTTAGTACAGCTAAGTATCTGTAGAATACTTGAATTATAGCAAGTATACTCATTTTTCATAAGTGTAGAGTGACACATTATAAAACAAATTATTATAATCAGAGATTTTCTTGACGCTATCAAAGGGCTTGATTCAAAATGGGACAAGTTTCTCCTAGTACCCTCAGCCCGCATTAGCGGTTAGTGGGAGCTGAGGGTACTCAGCACCTTTGAGGGAAGTTCCCGCGTAAAACCCAATCCTGCAGCTGTGCAAGATGCAATTTCTTTGATTGCTTCTACTAATTTGAATACTACATCTATGATTTGGGCACACTGATAAATTACACTAGAACATCCTGTTGTTCTGCCAGCCTTACAGACTTGCTATACATTGTTTTTCAGTTTGCGAGGTCTTTGGAAAAGATCTTGGTTTTTTACTCAGAGCCACACACCACAGAGACTACCCAGAAGCTCTCCTAACACACAGGGGACCTGAACACACTGATGTGTCTAGGCAGCATTGTGATCCTAGCAAAGAGGATGAGGAAGGTGGTGACTAATGATGATGAATGGATTTCATGGAAATTTATACAAATGACACACAAATGGCATTCATATAAATTCCATATAAATTACATCAATTACATATGAGTAGGAATTTAGTGAGATTTTAAAAGGAATGATGGGAAATTATATGAGCAACATTTATAAAAGACTGTTAAATGTTAAGAGTTTTGAAATAAATATTAAGCAAAACACTTCAGGGTTTAAAATAATCTCTCTTGGGGATTGCAACAAAATATTAATCCCACATCTTCTTACAGTGGGATTTCTTACACATTTCTTTCAAGCAAGTGATTCCACAGATAGTTATGGGAAGACGTGGGCTTCCAAGCTCTTCTGGTGACTGTTGTCCACTCAATCACAACATACAACAGTTTGTTGTTGTCTTAAATTCTCCTTCTTATCTAAAGGATTGCCTATACTTTGCTGCTTAAAAACTGGTTTAAGACATTAAAAAGCAAACGTTTGAATTAAAGAAGACTTAGCTATTCTAAATTGATCTAGTTCCTTCTCTTTTTGCAATGAAAGGCATTTAGTTGCACAGTATTTACGTGTATTATTCTTAAACTCAAATCTGCAAGGGTGGCCCTGAGATGTATCTGCTGCATGCATAAGTATTTGATATATGTTAGGTCATGTTACCACATAAAGATTCACAGAAAATAATCACTTTTTTGAGATATGAACATAGGGGCTTCTTTTGAAATTAGTACGATTATTAATATGAAAGTTACTCTTACAATTTTAGAAAATCACAGTATTGATGTTCATATCAATCCTACCAAACTCTTCTATAAAGAAAATTCTACAACAGCCTTCTTATTACCGGAGTTAATACCAAACCAAATGTGTTTTGGAAGCCAGCTGATTTAACAGTTCTCTGTTTTACCATGCTTTGCCCAGTCGACAGATACAGGCTGTAAAATCCAAACATATATTGAGAAGGACATTTTGCACCACTTTTTGACTTTCTTCATGGACCTTCAGTAAGAAAACCATTGCTACTCTAGTCATATCATAATCCATTCTGAAACCCGTTGAAGATTCATCAACAGGGCTAGCTGATACATGAGTTTCTGTACAGCTCAGAAGAGTTAATATGGGGTCTTTCATTATAGATTTCTCCTGGTGATGCGTACTGCTGTGCCCATCAGTCAAGCCTTGTGCACAACAGGAGTTAGAACTGGTATGTGTGAAAGTGTACTGTATCTTCAGCTCTGAGACTTAGAGCCATCAAACTACAGGTTTTTGTCACTAATGATTGTTTTTAAATGCACTTTAAGGATTTTTGTGGTCTTGGTAGCTCCTGTATTCTTCACACTACGTTCTCCTCTATGATGATTATGTTGTAGGAATATGATTATCTTCACACTCATCAAGTTTTCCTCTCATTTAATGAAAAAAACCCACAGGTTGGATATGGAACTCCTGATAAGTAATAAAACTTTTAATTCAATGTCTCACACATGTTTCTTATACGTAGATACCATCTATATTTACGCTTTGAACTATTAAAGAGGTCTGGTTTTCTTAGTGCTTTAAGCCATACCCTGCAATGAAGATCCCAAGCCAAAAAAAATGGCATCTACATTAATCTCTGAATCATCCCAAGATTTTAATCTTGGGGATCAAATGGGGATCTTCAGCAAGGTGTTACTTATTACTGTTGAATTCTCTGGAACGTGTTTCATGTTAAGTTTTCAATAATACAGTAAATACAAGGAAGCAGTTATGTCCACGGAAAAACATGCAAGCCTTGAAATGGTTTGTGGTCAGCTGAGACTTTGAACTTACCAAGACTCCAGAAACATCTTCTGATCCTCAGATATGCCTACGCATTTTTTGATCATTTTTGCTTTCTTTGGACAAAACTACTTTTGGAGCCCAAAAGCCACGTAGAACTACATGAGTCTCCAATCTTCTCTTCATGGCTAGAATATCATATCACTAAACACAGCTGATACCTTCTGAAATAGCAGAAGACTTGGAAATATCATTAAATGCCAGTACTGGGTATAAGGTCAATAAATATTTTAAACCCTCATAAGTATGCTCCTTTACTTTATTATTTATCCATTCAGAATTGGTTTTAAGCAAGTTTTTAACGCCTTAATCCTCCAAAGTTAGGTATAAGCCAGCTCCAAAAATGCATTATCTAGAGAAACTATCAAATCCAATCCACATGTAGTTAGTTGCCTCTCAGTTCTGTTTTCTGAATTCAAACATAGGTCTCAGTCAAATACCTCCAGTACGGTATTTGATTATTTGCTGCAACTCATTTTGTTGAACCATATAGTTTTGTCTCTCTCTTTTACTTCAAGATCTTCAAGTTCTTCAAAATTTTTTTCAATTAGTTTGAATTGAGCAAGTGAGGACCTATGTAATGTGCTTTCTTCCGAGACAAGTATCTTTTAATTTCTTCTTACTTTAGTTTTACTCATACTTTCTTCACCCACAGCTGAGATTGCCCAGTAATATGGCAATTAACAGGCAGAAATTATAACTTTCTTCCTCCATATTTCTTTAAACCTCACTGGCTCTAGGCAGATACAGACAATTGCATACCACTCTGTTAGTTCTGCTATATATCTATGTCGTCCTGTCTGTTCTTCACTCTGGACCAAATTCAAAAGGTATTACTGAATTGTTAAAAAAAAATGTTACTGGCTGTCCTCTAAAAAAACAAGCAAAGGATCAGCTTTCTAGTGGGTCTGAAGCTCCTCTCAAAAATTTGGTTCAGTATAGAAGGATTACTGATGATAGCTCCAAAGAGGGAAAGATGTCAGGCATATGTGGAGTGATTATAAGCAGAACAGAGCTTTCACGTACCCCAAAAATCTAACCACCCCATGATTGAACATTACCCTGGACCACTGCAGCAAAGAAACAGGTTTTCTCTCTTTCAAATCTTTAAAACAATTCCTGCCATCTCTGTCGCAGAAATAACTTTCTCCCTTCTCATATATTTCTCATGCCTGCCCAGATAACCAGTGTTCTCTGGAAGCACCATTAGGTTGTTTTTTTGTTTTTTCTCAGCAGAATCATTCATATTTCTTCTGCACCTCCTTGACTGGTTACTTCCTTTTTTATTAGCTCTGACAGCCATGCCAATTGCATGTGCGTGCCTCAGAGACAGCTCCAGAATTCACTTCAGCTTGCCAACAAATCTCTTATTTAATATCACAACTGTTGGACAATTTCACATATGTACTTTTTAATGACTCAAAGGCACTTTGTTCTGACAATATGCATTCCTCCAAAAGGTCTCAGACTTGCAAGTTGGATGATGTACTGCATTCCCTCTGAGAGAAAATATGATTGGTTTGTTTCCAAGAATATCATTGCTGCTTTTATCTCTTTACTTTTCAAAATCTATAAATATTTTGGTATAACACAGAACATTAATTTATGCAGAAGAAAGTCAGGTTTCTGTAAGGTCATGTGCTTCCTACAAGATATTCCATATATTTGTCAAGCTGAAAGACCTACGAAGAGAGATCGTTTGGAAATCACGTTTCTTTTTCTTTTTTGCTTCCTCTTTTTTTTTTTTTTTGGTGCTGCTTCAGAATGAATCAACTATGACACCATATGCTGCAACAATTGCCGAGAATGACAAAAGTAATACCTTCTTCTAAAACGCAACCAAAAAACACCATTAAATTAAGGAAATTGTATTCTCCCTAAATCTCCCTGTATCTTCCTGGCTCACTTAATGTCTCATTGCTTTATTTCTATGTAGGCTCTTCCCAGCCCTCCTCTCACTGTGGCAGGCTTCTTACTACAGATTTAGAGAAACACGAACATCCTCTGGCTACTGCTGGAATAACTGAGCTGTCCCTCAGTTTGAAGATGGAAGAATCCTCCACCTGTGCCAGCACCTCCACCGTGCCAGCACATCCAGGGTAGACTGGGCGTTGGCTTTGATATTCTCCATCTAAGAGTGCAAGAAGCTTTACCATGTGTTCACCATGAGCATATAAAAATAAGGCCACAGTTAGAAAATACTATTTTTTACATTATATACACACACACACAAAAAAAATACTAACTTCGATCGGGTTACAATTTTGCTCCTTTAAAAATGTGTATCACTTCTCATATTGCAGCCTACAATTTATATGTTTTTCATAGCAGAACAGATATTTGCTCCTTGCTCTGTTTGCACGGGTCAAGTTACTAGAATTGTCGAGAGAAATTCTCACTCTATCTGAATATAACTGGATATGGATATCAGCTGGCTGAACAAAAGGGATGTCTGATTATGCTTTAAGTACTGAAGATAGGTTGCCTATCTAGCAAGCTTTTATTCTCATTACTTAACATGTTGCTTGGTTACCTCATCAAACTTGTCATCTGTGAGGAAGCCTGTTTCACGGAAAGAAAAAAAAAAATCATAAGGCTAACTCCTCTGGGACTGCAATGGGAGAATGGATTTTTTTTTTTTTTTACACTTATTTCTGAAGTTTCAGTTCAAAACTAAGTTGCTATGTTCACACCCTGGTCAACAAAAAGTATGGTTGCACAGACCATTCTCAGAAAATTCTGGGATGCCCAATACTGGAGTGCTCTTGTGACTCTTAGTGTGACGAACATCACTCTACTTTCAAAAGTTGCCAGGACCTTGGCTGAGGCTACATGCAAATCACTTACAATCGATTCATCACCTTTCTGTAGGCCACTGAGCACAAAGTTAGAAGGCCAATCGATAGACAAAAGTGAGTATGTTTGGCCCGATCAAATACTTTCCATGCAGCTAAAACCAATGATCTTAAGAAGCCTCCAATTTCTCTAATAGTTTGCGACCATTGGGAGGCAACATACAGTCAGACAGGTTTAACATTACACCAGAAAGCGGCCAGGCGTTCTCAAACGCTTCTCCTGTGGTTGTAGATCTAGTCCTTGGGTGTGCTCTGGTCACAAGTCTACAGCTCCATTTTCCCACCGGCTGTGCAGGTTCCAGCAAGCTTCAGTTCTAGGGAAAAAATAACGACATCATCAACAACAAGAAAAAGAAAAACCCAACACAAAAAACCCC
>WAAD01015865.1:2760-16871 GCA_013389945.1 Fregata magnificens
TATGCTATCAATATCCAAGAATACGCAAAGACTCAGTACATGACTCTCACTTTTCTTGCTCATAGTAGACAGCCTAATCACCAACTAATAGATACAGAGCTATGCATATTTACTGTCATTGTGGTTACAAACCCTTTAACCCATGATAAATATATTTACAGCTGTATGATTTATCTTGAGTCAGTGCAAGCCTACACGAACAGAAAAAACTAGTTGATTTGGCACCAGAGATATTCCTGACTCTAGCAGCTACTTGATGTATATGCACACAGCAAAAAGTTTGAAAAGTTTCCAGAAACATAGGAACAGAAAATACTCAGTACAGAAAACCTTCATGGCATGCTTCTTACCTAGTTTTAATTCACTAGTTTTCTTGTAATGTCCACTCAGTCAAGGGGAATAAACTCAATTAAAATTAAAGAATAGAGTGTATGGTTCCTAAATTATAAGACAGTTTATAAAAGATCATGGATATTATTTTTTGTATCATTATATGAATAGCCTATTACAATGAAGCACTCTTCTCAAAAAGCAAGATACAACTATGATAGCTAACGCAATTCAGACAGTTACTGTATGGATGATAACTGACCATTTGAAGGCCTTTTTCCACTCAGACCCAATTCTAGGTTCAGTAATGTAATGGTAGACTCTTCACCTTGCCTTGAGGCTTGTTTATTGTATTTCCATAAGAGTTTCTCTCCCTCTGATAGGATTAACATACATTGCCGGTTCAGCAGAGCCTGAAAGAAGACTATGGGAACATTTCTATCAAAACCAGTTATATTTAACAGATAGTGTTATTTACAGTTGGTTCAATTGCTGTGGGAAAATTATTGATTGACTCTTGATTTCAGTTTTTCCTCTCTACCACTAGCCTAAATAAGAATTATTTTGCAACAAAATAAAATTATCCTCTCAGGAAATGAGCCATTTACTTTATTGTGGCCTTCTAGGAGGTGAGCATCTGTACATAAAAGAATAGTTGAATATATGTATTTGTCTTAATTATGATATATCAAGAATAAAATAAAATAAATACGGCACAAAGACTAATAAATCAGGTCAGATGTGAAAATACATTTAAGGCCTATACTAGTTCATTATGGACAGATTTATTTATAGGTTCATCTGGAATTTGATGAAACTTGATCACTCATTTGTTGATTATAGTTCTGGAATTGATACAAGCATCTTTCAGCTAAGCTAAGACGAGTTAATAATCACATGGAAAACCAACATCACTTCCTTTAATCTACTCTGAGATATCATTGATAAAGAAGAGAGATTTCAATGCTAAAGAGCAGAGTATTGTCCAAGAAAGTGAGGGTGAGCATAGAAAGAAACTTTCCAAAAAGCTGCAGAGCAAAAAAAACCCTTTGATTGAGTCTAGGCAGTGAGTTGTGTACTTCTAAAGGTTCATTTCCTGAGGTCTTTCTTCCTATTATGCCTCTGATGCAACACAAATTCCCCCCCAAATTAATGGTGTGCTTGATTTTATCAGGGTGGCTAGTTTTTACAGATTCTTGCCTGGTCTTTAAACAACAGAATATTCACAGCAAGATTTAGGAAGAAATTTAGAATTTATTGCAGGAATATAATCCAGTAAGGCTACAAAAGTCGTTGAATGCATGTGAAAGTATAGCTCTTAAATTGAATTTACCAGCAGTACTCTGTCAGGGAGTACACAAGTAGGCCAGAGAAATGTCTACAAGAAAGAGTATGGAGATTGTGAAAGATGTCTAAAAACTGCTTGAAAATCTGAAAAATCCTGCCATTACAGTGTTAAAGCTTACAAACACTAGAGGTTCAGCTGAAGTGAGGATCTGACTGCAGTCTAGTCTTCTGATCTGAGTATAGCACAGCTCTATTTTATAACGTGCTTTATTTTAGTCCTTAATGTATATATTAAATGAACCAATGAACTATACTTCATCTAGATAAACCCTTTGTCTATGTTTTGTCTGAATCATGCTCTCATCAATGTTTGCCTATGCTTTTAAGCAAATATTGCTGGCATAAATGGAAGCAAATCCAGAGGAAATTATTTTTGATTTTTTTCCTAGTATAGACAAAGCTTCTAAAAGTAGAGAGACAGTTTCTTCAGGCAGTTAAATCTGTTAATGATAAGCCTCATTCACAGCACTCTTTAAAATCATGTTATCTTAAGAAATTATGTAATTTAATTATCCATTATCTAGTTGAAAATACTTCTTTGAAGATATACAATAAGAACATGTTATTAAACATAATTACAAAAACAAAATATAACATGACATAAATAAATCATTTATGCATTCATTCTCATTGCACAGATGAACATGACCCACCATAGCTGCTCACAGAAAAACTTTGATTTCTATGACATTTTGACTAGCATATTGTAAATGACATGTTCTTTGAATGGCAAAGACATCAAAAGGTAAAGGAAAATGGCTATTTGTAATGTAGGGGAGCATTACTTTGTTCAAAGCTGTGAATATAATGAAACTATCTGATTTTCCATATGAAATATAGTCATAAAGAGGTTTATGGCTATATTCTGAGCAGCTGCTCAGGTCTTATCTAATTGGAAAGATGCATTGTAGCCAAAGTAAATGGCTCAGTGAAATGTGTTTAATACTTGTATTAAAAATTGCTTTAGACAGGAATAGAGAGAGAGCATGTCTTAAATGAATAAGTATGAAAAGTTTCATAGCTAATAAATTAGTGAAGAACATCTGACTTCAATAGCAAATTTTACCATCTAAAGATGTAACATGTATTGTGTTTTGGGCCTTAATGGATTCACTAAAATGTTCAATCTTTGGTAGATAAATGCATATTTTAGAAATCCTTTTTCATTTTACCTTTTCTTCATCCTCTGTTCTTTTTTGTATCTTCAGTATATTTGTCCAGACTCAGAAAAGGATTCAAGGACCTGAAGGGAAATTTCATTTTAGGTGCAGGCACCTACATTTTGATGTGTGACTCCTGACACCAGTTGTTCAGCTTCTGTGTGCTCTTGATGGGGCCCAGATGCTGTCAGCGAGAGATTCCTGATGCTCCTGATTCTGCTTTCACCCCCAGTACCTGTTTTGACCATGCTGATCAGTTCTGTGCCTCTTCTTCCTAAACATCATCAGTAGTAGTACACTTTATGTTCTGCTCCCAGTCTCATCCTAGCTAATCAGGCTGGTAAATGTTTTTGGAGCATATGTAATGAAGAGTGTTTTGACAAATTTCAGATATGGCTGATTTCTCCTTTAAGCCAGGTAAACCAGGCCTGCATTTTTCATTAAAAAAACAGCTTTAAAATGTTCATTTCTGTTACAGGTTCAAGGCTCTCTTCTGCCTAAATAAATTCAAATCTACATTGCATACCTCCAAAGAGTATATCCTAACCAGTTGCCTAAAAGCCAAGTACTTCAAAATACTTCAGTGTTTTGGATTGCAACTTTCTCAGGCATGATACAATGACTAACCACTCTCCCAGACCATTTTCAGAATCATTGCATCTCTGGTACTACTCTTTACATTTTAAACATGAGCTACATTCTTTAATCTTATATGTATAACTGTGTTTTAATACGATGCCAGTGACAATTTAACAATCACCTGAGGATCTGTCCAGTTCCTATTTTACATAATGACACACACAAAAAAAAGCTTTTGTCTAGTCCCAGCCACTACGTTGAATAACCTTTCACTGGGCAGAATATGCAAGTGAGTCTACTCTGTTTTTCTTTTCACACAATAAAATAAGAAGTGCTGCCTGAATTCAACTGGAAGTTTCTTGGCAACGTTACAAAATTTTGGGTAGTAACTGAGCTCCTAAATAAAGAGATATTGGAGAAATCAAGCATGAAGTGTGGTAGACAGCTTCAAGCCAGAAACCAGAGACACTCGTCTTTCCTTTGGAGACACATTGTGGCAGAGTGTCTCTGATGGATATTACTGTGAATTTAACTTGCAAATGAGTCGTGCAGATCTGATCATGTAAAATAATAAATATTTTCTTTCAAATAAACGCAAAAGTCTTAAAAAGCCACAAAGACCAGATACTCATAATTATTGTAGGTATCCTTGCAATTCCAATTTAACTAATTAACCAGTTTCATTTTGAAATGGGTACTATTTAGCAGTGTGATTTTCAGTTTTCACATCCATACAAAACAGAGAGAATAACTACCATTTATTAAGGCTATCTATTTACTTCGTTACTGTAGATAAGCTTGGATAAGAGAGTATCAACAGAACACTTCTACTATTATAAAGGTTGCTATTTACCTTTTTAGTTTTCCTCCTACCACTTTATGTAATATAATATCTAAAAATGCTAACTTAGGCCATCTGTTCTTATTCCTATTTCCAGCACACTGGGGTTTTTTGCTGTTTCATTCCCCTAGTTTAACTCATTTTAGCAGTACTGGAGCTCATTCTGTGACATTTTGCTACAGGGAAAATCCATGTTTATTTCCATACAATTTAATAGACTCAATCAAACAATGAATTTGCAAATTCTGGAAATAGCAAGACTTTTTCAAAAGAGAGCTGTGAAAAAAAAGAAAACTGTCTACTTATAAATACAGAACCAAAATGTTAGAGAGCAGCTGTAATGAATGTTACAACACAGAACGAGTATTATAATTAGCCTCTAGACACTACAAAGGAATATACAAGACACTGCCCAGATCAACAATTAGAATAAAGAAAATATGATTTAATTACACTAAAAAATAAATGGGGACAGAACTAGAACTCTGTGAAGTTTTACGGATTAATAGTTTATTCACTGCCAAAAGGAGAACAGAAGTGATGAGAATATTTGCATACGTGGATGGCATTTCAAGCAAAAAAAGGCAGAATTTTCTGTTTCAACATTTTACTTTGTATGTTGGTGAGAAGGACAAGAATAAGTGGCAAAAAACCCAGCCTAAGCTTGGCTGGCATTACCTTTGGGATCCTGATGCCAAGAATTTCCCAGCTGCTTAAGCAAATTTCTGTCTGTACTTTGAAGCAATGTAAAAGAACCAGGGTTGGGAACGTGATTTGACAGAACACATGTGAAAATTCAGTTAAACCATCCATAAATAAAATGGAAAGAAGTAACTAAGCAAACATGTTGTTATGTATAAATAACTCTGGGTCCTTGTGCAGTCATTTGTCTGCTTAAAATAGCCTAATTTATTTGTTTTCCCAGGATTTCCTTTTACAGATGCCGCAAAGAGATTTTTTTCTCCTCTTTCTTTCTGCAGGATTGTGATGGCAATGTCCATTAGGGAGGATTATTTTGAGAAATAGTCTCCCCATCTGTTGTCTTTTTTAAGCAGTGTTAAGTAGTATTTTTCCTTCCTGCAAAAACTGTCCACATATTCCATTACCGCTGTGCAGCAGCAGCCTGGAATGAACACCTAGGAAATGCAACTGAGTGGAGCAGTCTCAAAGAACAATGCTGTTTAACTGAAAGTAAGAATGGTCTTGCATTCAGATAGAAAATTATACTCATAAAAACAGAGTTTATCTATTAATGCACTGTAACCTGTGGCTTAAATCCCTTCCTATCTCAACAATGCACTCTGCCTGCAAGAAATGCCACTTTTTGTTCTCCTCTCTGGTGAAGCCTTAGCGGAGATGAGTGGGAGCTGGCAGCATAAGGGCACAGCAGTCCTCTTTCTCACCCTTCAGGGAGAAATTGTCCAAGAAGCGCTGGGGTAGTTGCATGTTTCCCTGCCTGTGTACTTCAAAGCCAAACTCTGGGCAGTAGGGTGAGCTTATATATTTCAAGAGCGGAAAGAAAGAAATTTCACCTGTAAAAAATCATTTCAGGGGCAGTAGGATAATCAGCTTTAAAACAAGTTAAAATTTCTGAATTTTTTATTTCCCGTATCTCCACTGAGGTCCGTGAAATTTCTGTTTTGAATCTAAACTTGTGAGCTTTGCCACACCTCTCTGTGTTTTTCCTAGAATCTGCTTCATAGACCCTGATGCATAACACATAAATAAGTAAACGTTTTGCTGGTGGGTAGGCAAACATGCTACCTCAGGGGCATAAAAATTTGCTTCTGTTATTCCCCAGTATTGCTGTGAAATTATACAAAACTTAGTTAAGAAGCATCTCTGAAAAAACCAACAATTTCATTTCCTTTTGAATTCTAGTTTAAATAATGGTGCAGGTGTCTACTGCTAAACATCCAGATATAAAAGCAGCAGGTTAGCCTTTATTCCTGGATTCACTCTGACATCACTGATGTTGACATCATCCGACAAAGATGAAAGTGTACAGTCCACTAGTTTCCTGGCTTGTTCTTCAAGGAAAGTCTGAAAAATTAAATCAATATTTGCTGAATGAAAAAGGTCATAAGTTTCAGGAAAATAAATCTTGGTTTATAGATTCTGAGACACTATTCTAAAGCAAGAGGAGTGTGTAACATTTAACCAATAATTAAAAAGTACTTGAAAGCCTCCTTCTAATGGTTTTTTGCAGTATCGATTCACTAGAGGATTCACTACTGTGTCAGAGGACAGTACACTTCATTTTCAAGTGGATAAATTTTCGGATTCTCCCATTTTAATTTCTATCTGGTTCTATGTATCTGCCAGTGACAGTAGATACAGGGATATTCAAGATGAAGCTTTCTCATAGTAGTTCATTTAATTCAATTTTTCTTGTTTTGCTTTATTTTTTATTAATATATTCATTAATATTCATTTTAGTCCAAGCCCCTGGAATAATAGCACACACATCTCAAGGCCTTCAGATTTCAAACTAGGCAATGCCACCTAATCATGATTATCATATGATCAATTTTAATAATAGCACAATCGTTTAATAATTACCATTGCTAATAATAATCAGTATCCTAACCTGACTAGACATCATAGTGTTTTGTATGTTTAAATTTATTTGAACGTACATTTTTTTTCCAGTTATTTCTGCTTTAAAATGCAGTTTAATTCACTGAAGTTCTAATGGGATTGTGTTGAAGCATGTACTCATTAGTTGTAACAGCCCCTCTGCTAATAAAGCCTTTACTGTAAGAGAACTGGGAAACTAAACTAGCTTCCTTTGAAAATAAAGGCAGTTTACAGATTAATTTTTTTTTTTTACCATGAGAAGGTTCATAAGGCACCTAGCATACAAAGCACGCACAAATAAATAAAAAAAATAAAATATACCTCCGTGAAGCTGCCAGTGATGGTATTTTACAATTAATTTTATTACTTTTTTTTTAATGTAAAAGAAATATTAATTGCAATTTTTCTCAGTCTGGTTTAGCTAACAGTTTTACATTTTACATTTTGTTGTTAATAAAATTCTATACTTGAGGAGACTGGACACACCACCATCAAGTTTGTGGACGACACCGAACTGGGGCATGCTGCCCATGTGCTTGAGGGCAGGGCTGCCATTCAGAGAGGCTTCAATAGGCTGAAGGAATGAGCCAACAGGAATATCATGAAATTCAGCAAGAAGAGGTACAAAGTACTGCGCATGGGATGGACTAATCCCCCACCAAGGTAAGGGCTGGGGACTGACTGGTGGGGAAGCAGGAAGGAACGGGAGTACTGTGTCCTGGCAGTGATGAAGGCAAACAGTAAGGACGTCAACGTTCATCTTTACCTGGCCCTCATCAGACCACACCTGGAGCGTTGTGTCCTTTTTGGGGACCCCAGTACAAGAAAGTTGTTGATAAACTTGAGTGAGTCCCCAGAGGGCCACGAAAGCGGCTGCACAGGGAGCAGCTCCTCAGGACCCCCAGGGAGGCGGCTCAGAAGGCAGCCCCAGAGAAAAGGGTCATTAATCAAAGCGGAGTAAAAAATAATTCACTATGAGCATAATTAAGGGTTGGAATGAATTGCCCAGAGAGGTTCTGAAATCTCTATCCTCAAAGCTTTTCTAGACCTGGCCAGGCAAAGTCTGGTTTAAATTCAGTCAGTGCTGACACTGCTTTTGAGTAGGAGGCTGGAGGAGAGACCTCATGCAGTCCTTTCCTGCCTGTCGTCTGATTCTATGAGCACATCCCAACAATGTACCCAGGCCTCAGGTTTCAGCTTGACGATAAGTTACGTTTTTCTATGACAGGTTTTTAGAGAGATTTTGTGTTCTCAGTCCCAGTTCTGAGAGCTTTACAGTGCTGAAAAGAGTCAAATGTTAAATTCCTACAATTTCTGTACTTCCTGTCACTGTATGGCCTCAAAGCAGCTCCTGAAGCCTCATTTCATCTGAGAAAATAAACTGTGGTAGCCAGTTAAGGACAAAGATGTGTGTATAAGCCTTCACAGTAGGGGAAATGTTTCTTTCAGTATACACTTGACTTACTAACTGGCGTATATGTATGATATAGAACTACATCACTTCATTTTCCTTTGATGAGTCACTGTTTAAATGAGGAAGTTTCTATTTTGGGGCATTAGGATTCTTGAACACTTAAAACTGTAGAGAAACGTTGAAACAGAAATCTGTTAACATAGGTAAAAGCTAGGATCTAGTCTGCAACTGAGATCATCACACAATCTACATTTCAGTGGAGAAGGGATGATTCAGATCTCATTTTTTTTGTTATTATATGGTCCATGTCATTTATAGGTGCAAAAGAGGACACTAGAAGAGAATGGCACTACTCTTTGATGTTTACAGAATGAACACACAAAAAAGACAAGCAGATAAACAGGAAAGAGGAATAAAAGCCTTACAGGTCTCTTGCAGTCCCAGCAATTTGAAGAGATTTTCAATGCATTTACAGTTCTGAGTATGTTGTAAGTAATACAAGACCAAATAACATGAAAAGTAATAAGGTTCAGGTTTTTCTCAGGAGTATTTTCCTGAAAGTCATTACTTAGCAGTGGACTTTCATGCCAGAAAACTGAACTTGAGAGACAGAGATGAAAAGAGACTATAAACTTTATATAACATCCCTGGAAATAATTTTTTTTCCCCTTCATTTTCTTTTGATCTTGTAAGCAACACTCCTAATTTCCCTTTACTTTTTCTCCATTTGCTTTTTAACTCATATTCCTGATTTCTCATTACCTTTAATATGTGTGGTTTTCCGCATTATTTTTTTCTCATCTAAATCATGAAAAATGCATGCCTTTATTTTTGTGGCATCAAATGTTTCCGTTGCCCTTTAACCTATTAAATGAATGAATTTCTATCAGTTCTTACAGACAAAAAGATATGTAGGAGACTGCCTTTTTACTTTTGTGTTGAAAAGCTTAACTGAACAATTCCTTGTTTGTTTAATTTCAGCCCATTCTTTAACTTATACACAGCACTTATCTATCAGTCATGGAAAGCAATATGGAAGGGACCTATATACATGTTTGACCTCAGCAAACTGTTCCAGTGCTCCGGGATTCCTACCGTAGGAAATTTTTTCCGAGTTAGCCAAAGATAATTAACCTAAGAAGCTGTGATAAATCTCTATCGTCCTACAAACCAGAAATACCAGCTATTCCCTTCCTCATTCCACCGGTACATATTTGAAAACTTGGCATAATTCCTCTCAGACTAAACGGTATTTACCCCATTTTTTCACTTTTCCTTTGAAAATATTTTTCAAGACTTCTGGCCATTCTTTCTGAACAGTCTGAAATTCATCAAATTTTTTCAGATCCACTTCTATTTTTTTAAGGTCTAACCCTATTCCCTACCATGCCCAACCCCCTCCTGCCTCTGGCTTGGCATCCTTACTGAATATAGTAAGGATATTATTCATACTATCATCCAGATCATTAATTAATATACTTAGTAATAAAAAGCCTAGAATAAACACCTGATGAATCCTACTCAGTACCCACCTGCATTTTAAAAGCAAACCATTGAAAATAACTGAGAACAAATTTCTAGAACTAGATCATATATGCCTGAGAATGTATGTATGTATGAGAATATCATACAGAATATCAAAAGTCCAGAGTCAAAATGTGTACTCCTTGCCTGCTGGCACACATGGACTGTTAGCAGGTATCCTGTCCACTGTGTATTTGCATCCACCCTATGGAATCCGATCCTTCAAAATGCTGAAAGTTTGTTTACAGAGATCAAAAGAGCTGACCCTGAAGAGAAACAAAAAATAAGCCAACCTTATAACTCAAACGTAGACATGAAAAACAGATGTTGAATACTGTATTGATAACCATTTATACTGTCGTGTATCCTTACTCTTGCACAATGAATATAACATTGTAGCACAGATTTTTTCTGTTTTTTCTTCTTTCTTAAAAGGAGAGAACGGACTGCTTCCTTTCTGCAGGAAAAAACATTCTTTATGGCCTGCTACTTCCATTAATGGTTTGGAGGAAGATATCAAAAACCATTTGCAATGATTATACAGAATGGACATCACATTCTCTTGGCAAGGCTGCCTGTAAGACTTTCACAGCATAGGCTGCACAGACCTCAGTACGCTGGATCCATTCCTGATGTAGGCACTCCCGCTCCACTCAACCTGCACAAAAACATATTTGTGCCCAAATGTGTTCTTACACAAATGGCAGGAAGTTTTTCCTCACATTTAATTGGGGAGGAGATACTGCCTTGCTGATGGAAACAGACTTTGAATAGCGCAGTCATAGGAAATAATGATACATCAAAATAGATCTTCAGATTATGTAAACTGTCTAAAGGAAACACGGAGTCTGGCAAGGAAATACAGAGCTCAGCTCTGTGTTAGTGAACACTAAGTAAAATGTCAAACCTACATTGTATGTCAAATCAGATTTTCTATACAAAAGGGATGACAACCACAGAAAAAGTCAGTGAGTCTGATAGAAAGAGTGGCATGCTCTGAAGGTTTGCTATAATACAGACGTTGGAGACTGGTGTCTTAAAACACTCACTGATGAACAAAGTCAGGTTTTGTATTGCTAAATCTCACCTTTTTACTTCTAGATCTCACCTTCCTGGTATGAAAGAAAATCAGAAACAGCAAAAATTCTGTTTAATTGTTTGTTTGAAACAAAAGTTTCTTTACTGAAAAAAGAGTGATGACAATTGTGAAAACTGACATTCTGAGGCTGAACTGTTTTCTGTCAAGCAGTGGCCTTTTCTTGCATTAATGAAAAAAAAGGCTGCACCTCCTTGCGCACAGTAAGACCTGGACTTAGATAACCATGATGTTATAGGCAGCAGTTAGACATGTTCTTAATTCTCATCAAAGTTTGTGAGACTTGAGCTTGGGCTTTATTCGAAGCATACCTTTCAAGCTGCTTCCCGTGGCCTCTTGTCAGGAATTTGCAGACTTTACTCTTCTGAAAAATATATACGTATTTGTGGAAAAACTGATAAAATACTTCTTTCTGAAAGAAGCAATCACTCTTAAGATAGCCAAGGTCTTTTGTGGAGAAACCAAGGATCTGGTGTTGATGTTGTTCTTGTTGCATTATAGATTGGGGAAAACTAATAAGTGAATGAACCGTGTATTCCTGGTCTATGAGAATGTTCATTCTTCATCTGGGAATAAAAATAATATTGTAGATGTGCACAGTTTAAATGAACAGATTTAGCATCCTCAAGACTGCTATTTTTTTGGTAAGAGTAAATAAGAAAAATTCTTACATTTTTAATTTTCCAGAAGCATAAAAAATCATGCTCTATAAAGAAAATTAAAAGATTGAATTGAACAACTAGAGAAAAATGCAGGACTCTCTTCCTCACTTTATCACTCACCTATACCTTAATATAAAATAGAGTGATAGTGAATGCTTTTACTATAATGGCAAACTGGCAATTAGCAGTATGAAATAACTGAATGTCGATAGCTCTCTGCTGTATATATAGTGCTATAGAACATTAACAAATCATTTACAGAACACACTCATCTTGCCCATTGTGAGTGTACACAGATGAAAATATATTTGTTAAGCATATTGGTCCATCAGATGTGCTGTTTCTTAGATGATTTCAAGAACACCTGTTTGGTTTCATTCCAATACACATACATTCAAGTACCAGAACACAGTTATTGAGAAGTACCTTTCCAAAATTATTTCCTCAAATTTCTAATGTGTCTTTCCCTTTGGTATTCAGTGCTGCTTCTCTACACATTGTATTTCTTCTCTCATTGCTAAATAGAGAATATATTCAGTTACAAGTTTCCTTATGCCATGCAGGTACTGAAAGACAACTTCCAAAAGAAGTACGCAAGGAGGCTGAATGACCACTGATCATAATCATACTTGAAACAATTGAACTAAACTCGTCCCACTGAAAGTACATATTATGTGAATAGGGTTCCCTCATTCCTCCATGTAAAGATTCTGGCACCGTCCCAGAAGCGACAAGAGCATTGCCTGTCTGCTATCCCTCACTCTTTACTCTCAGTAGTGAGAAGAGGACAACTCTAGCATTCTCCTTTCCCCTTCAGTTCGGTGTTTGACTACAGGAAGCAGAGACTGCCTTCCTGGGATGGTTTCGAAAGCCATTGGTCTTAAACTTAGAGATTTAGCACAAGGTGTGGGGAGAAAGCTACAGTTTGAACACAGGGTTTTGACCTAAGCTCTTCATACAGCACAAATGCACTCAAAATACTGTGCGCAAGAAACCCTGCTAAAGTCTAATATATATGAATATATATCAATATATGGCTCTTGAAAATCATGATTTTTGAAACTCTTGTGGAGCAGAGACTTCTCTTAGGCATTAATAAAACCATTCAGAAAACAACCATTATTGTGTTCCTCGGAAAGTATCTTAGTATGGTGATTTCTTCACATAAGAATTTAGTGTAATGGAACTGGGTCCTCTAGGTTATATTACAGGATAAGAAAGCTTTCTTAGGTCAGTGGCAGGGAGACGGGGAATGTAGTTTGCTGAAAGAGTTTTATGATAAGAGAATCTTAGATGTTTACTGCACAAAATAGCATTTGTTAAGTCTGTTGCTGGCAGGAGCTTGTAAATCTAAGTACAGTGAGAGAGCTCTTAGCCAAAAACTTGTTTTCTTTACTGTTTCAGCACAAGATCAAAGCATGTAAACAAACACAGTATTTTGGGTTTCTGTTTTGGTTGTATTTAGGCTACCAGCATTTTTTCTTGTAAGTCAAATACTCAGAAAGTGATTGCTTGGAACATAACCTGATGAAACAGTTCAAATAAAAATCTTTCTGAAAAAATGTTTACTTTGCATAAAAACCTGAAATACCACTTTACACTTATTTTAGGAATGAATTTCCATTTTTTTATTGTTAAGCTCTAAAATAATTCTTTAAAAAATCATTTCCCAAGCAGCACAAGATTTTGCCTTTTTTAAAAATGCAGCAGGTTCAATCCGCTAAGAAGTTGGCTTAAGCTTGATGGCTTTCTTGAAAGAATTATTATTTTTGCCTTTTCAGTCTTATTTTTTCTTTTATTCTGACAGCTGAAGTGAATCATCTTAATTCTAATAAACAGCACTGAAACAATGCTTAAATGATACTTTTTCAGTTAAATAACAAAATCCATCTGGAGTCCTACTTTGCCAATCTAGAATATCCATATTCTACACAATGATATGCAACTTGTCTGACTCCTCCATCCAATATTTACCAAGGAAAAGCAGCACTGAGATTCAACATTAAGAAGTGATCGCTTTTAGTTATGTATGTATATATGTAACAATAAATAATTAGATTTAAGTTACATTTGCCAAAATAGACAGATCTGTATTTGGATACATGATGCACTATAGCTTTGAGTTCATCTACTTAGTACTGATATGAATGTGTAAATTAATGCAGTTGCAATAATGTTCAGTTAGACATGATAAAAAAAACTCATTGAAAGGCCCAGATTTTCTGTCCATTAAGAAGTCAATAATCATCTCTAAACGGTGATTTTAGTCTAGCACTAAAAAGTGTACTTTCTACTCAGTCCACCTCCGTACCACTACTTCACAAAAGATCTGTATTTTGTGTGCATGAATTAAAAGAGAACTAGACGTCTGGGTCTTCTAAATGAAATGTCCACCCATAGTCCCTTGACTTGGCAGTAAGCAGTCAGACCTGGCAGGTCCTGCTCTAGTACTGAATTTTCTTTATCAGTGATATAATAAACTAATAAGCTGATAGGAAAACACACACATCCCCTCCCATACACAACCACAAACACATACGTACATTAATAAATCATAGAATCATAGAATCATAGAATC
>WAAD01015899.1:349-54903 GCA_013389945.1 Fregata magnificens
TAGTCATGAGTTCAAACATTTTGTTTGTCCCATTTCAGAGATATTTATGCCAATTAAAAAAAGCAAATCTCAGTAAATGCTGATCCAGTGCTCACAAGCAGGTGACAAGGAAATGACCATTAGCTTTGGTGTCATTTGCTAGACCTTAGATACTACTCAGACAATAGAAAATGAAAGAATTGTGCTGCAGATGCACCCGTATAACTTAATGGTGGAATCACAAGAGATGAGTACCTGCTTTTAAGCACCTTACGGAATAGGAAAGAATCACAAAGAGCACTGGTTGAGTACTTCATCCCACAAGAGACCTTACTTACGTCAATTTGCAGAGCAAACATGCTTTTCTGACTTTCTGTTGAAGAGTTGCCAGTTAGATTGTGAATCATCCTAGTGCAGAAATTGACATGATTCATAAACAAGGTGTTCCATCAAGTAGTCTGATCTTGTATTATTATGCTACGTAGCTTTATTATCTTCTTTTAAATGTTTTCATTTTTATAAGATTGAGATATTTTCTTTTAGGATGAGAATTGCTGTTTTGCTTGAGTTTACATTGCTGTAATATGACTGATTTCAGTCTGCAATTGGTTAAAACTATTTTCCAGACCTTTACAGATTCATCAAGAAAAATATCCAGCTTTATAAACAGCATTTAAGAATTTAGCATCTTGCCTATAGACATAAAGATAGTGCCTGATTTTATTTCACTTTCAATTAAAACGTAGTTCAAGAATGAGGGGTACAGGTTTTCCATCCTGTAAAAAGTGGGAGTAGATTTATTGCTGCATAGAAATCAATTTCTTAATAATAAATTGATATCAGTATTTTATAAGATGTCCACAACCGACCTTTAAGACATCCACATTGGTGTGTGACCATGTTGTAACAATTATACGCATAAGTATCTTAAAGTAGTGTCTTTCATCCAGTGATATAATTGCTAAGGAAGTTGAGCACAAGATGAAGTAGTTCTGCCACTGATCAGTGTAAGTAGGTGTACTTTGAGTACACTTTGAAACAAAGGAACACTTTGAGTGGTTACTTACAGCTTCTAATCGCGTTTTCCTTCTGCTGTTTAAACTGGTAAGAGTTCTGAGGTCCAGTGGGACTGGCATGTGATTTAGGTGCCATTTCTAAGACGAAGCTAGTAGGTATCCTAACACTGGTGTATTGTCATGAAAGATTCCATCAGCAATTTTAAAAGGGTGAAATAGAACAATATCTTGCTTCGTTTGTAAAAGATACTGTAAAATATTGAAGGTAATATTTCCACAGAGTTCTAAAAGTTAAGCCCTGTTCTTCCAAAGGTCTCTGACCATTGCAAACAGTTGTTAATTGACATAGCTACAACTCTGTGAAGCTGAAGAACAGTATATTTAAAGATTAAAAACTTAAGGCTATGAAAAGTCCAGAAATTGCCCAAGTGACGTGATCAACAGAAGACCAAGAAATAACACTGCAAAGAGCTCTAAGCTTCTCTCTCTTCCCCGTCTCCACTTTCCCGAGATTTTATCACAGGTTAAGCTGGAGACCTCTGGCATTACTTGTAGCCATGAGTAGACTGCTTGTACTAACTTAACCATCTCACTTAGAGGGATCTCTACATGACTTTCTGTAGAAAACTTAATGGAGAAATACACCCTTCTTGTGAAGAATGCCCTCAGAATGTGTCCATTTGCCTTTTTCAGTGGGTGTCGTAGAGCAGCTAGTAATTTTTAAAGTACGGCAGCTAAACTTACTTAAGCTAATAAAAAGCTATAGTAAAATGTTGCATGCAATAGCAGTTTATTATGTTATGTTATTTAATAATATAGCAACAACATATTATGTGTGTTTCCTCTTTTGTATGAAGAAAAAACAGAAAATCAAACTCTTAGATCTTCTGACAGAAAAAAGAAGGGAACCAGAGACTGGTGGAAGCAACATTCTGGTGCGACAAGGTGGGAGCAGCAGATGGGACTCTCTAATGCCTGGAATGAATAAAACGCATCTTGCGATGTTAAAACTTTTTATCTTTTAAATAAAATCCCAAGCTGTAAAATATGTTCTGATAAGTAATGTAATGGTTGCAGAATTCTAACGTTGTAGTGAAATGTTACGAAATATAACTTCAGCTATGTGCTCTTAAGTGCTGCAGCTAAAGAGAGGATTTTGTTTTCTTCAATTATGCCTTTGTAGTTCAAATTCTTGGTATTAGAATGCATATATTCATTACTTAATTGGCTTATTTACAATTTTAGCAATTCTTAACACCCATGTTTTATGTAAGAAAGAGAAGGAATTGTTATAAACATGAAAAAGTAATCCCACATTTTAAAGAACCTTCAAACGTAATTTAAGACCAAAGTCCAGAACCGTTGATCAGTCTATAAAAAACATAAACTTCAGTAGCATTGTGCTGTGAATTTGGAGGGAATGTTTTTACAAGTACTAAGTAAAGTTCATAAAAATTCTGTGTACGTTTCAAAGCACTCTAAAAGCAGATGTCTCCAGATGATATAAAAAAAAAAGTTTTATTTCATCAGTTTTGTTGTATAAATACTTGGTTTAATTTTTAGTATTTCAGATTGTATTTTCACTTGAATAATTTATAATGACAAATCTAGTTTTTAATCAGCTGCTATTGCAAGCTATCATGCTTCAGTGATGTCATCTGCATTTGTTTGTATTAATGCTAATGTTTCTATCAAAATTTGTCTGTGGAAAAACATGCAATTCTATTTTAAAAAGTTCTATTTATGCCAATACTTGAGAGAGAGCCTATGAAGCTATTGTCAGCTTCTCTATTTCAAAATGGAAGCAGCATAAATATATTGATATCAGATATATGTGGTTTTTAAAATTTATTGGTGTATGATAAAGATGATCTGATCTGTGAATGCATATGCGTGTGTGGTTACTTTTTATAATGTAAAAATATGAATGATGATTTACTCAAAATAAAACCTAGGACAATGCTGTATATGCATGTTCTTGAAAAAAAAATTCTCAGGGCATCTTTTATAATTAAATTAAATAAAAGCATTTACCTATAGAAGGTATTTATTTTAAATAGTAATAATGCTGGATGTATGCTGTTTTGTGTGAAGTACAAAATGCGTCTTTGGATTTAGCAGTGTTTTGCTGTCTGAATTCCTATGCTTCTTACACTGCAGTTGGCTTTAGGTGTATTCTCTTAGTCACAGACATTGTTTGGATTCTGTGGAAACATTCAAGTTTTCAGTTTGTTCTGCAGCCTGGTGTAGGATCTTGTAAATCACAGATTTCTTTAAAAGCTCTTCAAGTATTATGATGTTTAACATGCAATATTGATGCAGATATACAGATGACCTATGCTGGCTCCTCCCAGCTTCTGCTTTTGTCTCATTAATGAAAGCAGATACTCCCAGGTCCCCAGGGAAAACTAACTCAATGTGCCAGCTACAGCTGCTCACCCATGGGCTACAGGAGACTGCTCAATCTGTTCTCAGTCTGACTTCTGCCAGGGACCAAATTCAGATCAGCAGTACCCAGCTGCAGGACAGGACTCAAAACTGTGTTTGACCTTCAGATGCCTTTACTAGAGCAATGCAGAACAGCCAGTAAGTTCAGAAACTTGAATCCAAGCTATTTCTCCCCTTAATAAGCATGTAATGAGTTCTGTATACAGTCTGTCATTTGTTTCTTATTGGCTGTCATTTGTCTGTCATTTTTAACTGATTAATTTATTTAATGCTGATAACACGTGCTCCACTCAATAAGCCTACAATGTATTAAATTCCTGCTATGTAATCTTTAAATGCTCTATTTAGATGGGTTTTGGTCTGTACATCTTCCTTGTACAATACCCCTGCTGTCTCGTGTATACTTTCATCAGTCCTTCATGCTACAGACCTCCATCCCAGCAACCTTTTTTGGGGCTGCTTACTTCTGGGTTACTTCTGTTGGACAGCAGCAATACTTTTGAACCCTTTGTAGCATTGTTTTTACCTGCAACTCAGAATAACAGCTGGGGGTTAAGTGTACAGTGATAATTGAGTGGATCTGTATAGCAACATTTCTCCTATTAATCATTTGGAGGTAGGAAGGAGTGATTCTCTTTCTTTCTGGGTACATTCATACTGCAACGTGGAGTTAAGTGAGATGCACCTTCGTAGTCTAGTCAGATACCACAGTCTGCCTGCTAAGTGCTTTTATGAGTGGCTTACACCAGTGTCTGGGTTGCTGTGGGTAGACATCTAATGGTAAGTGAGGTGATTTTTAGAGATGTTTACCAGCTTTACCCTGTAATGTATCTTTTGTATCTTCTCTTGCGGCATCTGTCTATGTGTGTTTACCGATAGACACCTTTGAAGCTTCTATGCCAAATGATTTTGAAAACTCTTCTGCCCCCTCTTGGGCAGCTATTTTGTGAAGGCTGTATAAGCAGGTACAGTAATGCTTAGATCTGTTATATATAGCTAGAAGTAGCTTTTTGCATGGTTTCAAACTTTATATATAGGACTCTGCCGCTAACTAAAATTTACTAAATGTTAAAGATTTTGCTGTTCTGTTGAAATCACTGCATTACTTGAATATGGTGAATTGTATTTAGATCATGGGAATACTTTTCTGAAGCATTTTGGCAAAATGCTTCTAACATTGAGGTCAGTAGGCTCTTAAGTCTCATCACAACTGAAGATAACATTGAGGAATATCAAACTCCAGTGTCTGGGAATGAGCTTCCTGAATATTTTGGCATATGAATCTTTGGTTTTCATTCAGACTTATCACTAAAATGTTGAATTTTGAAAGTTCAGTTCTGTGGGGATTTTTTAATTTGCATAGTAGGTTTTACAAAACACATTTTTGTCACTTTGTGCCTTAGTGAATTTAGCTTGTCACTTGGGCATTAATAAAATATTAATAGGATGACCTACTGCTAGCTGGAGAGACAAAACAGGTTCTCACATTTTCATATTTCACTGTCTTTTTACTCCAATGTAAATTAATAAAATAGAAATAAAACCTCTTACATACCGCAGAATAGAAACTGTTACCTTTATTCACATTTCTGTTGGATCAACCACCCTGCCAATGAACAGTAATGTTTTAAAAGTTTCTTCAAAAATCATAAAAAGGAACGGTCGGTCCACCTTGATGACAGGAGGCACTGTGAATGCAGTTATTTCTGACCCACTAGCTGCTGTGGCCTCAGTTCCTTCTTCATCCACTTCAATTACCGCCTTTTGGACAACCTGAAACGCAATGTGGAAATAAAATATGTGACAGAAATAAATATTAACATGAAGAATGTTTTGCAAAGTGCAAGGCATTCAGTTGAAGTAGGCTTCTATTAAGGATTAAAATGAGTCAGTCTGTGCAATCTAACGCTGTCTGTTAGACTGGTAGACCCATATGCTGTCTACTTCAGCAGCAGAGGAGTTGGTAGAGCCACCGTGACCACAATACTTACAGTGTGGATACTAGTTCAGGTGCCATTGTGCTTTTCCGTGTTTCTGAGTATAGACCTCACTTTGAGATTTTGTTGCAGCTGGTAGCATGAAGCAACCATTGCATTTGTATAGTGCTCCTCTTTGACACCTGACTGTACAAGGGAGAGTTTCTCAAAAGTGGGAGGTGTGTCTTCATCAGTCACAAACACTGACTGGCTGGATCTGTCACTCACAGCTGACTTTGTGAGAGCCTAGGCAAATGCACCAGCCTTGGCTTTTTCCTGTATATTTCTAATTTGTACATTTGGTAGCACAGAGTAAATATGTACAGCAAAGAGGTACAATCCTGGACTGGTCTGAGGACCTTTCTTCCCGCTGAAATCACAGCCTGGCAGGATCTGATTCTTTTCCCTTTTGGTTCTTTTAGCCTGCATGTACCTCTGAGTACTTCCCCTGTATTTGGATCTGTATTGGTGAACTGCCTAGTCAGCTAGTGCATTCCCAACTCCCAAACTCCTAATTCTAGGAATGACTTATGTGAAGACAGTTGAAGGACTTCACCAGTGTTGAGCTCTCTGCTAAATATTCTTAAATGATGAAGCTGGCTATCATGATTCACAGGGACAGGATGCTCCTCTGGCACTTTGTAGGTGATGCACATGCTGCTTCTAATATCAGTTAGCAGCTACTATTCAAGTGTGATTTTTTTCATAACACAATAGAGTTAACTGCTGAGAATCAGCATGGAATAATTATATGATCAAAAGGATGGGAGAAAAGTGCTGCAGATTGCCATTGTATCTCCCAAAAGTGGAATAATTTATACCAAACTGAAAATCAGTGCAATTTTATCCGTTAATTATTTATTGTTAGGATGTTACATTTTCCCAGAAAGGTTATTTTGTTAAGTCAGCACAATTTTGAAAAACTGTAGTTCAGGGCCTAGAGTTTTTGAAACTTGTATAGAAGTGTTTATCGTACGACCTATTAACAGCTTTGGCAAATCACGAAGGCTTCTGTAAAGAGTTGGTGTAGGGAGACTTGTAACAGCAGCACCAGTAGCTTAGAAGGATTCTTTCTGATAGGGTACAAATACTTGGAGGGAGGGTGCAAAGAAGATGGAGCCAGGCTCTTCTCAGTGGTGCCCAGTGGCAGGACAAGAGGCAGCGGGTGCAAACTGAAACACAGGAGGTTCCCTTTGAACATCAGGAAACACTTTTTCACTGTGAGGCTGACTGAGCACTGGCATGGGTTGCCCAGAGAGATTGTGGAGTCACCCTCCTTGGAGATATTCAAAAGCTGTCTGGACATGGTCCTCAGCAACCGGCTCTAGGTGGCCCTGCCTGAGCAAGGGGGTTGGACCAGATGACCTCCAGAGGTCCCTTCCAACCTGAACCATTCTGTGATTCTGTAAAGTCTCTCCCAGAGTTATGGTCCTAGGTTATCAACGCTGTACAACCCCATACAACCACAAGCAGTTGCATTATATAAATTCCTTACATAGGTTTATAAAGCTATGTTTTTAAATCCTGTGTCAAATGAATCTGATTCGAGTCTTGTTTGCCTCAACTCTTTATAAATCCAGCTTGTTGCAGAAAGTTTATTACTTTTACTCTAACGTATGAAGTTGCACTTAGCATTAATTGCATTTCACCTTGTTCCAGCCACTCCAGTTCCTGAGGTCACTAGTTTCTCTATGTGATATCTCTTTTATCTTCTTTCTTTGACCATGCCTCTTAATTTCCTATCATCAGCAAATTGTCTTTTGTATAGACTAGCTGTTTCTTCTTAATGGGACATCTCTGGTCAAATAGACCTGTTCCTTCTTGATATTGGTGTGATTGTCAAGTCCTTTCTCTTCCATTCTTTTCTGCCTCTCATTCTGCCTCTGTTGTCTATCAGTCTTCTGAAATTCATCTTTGCTCTCCCTTAAATAGTGGTACTGAGTTATCTTCTCTTCTTTTTCAGTGGGGCTGTGTTCCTCTCTTCTTGGCCATTCACCACTCTTGCCTTTGCCTGTTTAAGTGTTGATCTTTAAAAGTGTCGGTGTATGAAATGGAACATTGGAATGGGTTGGAATACAATTGTGTTGTGCCGATGCTTTGCTGTGAGTTTGTTTTTTTCTCTGCCAAGGTATGCAGAAGGAAAGGCAGGACTGCTTTGACTTCTTCCTCACTGTTAACTTTTTGAGATTTTATTATTTGAACTTTCTAAAGTTCTTTATTTGTTAAGAAGCATACCTGTTCCTGGACTGTGGGTGAAGATTTCCCTCTTTGGGTTTCCTTCCTTGCTCTGGCTTTTGCCATCTGACTGTCATTTACAATGTCTTTCTTGTTCACAGTTTTTGTTTAATTGTACTCCTTCTCTGCTGACTATATTCTTCTTGAGGCAGAGCTTTCCTCCTGTGATGGGTTAGCTTTGGAAGATGTTAAGCTCATATGAAATGTAACCGCCCCTTACTTCTACACACCTCATACTTGAAGTGGGATCCATACTGATTAAGGTGTGCAGATTGCATATACTTGGCAGATGAGGTCTTTTCCTATTAGTGTCCCTATAAGTGTATATGACATAATCTCTTGGCTGGGCCATTTATATACTATTATAATCCAAATAGCAAATAATTTTAGAAGGCTTACCTGTGAAACTGCTACATATCCTTGATCTGTGAGATGACTAAGATCTGCCGTACGCGTGAAGAGATTTTTAATTCCAAGAGCATGAAGCAATTTCTTCATTTTGTATTTTTGGTCTAGTTTGAACTTTGGAAATGAAATATCCACTTTTCTGTTTGAAAAAAAAAAAAAAGTTCAATGCAAACTTGGACTGTGTAATAGATCGCTTGATTGCTAGAATGCACGCTACTCAGGAATTAAGCTTTACACAGAAAAAAGAAGGGGCAAAAACTACAGAGTCTCTGCTGGAATTTAGGTTGGCAGAATATAATCTCTGACCTGTTGACTGCCAAAGATGCTAGAAATAATTTCCTTCTGTGTATAAAATACTTCCACCAGCACTGACAGTGGCCTGATACCAGGGTGACACACTAATTTATTGACCAGTGAAAAGAATTGTCACTTCAGGAATCACATTTCACAGGAATAATTTGAGTTTACATTTTCATATTCAAATTTATCCATTACTCTGGGTTTCCACTGGTAGGAAGAGTTTCATAAATATACTGCATATCTAGATTTATTGTGCACTTTGCCTGGCAGTGCTAAATTTAAGAAGAGAGAAGGGAAGGCCTAAGGAAGAATTTGGAAAGGCTTGATTGACTATGCCCTTAGAGAGACAGACATTTCTAAATGAGACGAGCCACAGACTTGTCACCTCAGAGTAGAAGCTTTCACATGCCACTTGGGCTGTGGGTAGGCCATTAAAGGACCTATACTCTGTAGATACTTAATGTCACAGAGACACCAGCATGTGAAAAGGGTTAGGAAGACCAGCTAATCTTTGTTGTGCTTCGTTGCTCTGCTGTAATAGACATAAAAGACATTAAGGCCAATGGGTGTCAAAGCAATACCTGGTTTTCATGTTTCCAAGCCAGGATTCCACAAGCTCTGTAGTCAAATGGTCTTCAAGTGAAATGTAATCTCCCTCCTTTTCTGGGATTGCAATCAGCATGTGGGCTTTCCCTTTGTAGGGTAGCTTTATCACAGTGCATCTTAAGTTCTCATCAAAAGTCGAATTGACTTTATCTGACTTGAACATCATGGGTACCTGGACGCTTCTGTATTTGTTTATGTGGAAAGTCTCCATTTCTGTGAATTTGGAATTAAATGGATAGACCCACTTTCCTGAAGACAGAAAGAAATTAAATAATTATGTGCATTCAGACTTGTTCAGAAAAATGTTCAGAAACCCTTAAAAAAAAGTATGGGATATTTTCTGTATCTAGTTGAAGTGGATGTCAGATATGTCTGGGATAAGTAGATGGCAATTGCAGTATATTTAGTGTATATGCTTTAAATTTTTTACAGCAGGAAAAAGGAGTAATCCACAAAATAAATGCCTTCATTTGCAGGGAAAGAAGGGAATCTTTTTCTAAGGTTGATTAGTTGCCAGTCAAGTACAGAATTGATATCTTTTTTGTTTATTGAATGCCATATGAGCATCCATCTTTTATTAACATGTCACCTTCTCTGAAATTCTCTACCAGCTGTTCAACATCCTGTTTTTAAATTAATTATACAGTCTTTTGGATGGGGATTCAGCAGTGCACATACTTGTAAGGCGCGCTGGAATGTCACCTGTTCTATACTGATGATTCTGATCTCTACCATTGCTTTAAACATAGCTACAGCCATTTATATCTTGTTTCTGATTTTCTGAAAGGGAAAGTAACCTTGGCATTGGACAAACTGCACTTTTGTAAATACGAAAGAATAAACTTGGTCTGTAGGGAGGCTGTATGGCTGAGGGGTAATTTTCTTTGTTCTCATGTGTGTGTTTATTTTAGTGGGGTTTCTATGGATGGCATCTGCTGAGTGCTTTGGACTGGAGTAGTGCCTATGACTGTGGGTTCTCTGCACAGCATTCCTCTCGCCCCTTTGTTGCCCTAGCTCTTTGTCTTTGCTTTTTACCTAAGCGGGTGTCTCTGGCTTCTGTATGGCTGTTTCAGAGTAAAGGGTGGGCTATGGCTTCCTGTCATTGCCAGGACCTCCTTTTGGAGTCCCTTATCTTATAGGCAGTGGTCAGAAAGACCCCAAAAGCAGGAAAAGGAGCATAAGGTATTTGGCAGTAGAGGACCTCTCCACAGAAGTCTTTGCCCATCACAGCTATTTCTTTCCCTCACCCTGTAAGGTAATATAATGGGGTACTTTGTCACTTTGGTTGCTCCGAGGAAAAAGATTCTTGACTGAAATAGAAAATTATTTTTGTTTTCATGATTTCGTGTGCTATGTAAAATCAGACAATTATTTTATGCCCAGTACCCAGCATTCAAAACACTATCATGATTAAGGCTTTCTCATTTTAATTGGTGAGTGAAAATTAAACATCCTTTTTAGTCATAAAGAGGGATCATGCAGAGATGGATTGAGATAGTTTGATGCTGGGCTTTTTGTTCTCTTTGAGACTCTGTTGTATGGAAGAAAACATAGAAGAATTGTGGTTCCCTATCATGAAAAATAATTTCCTATTAAATAAACCTAATAGAAGAAAGTAAATCTAGGTAGAGATGTAGAGAAAACAGGACATCTGAATTCATTTAAACTTCCCCTAATGTAGCTGAAGTTAGAGTCCTGATTCTTCTCATAAGTAATCATTTTGCAAAATAAAAACAACAGTTACCTTTAAAGACAATGTAGTCCACAAGTAGCAGTTTATTATGGCGGTCAAGCTCTTCAAAAAGCTCAGGGATTTTTCCTTTGGTGCTTTTGTTAATATTTTGATTTATGACAAATTTTGCCTGTGTAAAGTTTTGAAAGTCCACTGTCAGGAATTCCATATCAAAGTACTGCTTAGATAAGTTGAGGAAAGACTCCTTGAGTCTAAAGTCCTTTTGGATAAAAGAAAGAGTACCTTGCACGAGGAGAAGTTCTTCATTCATTGTGATGTTATCTTTCAGTTGTTTAAACAAAGCTGGTAAATGATGGCGATCCACTCTGTCCTTCAAAGCATGGAAGTTTAGACCTTTTACTATTTGTCTGTGTGTTTCCCCTTTGGCTGCCAGCATATATGCAGTCATAAGAGCTGATACGGAAAGGGGAGAGATGATTACATTGTTATCATGTGTCATTGCAATTTTTCTGTAGAGGTTAAATCCAAAATTCGCAGTCTTTTCAGTGAAGTTGTAAAGAGTGAACTCTTTGAGACCTCGCTTTTCAAAAGGCTTAGAAATATTTTTATGATGATGCCACTCTTCAGAAATATTGACATTTTTATTTCTTTCCAAGAAATTATTCTCTTTTGCCTTCTTTGGAGTTTTAGGTTTGATGCCAGCCTTGCTGATTTCAACACATATTTCACTTAACAGAAGTAGGTAAATTCCTGTTTTCATGTTGACATCCAGTAATGAGCTCTTCTTTTTCTAGTAAAGAAAATGGAGAAAAAAAAAAAAAAGGCAACACAACAACTTTTTAGTTTGTTCTTCTATTCACAATGCTAAAGTTCATAGATGGTGGTCTTTCTGCATCTTCAGTGTATATGCTCTAAACCTAAGATCTGGTTCCTATCTGAAAGGTTAAATTTAGATCAGTGAAAGAGAGAAGTTTCCAACATCATTAACTGAATCCGGAAAAAAATATCATGGTCTTCTGGTGTTGGTGGTTCATGTCAGAAGTATTTCACTGATTTTCCCTTGCTAACTTGTAATTCCTTTACAAAACCAAACCCAGATTTCAAGTACAATATGCAGCTCAAAGATGAAAAATTGGCTTGTTGGACCTGTGTTGTAGCTTTTGCTTCTGTGAAATTGATGTCATCTATAAGCACAAGAATTCTAGGCAGCATGTGGTGGAAATGACATTTTCCCTGGAGAGCTCTGACACAGACTAATCCTAGAAAATTTGGATGGCAACATACTGAAAGCTGAGAGACCTGTAACTCCCTTTGTGCTCTTCATTGGCACTGGCAGGTGGATTGTGTTCTCCATGGTATGTGTCTTAATCATGGTTGCCATTCCTATTAGATCCATCTTTTCCTGGATAATGGTAGTAGCCTGACAGTTACCATCCCTTCTGTAGAAATGTTGACCCTTAATATTTGTTACCTTACGTGTTTTATATTAGTGGCATGCTGTATCAACAAGATTCAACTCCTTAGGGAACAAAAACACTTGAGAAGCACAAAAAGTGTCTGATTTTCTAGTACAATAAATGCCAACACAGAAAACAATCTGGTTTTGAGAGTTAGAGAACATTATATTAAAATTGTCTTTTTAAAACAATCACTTAAATACCAGTATGTTATACACAAAAATCAAAATACAGCCACTAGGTTTTTTTCCAGAAATGGTAACTTCCAAGAACCATGAAGAAAAATATTTATTTATGTAAATATTTTTGAAATATTTCAGATGTAACTCAGAGAATGCTGGAGTTCTACAATGCAAATTACTTTTACAAACTTTGAAAAACAGAGTTTTGCCATGTGACTTATGCCTTGTTTTACCAGAAAATTTTTTTAGAAGGATATATTTATCTGGTTATATAGGAAATTACAATTAGACAAAACCAGTCTGTGTTTAAGAGACTGCCTTAAGCCAAACTTTTCATAATAAATCAGGATTAACTCCATTGACATATAGATTGCACAAAGGAGGTCTAAGGCAAGGCATAATCTCTGCCCATGGGTTTTTACCCATTCATTCATCTAAACAAGTAAAAAACACAGTCTTGAAATAGGTAGCCATAGCATAACAGGGAACTGTACAGAGTAATGACATCTAGTCAAAGTGAGCTGTTTTCACATATGTGAAGGAAAACAAAGATCCTAATGTTAATGTGGCACCACTAGCTCTTTGTCAAGCAAATGTTCTTTCAGTCATACTAACTATTATTGAGAGGTTATTGTGCTCAAAGACACCCATAGTTAAGTGCTTTTGTACTGCATCTTGCTCATTGGTTCACTTACTTACAGAAAAGTTCAGTTGGGAAAAAAATGAGAGCCAGTGCAGATTTTAATGGTATCTGTAATCATACCTCTTGCCCGGTCAACTCTTCCCTTGATATGTTGTGTTCGTAGATTGTTGGAGAGCTGGGCTTCAGATACTCTGATGACAAGTATAAAAAAACTTCTATCATCTAGTTCATTTTTAGTACTGATAAAATATCTGGAGCTTGGTATAGAAGCAATAGTTGAAGAATTTCTGCAAATGTGAAGGGTTGTACTGATGTGACCCTGGAGAATCAAGAATGATTTAGGCATAGGAAATTTTTGCCAGTGAACTGATCAGCACCCCACTGACAAAAGCAACCTCTGAAAGAAAGTCAAAGTTCTTTGAAAACCTACATAAATATTGATAAATCATATCAGGTTTTGTGTGCAATGTGCACAGCAGTGGTCAAGGAGACGTTATGGCTACTGTGTTTGAATCCCTAGGGATAACATCCTAACTTATGGCTGCATCAAGAGGGCGAGCCTCTAGCTCAGCAAGAGAACAAGGTTGGAGTTCTAACCTCAGTATCTGTACAGAGCAAGGTGTTGCAGCTGCTAGTGTACTTCTAGTGTCAGAGCCTGGTGTGTACTGTTGTTTCTAGCAAGTCAATGTGAAATTTCTATGTTACTGCCCATACTTACCAAGCCTGAAAAGATTATGGGGCCCAGGACTGAAAATACAATGTCATTGTGAGGAATGCTTGCCTTTCATAATTTCATTTCACTTTTCATCCTTTTGCTATAGGTTGTTTATTACTCCATTCAAATCATTCTCCTGACCACATGCTATAGGATTCCCTGTTCTTTTATACTTCACTGTCCAGCAAATGCTGGAGCAGGTTTGTCAGTGCCATCTCCTCCCTGAAAATACCATGTTTCAATGTCAAATAGCACAAGGATGAAACAGTTGTTCTGTGCTTAAAAATAGAGTATTTTACACAAGTTGTGATTTCTGAGCAAAGGTAATACAGGGTCTCTCATCTGTCCAACAAAATATTTGGAGAGAACTAGACATATCTTACAGAAGGCTTCAGGCAAACTTCAGCATCAGACGTTGCTTCTGTAAATTTGCACATGCAAGAGCACTTTTCAAGCATAAAATGCTAATATGCTTATCATTCATCTTTCCGTCAAAGCAATATATGAATTTCTCTCCCATACAGCAGTGTTGAATTGCACCTACTGGAAAAATCTTGAATGGCCGTAGTCTTTGGAGATGCATTTACCCCTTGTAAATTAAACAGGATGTTCAAGACCACCAAGCCTGCATAGAATCCTTTTGTACAGCAGCGGCATGCAAATGGATAAATAGATGAAAGGATTGATTATATGGCCCATCATTAAAGTAGTAAGTGATTCAACAATCTAGAAAACACATGGCAACTGTTTACTCCTTTTAAGTTAAGGATCTGTAACAGCAAATTATGGTCATTGTATAATTTGTGATTTGGCATATGGGAAAGCTGGTTTTATTTGATTGCCGTTTATTCAGAGCTCAGCTGAATTTCACAGTTGTGTGATTCACGCTGTGGGAGTTAGTCCTGAAAAGGTATGTTGATGTGAGTACTGAGATATTTGGGTGCCAAGTCACAGGGTGCTTTTGGCAGTCAGGTGGTGTGCTATTTTCTTTTGAGATAATAGGTCACATTCTGTACTTTGTGCAACACAGATGGGCTGTAATGAGTTAATTGGGATACAGTGAAATCCCTGAATGTTATGCCTCCTCTTGAGTGCATGGCAGCCAGGGAACAGACCAAAATATGCACTGTACTGTGGTTGTGAATATTTTTTCTTTATTTTTCTTTCCCATTAACTCTTGCTTTATTTTCAATGAGATTCCCAGTGTCTGGATTCTGCAGGACTGGAATAGGGAAGGGGATGACCTGACTTCAGCTGCCGCCTTGCTGGCCAAATGGTGCACACGACTTCTGCAGGGTTGAGGTACTTACTCTCCCATGACAGACTGCAGGCAGTGCTGTTAAGAGCCATTACAGTAACCGCAAGGCATTTCTGCTCCTTATGTAGTGACCCACTTCTGTGGGAAGTAACATAGGCAGCGAGGTACTTTCCTGCCACAATGCCGTGCCTGCCCTGGCAGCAAAGAAGGAGATCCTTTCCCCTGGGAGTCATCCTTACTTCAAAGAGGTATCCTTGGACACTGCAGAGTCAGCTCTAGCGTAGAGACAAGGATTGGAAAATTTTGCTTTTGATCGTATTCAGTCACAGAGAAAGGGTTTTCTGCAACAGCAGCAATCCCTCTAAAAGAGCATCAGGCCTAACTAGACATTGCAGAGCATCAGCTCTTCCCTGTCTTTTCTGGGGATAGTGCAATTCCTGTGCAACATCTGACAGTGTTGCGTTTGGCAGATGTCACTGTTGCGTCTCTCTCTGAGAGGTCTGGGACAGTACCTGGGAGGGCCTCCAGATCCCTGCTGGGAGATGTGAAGGGACTGAATGGGGAAAGTGGTGAGCTGCCTTCCAGAGGGCTCTGCCTTCTTAACACAAATGGGTTTCAGACTGCAAACGCAGAAGCCCTTGTTTACAGGCACATCCCAGACCATTCAACACTCAAGAAAAGAGTCCTGCATCCTCAGGCATACACAAATGCTACTAATTTGGGTGTTATGAACATGACAGGCGTAACAACCTCACAAATGTGCTAAGCATTCACCATAAATTTGAGATTGCAACAATTTAAAGTTAACATTACAGCAGCTTTGTTGTGCACCTTCAGTAACAGAAATAGAGCATGTCCTCTAGGACTAGGAAAGACAGTTCTGGCAACAATAAATTGATATTTTTGCATATTATCGGCTTGTATTTTTAGATCTGAGTGAAGCTTATTGCTAATTTTAGAGAACCCACTTTATGCATAGAGTAGACAGTTCATTAATAAACATAAAATTGGTACAGCAAAGTTAACATTCTTTCCATTTTAAGAAATGTTTGTTTCTAGTAGTCTCAGATATCAAAGAAAGAAGTTTCTTGCTCAAATGCATTTTTCTTCTGAAGGCATTAGAGCAAGAGAAAAATCAAGTATATTAGAATGCTAATTAAGATTTAGAACCATGTAAAACATCACATTTACAGAATAACTGATAAATATATATAGTTATGTATATATATGAAAAAGATAATCCTTCCCTTTACAATCTAAATGCTTCATATAAATCTTGTCTTACCTTTTAGGTAGCTCCTCTGTTACTTTTCTCAATCAACTAGGTTTAAAAAACAGATGAAGATGTCTGTCCCATATAGAAGTTTTTCAACAAATATTTGCTCTTCCAGAGAGTGATAATGTGGTTTTGTCTGTTATAAATTAACTGCTTTATAAACATCAAGTATTGTGTTTCCCATAAATGGCATAATGAGGGAGGGTTATATTCCAGTAAATATGCTATATTTTTCATGAGAAACAGGGGAACAGTAAACTCTTTGCATCCAGCCCTTCAGCACCCCAGCAGGATTTGGCCCCACACATCCAATTGCCCATGAGAATTATTTTACAGGCAGGCTCTGAGCTACTCACTGGTGGAAGCAGTATCCAATCCTGCTTAAAATACCCCCTTTCGTAAAAGGTCACTCTTCACCAAGGCAGGGGAGAACACAAGAGAGGGAGGGAGCAGGTACAGAATGTTTGTAGGGGTGTTGTCAGCTCCCTCGCCCTGCAATTCAGCCATTCCTTTTCGAGGAGAGACCAGGGCTCCACTGCCTGTTTCAAGAGCATACCAGCTGTTCAGGAACATATCAGTATGCCAAAATTAACCAACTGATAAGCACTGAGTGATGTTTCTCCTATAAAAGACAAAATGGGGGAAGCTGATAGTCCTGCATAAGTTGTACAGAGTTATTGGAAGAAAGAATAAACTTTTCTGAATTTTCAGTTGGTCTTGCTTGGACAGATTTGACAGGCTGGTTTTGGGTCTTGAGAATTATTAGTTGGGCAAGGCACATTCTATAAGACAGATAGTTTACTCAGCAATTTCTTTAGTGTGGGCATGATCTAAACTCTTCACTATTTTGATCATTGGCCTGATTTGAAATAAAATATAAACATGGAACTCCTTATCTTCCCCTCATCCTCCTAAATTACTTTTTGAAATACTCCCAAATGAAACAGAACATTTCATTCTGATTTGGATTGTAAAAGAAAAAGAATTTGGCCTTAAAACTTGAGATAAGGGGACTAGTCTCTATTTTTCAACTGAACTGAAAAAAAAATTACTATATGCAGTTTACGTGGAAGCATTGCCAGGGAAAAGGATGAAACTTTAGAAAGCCCATAAAGGACTTGGCCATCCAAGACTCAATGCAAAAAGGCTCTTGTCTGTTGCTGGTGAGTATTACTTCTATAAAAGTGACAACAGTGTTTGCTTACAAAGTACAAGATTTGATTAGGAAGTACTTAAGACCTGAACGTAGCCCCTCCATGGTCTTACTAGGTTTGTATCCACATTGCAAGGACACGTTAGTGGAGGGCACTTGTGGGTGTTATGCACTTAAGAAGTTCAACAGAGGGGTCATGAAGGGTCGCAGGCTCTAGGTACCTAAATTCTTCCTTAGCTTAAATTCTTTTAAAATTTTCTTCCTTTTAGAAACAGTGCCAGTCATAATAGGCGCAAGTATAGGCATTGTATTAAAGAACACAGGAACGTAAGACGGGGTTACTGAGTGAAGGCCCTGCCCTAACATCATGCGGTCTATTCCCTAAACACAAAAAGCTCCACTGTGAATGCCCCAGTGACTCCAGAACTTCAGTTCTCTGTCCAGATGACTGGACATTTTTTTTTTCTACTTCCTAGTCTGTAGTTATTTGTGGTTAATTCAGTTGGATTTGAAATTCAAATGTCTTCTCATTACATGGAAGGAATTTGCATCTGATACAGTTGAACAAAGCTGCACTACTGCACTGTGCTTCTGAATCTGTGCATCTTCTGGAGACTGCTGTACCCTGGTTGTGGCCCAAGAAGACAATACAAGGAAAGCCTGATGCACACAAAACCATACCCAGCTCTTGTGCTCAGCAAAATTAGCATCGTTATTAGCAATGATAATAGCAACCGAGCCTCTTGCTAGCCCTCCCACCAGGACCCTGACATGCATGGTCACCACTGGAAGCCCTACCTGAGTTAAGATGCAATAATATTCATATTTAATATTAAAAAGCGCTGAAGTCTTGTTTATACATGGTAGTGAAAAGAAAGGTTTGAAGAGATCTTGAAGTCTTTGAATCTCTCAGTTGAACCTTTTCTGGACCACAAACCCCACATCAATCCTATTTTATCTGGAAGAAAAAGAAGGCTGCCATGAGATTTGTTGCCTGTGTACAGAGATCTGAGGGAATTGTCTTCGTCTCTAGTTACTCACGAAGCCCTTGCTAGTTTTTCATGCTGGGTAACACCTTGCTGAGAGTATCCTCCACACACTATTGGGAGTAACGTATTCCTCCCACCAGCTACTATTTATATTGTCAGTCGCCCCTTGGATTCAACAGAGCATTCTGAGCAGTAAAACACCACACAACATATGGGTAACACTCTGCCAAACTATACATATTCACAGAGTGATTTACTGGGAGAGGATTGCCGGTGTGTCACACTGGCAAAATTACACTTTTCCACAGTTTAAGACAAAACCGCCCCTGAGATCAGAACAAGCAAGAGCAATACACGTGTATTGCTGCCCAGTTGCATCTCTGCTGGGAGCTTGTGCCAGCACAATGCTGAGGCTGGGCAATAGGCAACTGATATGTCAGCAATTGAGCTAAAGACCGTCTGTTCTCTAACAGACAAGTTTTCTTGGATGCATGTACAACTCTGCAAAACTTGGCAGTGATTATGTAGTCCAGGTTCTCACCAATATTTTTGTCAAAGGCCCTGTGACTCTTGGGTACCTGGGGGTACATACTGCAGAGGAGGCTCACCTGCTTGTTCCAGATATTCAGAGGATTCTTTTATAAGCCCCTTTCTTCCTTTTGCAGTTCTTCTTGTGGGGCTGGCCACACCTCTGCTTCAGTGGCTGCTTTTCATCTTACTTACTTTCCCCAGTCTGGTTCAGGAAACCTTCAGTGACCGTGGAGCAACTAGTCATCTTGATATTTGGCTTGTTTTGGGCTTAGGTTCCCTGTGCTAACTGTGGTTCCTTCCAATTACAAGCTCCTTGGTACAGCAATAGTGCTTGCTTAGGTAATGCCTCTGTTTCACAGGCTGTGCCCCATTTTAGCAATGTTTGTAACTCGACCGCAGCTGAGCTTCAAAATGGGCTACGAGTTATGATGGATATGATTGCAGTACCAAGAGATGAGGTTCCGTGAAGGAAAATGGTGATTTAATTAAGTGTATCTGTACCAGATTCCCAGTAAGAGATTTTTTGGAACTGAGTTTCTTGCCTTGCTCAACCAGGCTAGTAATGAAATAGATATGTTTCACTCAAGGCCCTGCGAATTTCTGTCCCCAGCTAGTGGCTATCCATTTGGTTTCTCAAGGGTTGATGCCGGATATTTACCCCTATCTTGATGCAGCTAGTTGAGATCAGTCAGAAACACTGTCCAGGCTGGAGTTTGATGAGAAGGATTAAGGTAAAAATTGTTAATTTAAGAAAATATTTGGGCTGAATGTGATCTAACCTTTTCCACATTTCTTAGACTAAACAAAATACCAGTGTACCAGGAGTACTGCAGGAGATACGCAGAGATGATTTTCAAGGATTTATATTTCTTCTGAAGTCTCACTGTGCAATTACTCATAACACATAAACTAACATGCTCTAACAGTGATAAAACAGCTCTTTATACAGTCTCTTGAACATAGTTTGTCAACAAGATGATTCATCAAGGTGGCTGCTGCTTCTCCCACTCAAAGAGTGCACATTGTAATTGAAATCAGCTGGATGCAAACACCCTGATGGCTCCATACGTACACTGTTTATAAGCCTGACCCTTTTCGTAGAGAACTAGGCCTTTGCAATTGTTCATATGGGAGGGTTCCTGTAGTGAAAGCATCTTTGAAAAGTATGCATTCCGGCATCTTACCTGGGGTGGGTTGGGTGCACTACCGTACCAGATGGACAAAGCAGTAAAGCTGTGTTTCATAACAAAGTGCTGAAGTATCTTCATTATATTTTCAACTTCACAGCCAAGCACTGTCTAATTGTCCTTGAACACACAAATAAAATTATAATTGTCTGTTAATAGGAAACCTTACTATGGAAGCTTTTATAGGGAATGCAAAAATGATGAAACACTGTAATGGTGTGTCCAGGAAAGTACTATCAATTTTCAGTAACAGGTGAGACAATCATCCATGAGGTATGACGGAAGTAGCATGAATCCTTTTTTATTCCAGGAGATGGAGTAAATGACCTTTTAAAGTCACTCCCAGCCTTGTTTCCTGTGATTCTCCGATTCACAGCAAAGGAACATTTGCATTCTCAATAATTTATTTGGCCTGCGTTTTTACATACAAGAATTCAAGAGCTGCAGCAGGGGGTGGTTGGTGTTTGCCTAGTCCCCGTGGAGCCACCAGGTGTCATCAGAACCTTTATTTCTCTGATGGGAAGAAGGATAATTTTGTGTGTTTGGACATCTGCCCTTCTCTGTGCCTTACTAAGTTTGTACCGTGAGGCAGGACTTAAGCAGGCAGGAGACACACACTTAAACAACCAGCACTGGAAGATACTTCTGTTGTCCCAGGAGGGCATCTCAAAGTTTCTCCAGTAGATGTGAAATGCAAACACATTTCTATTTTAAATTCCTGAAAAAAAATCAACTTTAAAGGCAGGAATTACAAAGTGTCTAAGAGATTGGTATGTCTAAGCAGGAAAAAAGTTATTATTGCATCTTGAAAGTGGCAGAAAATATTGACATCAATGACTTCTGATCACCTGAACTTGGAATATGATGTATTTTCCCACTATTCCTTATCCAAATTCCATGTTTACATGCACTGTACATGCATCTCCTTACTGCTGCAATAATCGAGTTTGGTTCCTGTGACTTGCGCTCTTTGACTGTCTGTCCTGAAGCAATTACCTGATGTAATGAAGAAATCTCTGCACTTTGGCCTCTGTAAAAGACAGGCAAGAGATGCCTGCTTGCACTTGTGAAATGTGCTGAGGTTTACCAAGTACCAAATGAGTGCAAGTTAATGTTATCCACATTGCCCAGAGTGGCTGGCAAAGAGCTCTGCATTGTGAGGTTGGGGGTTTTTTTCATTTGTTTTTTTCCTTTTAAACATGGATATCAATACAGTAACTTGCAACAGGTCTGGTACTAGTTCTCCTGGCTTGAGTGTGGGCTTCCTGTAGGCTGCATGTGGTGGGTATTCAAAAGCAACTCTTCTTTCTACAGAAAGTATGTATCTATCTACCTGGCCGTGCTTTCACAAAGTATTTAAGCAGGGGTTAGTTTTCATACAGGACTTGGTGTCTTTGTTTAAACTACTTCAGCACTTTACCCCGTCTTCAGTGAGGTAAGTCAGTATCCGTGTGCTTCTATTAATTTCTGCATGGAGTCTTGGGACCAGTCCCTTCTTGAGATTTTTAAAGACAATATCTGAGTTTACCTGAAAACAACAAAACTAAAGTGGAGAAGCAAGGGCAGATAAACAAATCTTTAAGAAGACATGAACATTTTCTTCAAATACCATATGAAGCTGTCATATGGCAACAGCATAGTTCTTGTGAGTTTGAGTTAAAAGGATAATAAATGACGTGCTGCTACACACAAGAGATATCCATAATGATCAGTCTCAAATGTAAGGCCAGAGACATTGGATACTTGTGTCTATCACTCGATCACATATATAATATTAATTTTCAAGAAACAGACATATTATACTAAAGATCCACTCTCAGTTGAAAATTTGTAACTAATATTTCCGTTGTTTCCTTCCCATAAGGAAAAATATTTAGACAGTGAAATAGTTAAAAGGACAGCAACTCCTGTCTGTGAGCTGTGTGGGGACTCAAACGTGGTTTTCTTTATATTTCATAAGAATATTGCATTTAACATGTGGGCAGTGCCAGATGTGAGGTGTTAATTATTCATTTCCTTGATTTAAGCGCTAATGTCACTTAGCAACCTTACTCATCTTTGAAATGGAACTTTTTAAGGATGCATATACATTGCTAGTGAGAATAACATTTATATTAGAAAAATTATTTGGGAAATGGAGCAAATGCATGAACCTCTTTCACTCCTGATGGGAACCAGGTGAAATGTTTATAGTTGTTTTGAGAGGCTTCCTTAGAGCACTAGAGCACTTGGTTGCTCTTCCCAGTTCCTGATATTTTCTGGCTAACATGCCATCCAACTTTGCAACTGTGACTCGGTGAATTTTCAGCTTGTTTTTTTAAAGGAAATTCAGGTTATACTTTCTCTGTCTCATTGTCTCTCTTTTGTCTTCTCTCCGCTCCATTTTATATGTTTCAAAAGTATTCTCTTTTTGCATGCAATCTGACAAAACGATAAAGGTCTGAAACATACCAAATTCATACAAATTTCATGAAGTTGAATGACCTGATCTAGGACAGAGACACTTTTACAGCCTGCACTGTGGGAGGAGCTGATGAGCCTGTCTTTGCTAGACATCAGAGAATTCACACCAAAGCAGCTACGGAAACAAGGTTTCATGGATTCTGTAGGCCAGATAACTGTTTATATCTATACAAAAAATACTGCATGGGTTTGCTTGTGGATGTTTACTTTTATGCTGGTAGGTTAGGCCCACCAGTGTGATGGAGGTAAATGCAACCTTAATATTCACTTGCTGGATAGCAAATGGTGTGGTATGTTCATGCTGAGAATTTTTGTGTAAGTATCCACACCTAGAGGGTGATAGGACAGCTGGAAGGAGGGGAGAAGAAAAGGAAGAGAGTCAAGGTAGCAGGAAGCTGAGACTTTATTGAACAGAGCTCAGAAATAGTAACCATCCTTGAAGACACGCAAAACCTGGCCCAAGGTTTCATCAATACATGAACCATAACTGGCTGTTAAAGGACTGTTCCTTGGCTAGTGACAGCGTTTTGCCACGTGGTTGGTGCTGGCAATGTAGCCTCTTTGCACACTGACTCGGCTTAGAAAATTGCATTCCCACAGGATGCGAACCATGGGCCAGCTTAAAGTACCTTCACCATCAGGGCCTCTGTGAAGACTCAGCTGTAGGTTGGTCTTGCTTTTCTGTGCTACAGCCATAAGCACAATATCAGCACTGCTTTATATGCCTTTTATTGGAAAAATTCCCGGTCTCCTACAGTCAGAATTTTGTGCCAAACTGAAGCACTTAAAAGCCTGTAATACACTGTATTATATATTCCTTTAAAGAGAGTGGTGTCTCCAGTGTGGGAGCAGTCTTACTTCAGACACTTCCTGGGTCTGTGGCCAGATCAGAATAAACCCCTGAACACATCCAAGACATCCTTCTTACCTCCCAGAAGGCCTCATCTAGCATCTTCAGTTGTTCCTTCTCAGTCATTTTTGATTGAAAGCACCTATTTTGCTCCCTATATAATGAAACAATTTTTGGATCCCACTGAAGTTGCTCCGTAGTGAATGATGGTAACCTTGGTCAGCGGCTGATTATAGAATGAATGTGAGATTTCTGCATCATATAATTTGCCTTTGATGGGGGTATTCATTTTTCTTTTTGGCATTGTAAAGAGCATGGAAGCATTTGCATTGACAGGAGGTTTAAATTACAATTCACCACCCATTCTTCTTCAGTGAGCAGTGGTGTCTTCGAGTCATTGTCCTTCTAAAGGACAGCCAGTCCTGTGGTCAGACTTCTTGTCAGCCAACATTTCTATTTAGTAGAAGATAAATGTAGGGTGAATATGATATTTCAACTACATTTTATTGAGCGAGTGGCTATATTTAACAAGACTTTCCTCTCTCTGACCAGCAGGAAAACAAGTGCTCTTGTGAATGCCATGAATAGCATGAAATTAAGGACTCTGTATCAAGAGAGTGCTTGAGAACAGACTTTAGTCTTTAGCATCACAGTTCATGCACTTGCCACCCAAACTCGTATCTTCAGCTTGACCATAGTTATCTTATAGCTTAGGCACATCATATCCATAATACTCATTGGAAGATCTAAGCTTGGACACAAAGATGTTCTGCAGTCCCTTTCTATAGTAAGAATATAGTCATTGGACCTACTTTGATACTTGTGGTGGGTCAGACCCAGTGATAATCCACCTTGTCTGTACTCCATATAGGTTGGACTGTATAGGCAAATGTCTTTGCTTCTAACATGCTCCAGACGTCAGGTCTCAACTCCTTCTTAGACTTGCATACGAGTAATGTGGACCGTATGCGACAATGTGCTCCGATGCTCAGACTCCTGCTATTGTGTACCAGATCAAATTGTTCTTCCCAGGTAATGTGTAACGTGATGGGCTACAGAAGATGGATGTGTGCTAGCAGACACATCGGAAGCACTAAACAGAGCCTGACAAATAGAGAACTGATGTTTTTCATCTGAAGAAAGAAACCTATAAGATACAGACCATTACAATAATAAAGAGAGGAAAATTAACAGTATTTTCAGTGTGGATAAGTTTTATCATTGTATCAGTAAAATTTAACCGACATAGGGCTGTCTACATGAGGAAATAATGAGTGGAACTGTGATGGGAAAATGTTACTACCCTAAATCCTTGTGTGGACTTTCATTGCAGCAGAAGAGTGACTTCTTGGTTGAGCTTAAACTCTTTGCCAGGTGACAAATATAAAAGAATTTCTTATACCAGAACAGAAGTTTCTGTACAGAAAATTTTCACTCTAGAACTATATTGCTTTAACCTAATCCTTTAGATCATAGCAGAACCTTGTTCTTGTGTGCATACAATTTTAATGTGAAGGTGGAATTATTAATCAAATACAATTTTTGGAAATCAATACAACTGTTTCTGCCTTTTTGACCAAAATTCAACATATGAAGCCTTTCAAAACTCACAGCTTCCACTGTGCTGGAGAAGGAGAAGATATATTGCCCCCCCGTGTCTGTGTGACTCCCATACTTACCCGACCTACAGACCAGCTCTTACCCTAGGCGTGCCCAGACCTGCCATGGTGTGACGGGTTTTGAGTTCTCACTGAGAGCTGAGCCAGTGAGAGACTCCCTGTAGGAGCAATTATACTGGTACAGATGTGCTTATAGCAGTACAGCTCGTGCTGCACAGGGGAAGTGGCATAATCAGTCTGCGTATGAAGCAGTTGTATAATGACATAACGGTATTACTTCACTGACCAGGCTGTGGGTTTAACTCAGGCAAGGACCAGTTTAGTAATTAATTATGCACATGCTGCAGTTTATGTTGGTAACAACACATCTAGTTCAAGTAGATGTGATAGATGCAGGTGTTGAGGCCAGTCTGCAGCATGATACTGAAAGCCTGCAAGCAAACAAGCTCTAACAGTTGAAGCCAGGCTGGAAATTCAGTCCTAAGCACCCATGAAATGTAAATGCCTCTTCTCTTTTTCAGTTCTGCTGAAAAGAAAAATAAGCTGTGCAATGGAATCTTTGTCCAGAGTTTTATCTCTGAGTTTAAAATCAAGCAATAGGGCATGGGGGTGGAAGAAGTATGCAAAGTCAGCATGCTAGCTGCAATGCAAACATGAGGGTTATCTTAAATTTGCCCTGAGAGACTGGAAAACAAAGATATAAGCTAGCAAAGCATTTTCTCCTAGAATCTCCACTGTGCATTGAGAGTGTCTTAGCCACAATCTCCTATAGTCATTTGCTTTAATTATAATAGCAGCAGTTAACACTTTTGTGACCCCAAAACATACAAAGAAAGATGAGTGTGTGTGCACATGCATACACATTTGTGTGTGAATGCATCTGTAGGCAAGAAATACAATGACACTGAACATAGCTAAATGCCAGGACATCAAGCAAACAGGCGCAGAGCTGTCAGGACCTGGGCTGTGAACCTTTGCTCGTTAGTTTTTGCTCAGGAATGGTACGAAATTGCAGTCAACCGGAGAGCAGATCTGGGGAAGGAAGCTGAGAAGAAAGCATGCCTTGGTGGAGCATACTCCACCCAGGGAGGCCCTGCTGGCATGTCAAGCAAGCACCAGCACTGCTCAGTGGTGGGTGGGAGCAGGCAGCAGGGAGCATATATGTTATATGTTATAAAGTGCTGTCATCACAGTCTCCCAGTAATCTCAGAAATGTCCAGATTTTGTGCTGCCTTGTTATACAGTCTTGGTCACTTTCCCATCTGCATGGGGTGTGGGGCTCACCTCTTCTTGAAGCATTTAAGGAGCCATTGAGTATGCCCTGTGTTGGTAAAGGTAACCTGCATTGGTTAAGATATGATACACGTGGTAGGGAGAACTAAGCTGAAACAAAATGTGCTGGCTGTCTTGAAGTGTGTACATTGATTCTGCAATGATATGGTGATCCCAGTTGTCATATCCTAAAAATGTGGGGTTTGCTCATATCAAGTTAAAGAGGACATTTGGAAGTTGGTATTTCTTCTGCAGGGGACACCACACCTCTGAATGTGGCAGCAAACACACTTATACTCCTGACTTCAGACTTCCAGCTTCATGGAAGTCTCTCCTTTCACCTGCTGTCCCCATCTGTGTTACCCAGGGAAGGGCAGCACAGGCAGGGGCAGGGAGTGGATGGCACTGGGGCTCTTGCATCATGGTCAGTGGCTCTTCGTTTGCCAGTGAGGCTGGGAGCCACAACCCTGTGGCTCCTTCCACCTGAGCTCCTGTTTATCCTCAGCCCTCACTGTAGGGATACCCCTGATTTCTCAACCCAAGTGGCCTCGCACGTGGCCAGGCTTGGCCCCAGCACCACCAGTCGTGGTGGCCGTAGGCAGAAGCAGGCTGAGCTAACCTCCTGTGCTAACCAGGGAGGCTGAGCTTCTCTGCAGCCACCAGATTAAACACACCCTTTGTTTCTTGAACCTTGCATTTATATTTCACTAAAGTCTGGAATCATTAGAAAGTTTTTCTTCTGTGACCAGAGGAAGCCAGCTTCATGAAGAAAAATCCATATGAGATCTGCCTGTTTGGGAAGACTGCTGAGTCAGCCGGGCTCCCCTGACTGATGCCAGTGGGCTACACAGGACGGCATCACCCTCGCTGCTCAGTGGGACAGGCTGACCTCATTTCCACTGCAAAGCCTCTCCAGAAGTGTATCTTTTCCCCACCACTGTATGAGGAACTCAGGGTATATTTTGAGAATATATGAAAAATAAATACCTCTAGTATATATTGCTAAAGCTTTTGTTAAAGTTTTGGACGTTATACAAATATTAAGTCATGCTAGACTTTTACCTGTGGTCCAGCATGTTAAGTTAGCTAAGCAGTTATCTCACTTGCTTTGAAGCCAGCTATTTCAACACACTAGACAGTCTAATAAACTCTCAGCTGTATCATTTAGCAGGCAAATAGCTTCTCTGTGTAAAAAAACGTAGCAAAACCAGAGATATAAAGTAATGGATAGAACTAGATCAAGCTGTAACGCAAGTATTTCAAATTCATATCTTCAGATTGCCTGGAGAGCGATCACAAACACAACCAGATTCTCATGCTCGTTTCCTACAACCAATAACCCGCACAACCATGTTCATACCTGGCCTGCAACAAGCTGTCCTTAAAAATGCTGGCTGTCATCAACACCCCAACAGCAACAAGACTGTATGTTTCAACGTCAGTTCTGGGTAGAGACTGGCCACTCTGGGAGTGATGATTTTGACACACATGAAAGAGCACATAGGGGTTTTGCCACAGCAACTTCTGTGTAGCTGTCACAGAAGGACAGTTGCAGTCATTTACAGCTGGGAAGTTTGCTTTTAAATAGTTTTTCCATGTAACCATGAAGAAATAAATCTACTGGAGTTTTTAGCTGTGATTTCACCTCCTCTCGGTGAGCTGGTGTCCTCTACCAGTGAGTAGAGGCATGCTGATGCCTTCCACTAATCTGTAGCTGATTGGCTCAGTTACTGAAGGTAAGACAGAATAAATAATGATGAAATCTTATTTCTTATGGCTATTCAGGAAAAAAAAAAAAGGTACTTTTGGTCAAGTTGCTAAATATCTAGTGATTGAATAACAGAGTATCAGTATATCAGATAAGATAAGAAGGTAAGGAAAAAGGAGTCATACTGATGCCTGTTGTCCTGCCTTCCTTGGTTTCCAGACTAGTGAAGCAGTTCAAAATATTGTCCATGTGACAGGTCTCCTCTGACCACCTCAATAGAGTGGAGGGGAGCCTGTTAGCCCCAGAGTGATCACCCAGAAGATCCCTGGGCTGCAGGTCACAGCCTCTTGCCTGGGGTTGTCCCCTTGCACCCAGAGGGAGTGGGGGTGATCAGGGTCTCCTCCCTGCAGCTGCCCAGAGCTCACCTCTCCGTGACGTGGCCAGCCCCATGCCAGCCTTCCCCTACAGTCTTGCTGCCCAGCTGTGGGGAAGAGCTGGAAGTCCTGTGCTCCAACATCTGGCAGGGGGCTCAATGGGAGGGCAGGCCAGGCAAAGGTCCTTGGAGGAGGATGGGGACCTGGCTGCCACCCAGGGCTGTCTCCTTGCCTCGAATTCCTCTTCCTCCTCTTGCACAAACTCTTGCTTTTTGTCCTGTATTGGTCCACAAGGTTTTCAGTGCTTGGCAGCTGGCAGAGCTCACTGACTGACTGCAAAGGGGTGGTTTTGGGGGGGATGTTTTCTTTCCAAAACATCAGTTCTTTATGTGCCATCACCTAGGCACTGGGAGAAGGGACCTCTGGGACACTGGTATCACTCTGTGAAGCTGATCTTTTGCTAAAACACTGCCTTTTGGGTAAACCCATGAGGTACTCCTGCTCTTGCTCTAAATACCACAAAAGCTGACGTCCAGGGCAGCCTTACCATTCCCTTTCTGGACCCAGCACGTGGCCACATGTGAGTCTCTTGCACATTTCATGGGCTTCTGCCCCCTTTCCCTTCTCAGTAACCTCCAGGATCATCCTCCCACAGCCAGGGTGCTGCATGCACCATGTTGTCTGCTTCCCTATGGGTGCCAGCATCCTCCGACTTACTGCTGAAACGGGGATTTTGGTGCCGCAGCCTCAGTGTGCCCTGGGGCTGCTCACCTGCTGCCTTCCCCTTTTGCCAAAGAGATGAGTTGGACAGGTCTGTTGTCACTGACACATCATTGCATGTGGTATGCCAGCCCTTCAGGTGTTGCTTGGCAGAGGGAAGAGAAACTTCAGGCAGTTGTGGCGTAGTGGGTGCTGGTGCCTCCGTGTTGAATGCTCCCATTTTCCCCAGCCCAGGGTCTTGCTTGGTATCTTGAACACCCTGCAGTAATTACAATGGCAAAGAGCAAGTGAGATATTAGTCATGCTTGTTCACATCTGTGGCCTGCAACAGCCCCCACCTTGAGTCTCAGTCAGGGGAGCGCTATGTTTTCTGGCAGCACTGTCTCTTCTTGAAAGTCCAGGGCTCTGGTCATGCTCCTCCTCCAGATCCACTCATTTCAGAGATTACCTTGCACTATATGGGGTATTTTCATATTTCATATAGGAAGCAAGACAGCAATAGGGCTGTTCAGTCCTTTGGCTCTACCCAGGTGTTCAGGGGACTCACTTGCTGATATTACCAATTTTTTTGCATCCAAGTAACAGAGTAGGTGGCTTGAATTCCCACCGATTTCTTATACTCAAAGTCCTGTTATGGTGAAAAAAACCCCCGTGCCTTGTATACAAAGACAAGAATTTATCAGTAGTATATTTAAAATTATACCAGCCTTACCCAAGAATTATTAGTCTGGTTACAATAGTTAGACTTACAGTTCAGATTATGTATGGTTAAAATCAATTTACACAAACTTTTTAGTATCTTCCCCATTCTCTGGTGTTATGCTCACTCTTTCTCTGCCCCACTGGTTCCTCAGGTCAATGGCTTCAGCCCTAAGGGAAAGGGATGGCAGGACAGCCACATCCTGCATCCTTGCCAGGAGGAGTATGAGGGTGGTGGGTGCAACCTCTGTGCTCTGGGGTCTGCCTGGGGTCATTCTGATACATTTGCTCACATCCTCTACCCCTTGCTCTTTCTTCATTGGTTTACAGGTCCACATTACACCTGAGTTTACTACCTGTGCTGTGTTTTACATACACTGGGTACTCAATCTCTGTTGTCCTAGTTATCCCCCAAAATGGTTTTACACAGCTCCCAAGGCTGCAATCCTTTGACAACCAGTAACTGAGCACTGGCGAGCTGTTTTTAGCCCTGGGGCCTCCAGTATCCTCCTGTGCCTGTACTCTCAAGTCCCCTGCTATCACCCCACCATGCCTATACTCCTTCATTTTTCATTCTAGGGCCATAGACGCTTCACTCTATGCAGAATAACTACTTATTCTTAATACCTCCTAGTTATAGAAATATCTATATTTGTAACAATATGTAAATGTTATACCATACAATCATATAAAGCTGAGGAAAAATTTAAACAAATTATGTAATAGCACCTGATTGCTGGATAATTACTGTTACAAACAAAGAAGCTAAAACGAAACCCCAGGCAGGCCAGGACAAGCCAAGCAAAGCCTGACAAGTGCAGAGACCCGAGGCCTGCGCTGTTAGTTTAACACAAAACAGGTAGCTGTGTTACAAGCAACAACACTGCTGTATTTGCAAGGCTAAAGGTTATGCTGACCCATGACTTTCTTCATGCTGAACAAGAGCTATCAGATTACACCTGCCTGAAGAGTAAATGCAGAGTTTCTCCCTTGACTCCCCTTTGTAGCAGGGCTGAAGGACACGGGGTGGGAAGTGAGGGGAGTTCCGGTTCCCTTCCTGCAGGTACAGCCTTGGACGATGGTGAAAAAAGAGCAAAATGTACCCCAAATGCCTCCTTCCAGAAATGGTGTGTGAGCTGGGGAGGCTGTTGCAGTCTTGGGACGTAGCACTTGGAGGCTGTTGGGCTACAGCTGATGGCATGGCTCTGGTGCAGTCAATGAAATGGGGCTTTCCATCTGGCCAGGGGACAACCAGGTCGCCCAAACCTGGGATCACCGCAAGCGCAGCTGTGAGTCCCATCCCCATGTTCACTAGCTGTGACAGCTGTGTCAATGGCTAATGAACCTGGTCATTAACTGCTCCTGAGACGTGCCTCCGCCTCGTTTATATCCACACATTGCCCATCGCACCGAATGGGAATAGCTCAGTGGCCTGAAGCCCTGCCTTTCTGCCCAGCCTTTTCCACTCTGCTGTGAGTGCCCTCGAGGTGGTCTGTGGGAGGCAAGGAGCCCCATTGCCTCCTGCCCTCCATTTCTTGGGAAGGAGGAGAGCAGGACGTGCTGGTGGAGGAGGCGCTACAGCCAAGCCAGCAGCATCCACCTCCTGCAGGAACAAACGGCGCCGGTCGGTGGGAGGGATAAAATGTTAGTCTGCAGGCGGGAGAGTGGGAGGCTGTGAAAAAGATCTGGTGCGGAGAGGAAATGCAAAGAGTGAGCGTAATAGGGAAAATCTGTTTGGTGTTGCTTGCAGCGACAAGAGCAGGATTAGGAGAGTAGGACTTGGTGGATGGGGGGGGAGAGATGAGAACGGGACACATACATAACAAATGGCGCAGCGCAGCACGGATGTAGGCAGGGAGCAAGCTGTCTGCTGCTCTTTTGTGCTAAGTGTGGTGCCTGCCTCTTCTTCAACACTGTCTCTGGCAAATCCTGCAGTGGAAAATCACAGCACAATGTCAATACACCAGGAGCTATTGCCTGATGAAACAAGTCTGGCAGACGGCTCCTGAACATCGATCTTGGCATTGGCAGGAAATCCCCCGTGGGAATGGCCGACACCCCTTGTCACTACCACTCTGTCTTTCTGTGGCTGGCATGCAGGTACCACCTCACCTGCTGTCCCTGCAACCTCCCCAACACGTAAAAACACAGAGAGATCATACAGGAGATGCAGCGAGAGGGGAAGCACAAGCTGTGGAGCGCCAGTTCTGTGTGGCAGCACATTTGCCTCTGCAGCTCCCTCCTACGGCCCTGTGGGCTTGTTTTCCTGGAATATGGGAGGAAAACAAAATTCCCATAACCTGCCTCTGAATGGGGCACGTATCTGTGAGAGCACCAAGATACTGAGGGTAGGAAAAAAAGGAGTCTCCTTCCCAAACTATGGATTAACAGCCTGCAAAAGCTGATGTAGCTGATGTGAGGGGTTCTCTTGATCTTCACATTTCTCCCAGAACCACATGGGGACAGTCTTCCTCCTATTATGCTGTATTTCTATGTATATGTCTCCATCCACCCCAAAATGGTTTACAAGGGAGCGAGCAATATTTAGTCTTGCAGCTGCCACAGGTAACTGTGCATCTGGGACCTTTGTTTCTTCCACATTTCTTGATGTAAACTGAAGATCACTCCACTAAGACCAATTATGTCAGTTTTTCAACCAGTGCAAATTGGTGCGACTCTAGGTCATTCAATACATAGTTAAGGATCTCACCTCTTTGAGCTCTCTCACCCCTAAAGGTTTTACTGTTGCTTTGCTGAATGCCCATTCTTGAACAGAAGTTAACATTAGGAGTGATAATGGCTAAGACTGGCCCTATCGAAGCTGCACCGTACAGTTATATTTCAGGAAGACAAGAAACCTGTACAGTCAGATAGGGTGCCTTATGAATTATGGCTGTGTGGACGTCGGGCCACAAAGCCACGCAAACAGATGGAGATGAGTGCAGGAAGGAGCCAGGAAGATAATGTAGCACACGTGCGTCTCTTTCGCTGGGATTCCTGCCATTGATGCTTGTGAGTTGTTCATACACTTGTCTATACAGAGACTGTGTCTATTTAGTCAAAAAACACCATCAAGCACCATGTATGAGAGTTAACAGGAGCTTTTTACTAGGAGCACAGAGCAGAAAGGGGGCTTTCCTTTTGACTGTGAAAGGGGAGGCAGTGCTTTGCACCAGACTGATAAAATCACACTTGCTGTTAATTTCACAGAGGGCTCACAAGACCTTGCTGCAGCTGTGCAACCTCCCAAGCCGTTTGACTGCTCCCGACACAATTCCTGATGCCTTGACACCATTTCACCTCCTTCCAAAAAAAACAACTGTAGGGAAAAAAGGGGCAAGTGTGCTCTTTCTGGTATCTGTTGCCAAGGCAGGTCTGTTGAAAGCGGTTACCAGCCAGCCCTCAAGCTGCCCTATCTCCTACCTGGGTGCCTGCCACCACCCCCTGGGTCAGGTGATCTGCTTATTGGGTGCTCCCTATCATCTACTTTGTTGGCTGTGAAAGGACAGCACTTGAAATATCCACAATTTTCTAGACCCTCATTACAAGTTTTCCACGAATCTCAGCTGACAGTATGCTTGTGTAATTGCCTTCCAAATACCTCACCTGCCCATCCAGCTACATCCTCTTTCTGACCACTGATGGATACGTGTGTGAGAAGTCAGCTCCTCACACGGACTAAGTCTATCAAGTTGGCAATACGTGGTTGAAAGTCTTCAGGTTCAAGAGCAGATTTGATCCTCCTGCTCTGTTCTGAGCTGCAAGAAACTCAGGAAGATTTGCTGCTAGATTAATGCTAAAAATGATAAAAGTTTTCTGGTGGAGAAAGATTTCTTTCTCTGTTGAAGACAGCTTTTCACATTCCCAGTGCTGCCTCCATTAGAAACTTCAGTCTCCCATGACCCTGCATTGTTGATCCAACTCTTCCCATCTCTTGTTTACTTACTTATGGTAAATTACAACCAATTCTGCTTTGTTTGCAAGACTGTTAATCATTTTATCTGTTATTCTGGCTGACAAGCACCTATTAAGCAAGAGTCTTCTATTGTAATACAAATGTCTCTGAATGCTGGCAAATTTTAGGCCTTTCCTTGGCTTTCAGCCAAGTAAAAAAGGCATTCTTTGCTCTCTGAATTTAAAACATTTGCCTTGCTTCCTCTTAAGCAAGTGCCATGGTCAATACCAATAGTTTTTGATAATGGCGTAGAATAAAAACTGTTGCTAAAAAGGAACCATATACTAAGCTGGTATAAATGGAAATAAATCATGTTGTGTAGTTTCACATCTTTAATGAGTAACAGCAAGCAGAATTCATATGTCACTTCAGCTAGTAATAGTCGGGTTAACTATTTTTCCTATGAAGAGCGTACTGTTTGTATCTCTATCAAAAATCAGCATGAGGAAGGGACGGTTAAATTCAATGGTTAGAGGACGAGACATTGTCATTATTTCAGCAGCAGTTGCTGCTGCCGCCTCAGTACCTCTCTCATCAACATCCAGAGCAGCCTTATGAACAACCTAGGAAGAAAGAAAACAGACAGTCATTCTGGGCACACAACAGCCACCTGAGAGATGAATCAGACCCTTTTAAAGCAGCCCTGCTTTGGAGGATCCACTGAGAAGTGAGTAGGGGCAGCAGAGATGTGAGCTGTGTGGCTGCTTTAAATGAGGACCAGGAAGGAGCTACAGAAATCTCCTCAAAAAAAAAAAAAAAAAAAAAAAAAAAAAAAACGTCCCAGACTATTTTTCCTCTGCCCCAAACATTGGATGAAGGATGGAGGCTCCACTTGTAAGAGCTTGTCTGCACCTCCAAAACTGAGTCTCCAGGGTGGGAGGACAGGCTGTGGTGTGCCTGGGAGCATTCGTGGCTCCCCTCGAGGAGCTGGGGGTTGATGTTCCTCTCATGTTCCAGATACCCCCCAAGGGATCCCCGCCGATAGGAATCTTGGAAAAAACAGATGTGCAGCAAACTAGTCGGATCTCCACTGTCACTGAGGGCCAAACTCCTCTTGTAAGCTTGCAGGCTGAGGCCAGGGTGAGCCCAGCTGCAGGCAAGCTGGGAGCTGTATTTAGCTGGTGTTTCTGAATGCTACCACAGAGTGGTTTTCCTGCATGTTCATGAAAGAAAGGAAAGGGCTGACAGCCACAGACTGACTTACTTCAGAAACCTTCAGCTCCGGGGTGCCAGTGATGCCAGAGAGATCTGCCTGGTCCGTGAACACATCCACAATTCCCATCTTGCTAAGGGTGTTTGTTATTTCATAGCTCCCGGAAATAGAAAATCTGGGGAAGTAGAGGCTCACCAGGCTGTTACGTAGAAGAGAAACACAGAAGGTGTTGAGAAGGATCTTTCACCATGGTAAAAAAGATAAAATTGTGTAACTCCCATGAGTGTCAAACCCCAGGGGGCTGGACCAGCCCTGAGTGTACAATGAGCACTAATTCAATTGCTGGTGCTTCTCGTGGTGATACAGGCACTACCATTAATAATAATACTAATACTACTACTAATAATAATATCTATCTGCTGTTTTGCTTCAGCAAATCTGAGAGCACTCTGCAAAGGAGGACAGTAACGAGAGCCCCTCTTTACAGCCAGAGAAGATGAGGTGCGGAGGTGACAGCCCATGTTGCTCAAGTAGGTAGAGACCTGAAGTAGGGAACAGACAGAGTCTTCTGGGGGACAAGTGTGGCAAACCCCAGCACTTCAAAGCAAAGCTGTGTTTTTGGCATAGCTGTGGCATTTGGCATGGCTCCAGGGAAGGTCTGTGCCCAGCTGCCTGCGCCTTTGGACACCCTATCCTCTAATCATCTTCCTCCTGTGGGCTGGCCACGATTGAGTTTGACTTTCACTGTGAGCTATTTGTAGGCAGCTCCTGCTTAGTATGCGTTCTGTTGGATTTCTCTTCATGCGCTGTCTAGGGATCCTCGGAGCCTCCAAGTCACCTACTGTAGTGATTACCCTTTAGGTAGCTCAAGTCTTTTGCTGTCTCGCCCAGAGATAGCTTGGGTTGAATAGCAAAATGGACGGGATCCAAACCCCACTGCTGTAGCCTTCATGTGATACTGACCGGTGCACTAGAAGATGATGGGACCAAGTGTATTAGCACTGGCATCAACATAATAGTAGAACTGAAATCGCCATTTGGTTCTCACAGCCTCTCACATGAAGAACTTACTCCTATGTGGATCTTGAAGGAACTTGCACCAAGAATTCATTTAGATAAGGATTTTCCTGATTTTGCAGCTGAGAATTATACATTTTTATTTTTCATATTTGAGGTATCACGTTATTAGGTCATATGCAATTTGCTACCCATTATGCTTTTATTAACCGTGCTGGCATTTATATAATGATGCACCAAGAATCATGGGTGTGAACTGCACAGACTTATTAGTTGTGAATCAGGGCAGAGCTTGGTAAATGAGGTATGTATTAACTTGATATTACTCATCTACTGGTGCTAAGATCTCTTCCCTCCCAGACAAACAGGGTTGTAAAATGTGTTAGCTGATGTTAGTGTCAATGGTAGGAGCTAACAGAACCTCATTAGATTTTTATAGTTTCGAAAACAAAATGCCAGAAAATCAGGACACCCACAATTAATCACTAGCCTGTTCTAACAACCACCGTGTGCTGCAATGGTTCTTGTAAGGAAGATATTTGTGTATGTATGTATTATGTATGCATGCATTACTACAAACTGCTTAAGTTATGGTTTATTTAAGGTTTAGACAAATGTCTGAGTCACGGTGTGCCAGTGACATATGAGAAGTAAAACACATTAGCTGAAACCTCAGTATAGGAGATTTGCCTTAGAATTGCCACCTTCCCACTCAGTCAATGTACTGGCTTAGAAACACCAATCTAAGCTTGCTATTCGGGACTCCTGGGAGCCCATCAGGATGGTCTCTGTTCTGGTGGGGTGAGCAGTAAGTCACTCAGGCATCAACAAGAGAATAGTTAAATACCAACCAGCTGCAAGATATTTACAGCTAGGGCACTCAAGCCAAAAATAACCCACCCAGTTCCCAGAATCAGCAAGTTCATAGTGTTTGCGTTCCCAAAAAAGAAAAAAGACTATAAATCTAGGTGCTGCTGCAGCTGACTGGCAGAAGATTACCTCTGGAAGAGATGGTCTGACCATTCCTGGATGGTTTCCTTGACCAGAGTTTGCTCTAACTGCTTCATTTTCCCTTTTGCTGGCAGAACCAGAAATGCAGTAGCACTCCCATTATAATGGAGCCGTACCACGGTGCATGACAGCTCCTCATCAAAATAGAAGTCAAATCTGCCCACATGGTGCATCATAGGGACTTTCACAGCTGTTTCAGCATCCACAAAGAACTCCCTTTCTTCGGTATGCTCTGGTTTAAATGGCTTTTCCCAGTTGCCTGATACAGAGAAGGAGAATACAACTGAATATCCCATGTCCCATCCCATCATAAATTGAACTATATATAACTAGTAATAATATTCACCCATTCCTCCATTTGTTAAATTCAGAATTTTCAAACATAATATTTTAAAATGTGTATCATAGTAAGGCAAGAATCTTTTACCTGGTCAAAAGAGTATATTAGATTCCAATTTCACTTTATTTTTCAGATGCCAGTAATGAACTAATTAGGCATTTTCTTTGTGTCTACCTTTTGTTTTCTGTTCAGGTGATCTAAGTGGCCTTTCTGTTAGTTGTAATTTAAGAGTTTACCTGACATCATCTGTGTACTCATATACTGTATGCATTTCATTTCTATTGACTTTAATCATAAGCCTCAATTTGTAGATAAAATTAATGTAGGATCTCATATCTGAGTGCTGTTGCATCAGGCTTAAGAGCACATCATCTAACCCACATCAGAAATGCACCGTGTTTCCACTTTGTTCCTTGAAATGTCCTCCCCTGTTCATCACTAGCTTCTTCTCTATATAAATTTGTTAGTCCGTATACATAAAGGACTCTCATAGGAAAAAAAATGGAGTATGTAGTAAATTAGGCCATTGAATCATGCATACTTTTAAAGAGAGGCATTAAAAGGGTTAGGTCATGCATGCTTCTCAGCACCTCCACTGAAAATTAGAAGAACATGGGGCATTTGGAGCTACCAGTAAACCCATGAAAACGAGCTCAGGCTGCACAGGAGGCTGCGGCTTGGGGCAGAGGTCCTGTGGCTGCCACAGAGAGAACCAAGCCTGTGTGACCCCTGGCTGCCTCCCCGTGCTGAGCAGGGTCCTGACACCTCTCCACCACCTCCATATGCCATTAGGGGCTCTTCTGGCCCAGCAAAGAGCCTTTGAAATTTCCTCCAGAGCAATTTCCAAATGAGGTAGCTGATGTTAGATCGGTTGGTAAGAATGAAAAACGTGAAGGCGAATCCTAGAGGACTTACCTTTAAAGAAAACAAAGCTAGCCAGAAGCATTACAGTCTGTGGATCCATGTCCTTGACCAAATCAGTAATTTTCCCATGTGTTTTCCTCTCTATATAATCATTGATTTGCCTCTCAGTTTCCATGGGATTGTTAAAGTCAGTGGTAAAAGCCTCCAGCTGATACAGAGCTTTGGCATCATCTAAAAACTTTTTAAGAGGTTTCAGCTTCTCTGTTAGAAAGATGGCATTCCCCATGTTGAGCTGGACCCCGCTTTCGGGATGGCTCAGCATGTGGATAAGGTTGTGGAACCCTTCATGTATCTCTTTCTCCTGAATCTCTGTAAGGTTGAAGGTGAGTCCTTCCAGGATCTGAGTCTGAGTGGTTGATCTCGCCCCTAGGGCCAGCATAGCAAGTGCAATGGAGATGCTTACAGGAGAGAAGAAAATGTTCTTATTAGGTGCCTCCAGTGTAACCTCTTTAAAAAACTGAAATGCAAAATCAGCATTGTTTGGCACTAGTTTGAGGCAAGCAATTGCTTCACCTCTGTGATGCATGTGGTATTTAGGTTCATTTGGGTCATGTCTGTTGTGGCGGTTGGGTGGGAGCTGACCATGGGCAACAGCATAAAGCCCAGCCAGTAGCACACTTATGTAGAATGTGGTCCTCATCTTCTTGTATTAAAATCCTATGGAAAAAAAGGAGAAGCTATTACTAAGGTAAGTAAATTAATTAAGTAGAAATAGTTATTCTGCCATTCCCACTGAATAAGAAATATTATGTCTTTCTTTTGTCCTCAGTTTCCATGTTCTCCACCTCCTGCCAGATTTTTTTTTTTTTATTTTCCCAGGCCTCCTGGCAAGTCTCCGTCAACTCTTTCTGCCACCCTCACCCTAAATACCTGCAAAGACAAAATTCAGCATGGATTAGCTGAATACACAGCACCCTCAGCAGGCCAGAGAATGGAGCATATCCCATCAGAAAACACACCATGGTTAATCGCTGGAGGGCTGCAATACCACTGAGCTTTTGCCACTAATGGTCTAAGATAATTCCTAGAAAGTGTATCACAGAAGAAGTCTGGATGTTTTGTGAGGAAAGGAAGAAAGAGGAAATTCATGCAAGTGGGCAGCAATCAATAGCTACATACAAACAGAATTTGAACAAACAGGCACGAAGGATATCTTTAAATAAACTTTTGGTCAGATTGATAAGGTAACCTATTTCAAGAAAGGACAAATGGCAGCGGCTGTTTTTGAGTAGCAAACCAAATATAAAGCTCTATGCCTCTAAGGAATAGGTGCTCTTTCTTTCTGAATAAAAATGATGTAAAGCTTTAAATAAGAACCTGAAGTAATGTGTTGTCTCTTAATAGACAAACCAAACCATTGGAGTGCGTTCTTTTTCAGCACAGCAGGAGTCAATGTCATTAACAAAAACAAGGCCTTATTTTTATCAGATGCTCTACCGGTCAAAGGGCAATACATTTATCTTAACCTGTTACGCTTGGCTGTGGTATCTACTTTCCTTTGCAGAGCTGACACGCTGCAATGTATAAGCTCTTACAAAGGGACCTTGGAAATGTGGATGTGAATGTCCCAGCGGGCCTCATTTCTGAGGAGGAATCTAGGGCAAAGAAACGGTGAGAGAGTTGCAAAGGATTTGGGGAGATAATGAGCCAGATTTACTAAAACTTGTGCAAAGAGAGGCATATTAAACCACTTGCGCCTTTCTGTTCTGGCATGATTCAACTTGAGAGACAGTCATCAGAAAGTGCTATGCTCATGGTCCTGCTTTATCCATAACATCAGAGGGAGCAATTTGTATTAGTCATTGAACATCCAGTTACAGTTAGACCTGCATAGGAATGACAAAATCTTTTTGAGCTATAATCAAATATTCAGACCTTTATGTGTTTGATATAAGTATTTCTAAAAAGCAGGCCTGTTTGCAATAACACCTACTGTGTTATTGACAAATGGAAGAAACGTAAGGGTTTCTGGTAATTACATTTTCAATTACTGTGCACAGTAGTTTTAAATTATAGTTTGGCCTCCTCTGATTTTGACATTGAAATGATACTTCTCAATCTATCTAGCTACTTGTAGCTCAACATAAGAGCTCCAGTTCTGAATATTTAAAACCAGATATCAGTGAGCCAATGTATTAGTCAGACTTTGAAAAGAAATCAACTCCCAAACAAAAGCATCAGAGCTAAGGCTAATCTATTTCCACATATCCAGCAGGCCGATTCAGAAGCTGCCTCTGGATAAATTATTCACTGTGAACTATTTACTCAGCTGCAGTCATAATTTGTTAAGAATAACATGAATACCAGAGAATGAAATATTTCATTTTAAACATAAGTCACCACCTGTTCCCTATCTCATCACGTTTAATATTTATTACAAAACACAGCAGAAAGATGGACTTTTATACATACACATTGAACTGCCAATTTCTATTTATTTGGAATGCAAAGCAGACATGGAATTTAACTGACCTGGCCTCAAAATTATGGCTGATGGATATAGCATGGGTTTGCTCTAAGAGTTCTGTAAAATACTGGTTACAGTATTCTGAAGGTTTTTTTCCTATCCTGATATTTTTGCTCTATGTAGTTATGACATGTTTGCATTTTGTGGTTAATTTATGTACTTTCATGGAATTATTACAGCTCTGAATTCACAGATAATTAAATACAATCTGAATCTGAATCATCCATCTGTTACTCAGTACTGGCCAATCACAAACAGTCAAGACTCATGAGTCAGCCCTCACAAAAATCTTGATAATGGTTGATTTTAAAATCATAAGATTATAAAAGACTCAGAAGCTGCAGTTTGTAGAGGTCTTTTTTTATTGTTTAAGCCTTGAAGATACAAGTGGCCCACTCTATTAGGCCCTTCTTTGAAATGTAAAGGTACTTTTGTAATAGAATTTGCATCCTGTAAGCCTTTAGAATATGATTGGGAATTGTTACTTCATACTTGATATTTACTATTCCATTTGATGTTATTGTGGCTTCTAGGTTAGCAAGTGATCAGCCAGTGATAAATTGACAACAGACACCCTTTCAGTACGAAGCAGAAGATGCAGATTCTGATATGGTCTTAATGATTGAGGGATTTTCCTACCAAGCATACTTGCTAACAATTTATCAAAAAACAAAGAGCTGAGAACCTGTGCTAAAAAGCCCTTAGGGAATTAACCCCCTATCTGAAGGGGCTAATTTTGCAGGAAGCTTCCTATCTTAAGACCTTTACTCATATAATCTCCAGAAAAACAGTTTGTCCATAAACATGGGAGTAGAAGTGAAAAGCTCTTCAATTTTAATTCCAAATCTACACTGACTTCTTGAATAGCCTGGAAGGAAACCTGTTTACCTCTCTACCTCTTTTCTTCTCTTTGGCTATGTTATGCAATGACAATATATTTGTGGCATTCAAGAAAAGGTTGCTTTCATGAAGAGCTTTCAATCAAACCAGACAATGGCACAAGAGCATGCCAACACCTGGAGGACAGTGTTCCTTTAAGCAATTTATCTGTAATAGATTTGGTGATAACATTTGTTGAATATATTACCTCTTCCCTATCACACAATCTTCCCTACCATGCAACCCAGAATGGCAGTACTTATTTTGGACAGTATATCCTAGAGAGAAAATGGAGAAAACTGGAATTAGCTGAAGTTACCCTAGAATAATTCCACCAGAAGACCTGGAAATGAGCTGGACTAAGTTTTCTGACTGACAGAACTTGCTTCTTTGTGGATATAGCTAATTTGACCACTTTAGGGCTCATTTTTGTCTCTGTGATTTGGAGAGACAATTCTGAAGATAATTTTCTGCCTTTAGAGTCCCATGTAATAGTCCAGGAGATGAATAGTCATCCCATGCTGCTCCCATAAGGGGCCCTCACCGATAATCTCATTTTAGACAACATGAAAATTTGCAGGGCTCAAAAACATATGCAGGCACGAAATAGTAAGAGCTGTTTGCTCACCAGATGGTGCTGCTTCCCTCCTGATTGCTTCTAAATGAGGAAATCTGAGAAATCTGTTTCCTGAAAGCTGCACTGTGAGGGCACCAGGCACATCAAGACATGGCCCCACCTCCACTAGTGGTGTCTGCTGAACTGATCTCAGCTACTCAGGACCATATCAAAAAAAAATCACCCAAGCACACAAGAAAGTCACAAAAGAAAGGCTTGACTAGTCACATCTCTGTGTGAGAAAAAGACCTCAGAAGCGTCCTGTCCAGGACTGCCTACTCACAGGAGCACCACAAACTCACATGTCCTTTCCTGGCTGGGCTGAAAGCTCTCTGCATGCCTCATTGTATGTGCCTGGACATGCTCAGGGGCTTTTCAAGACTGATCAGCTAGACATTTACTTCTCTTGTGATTCAGTTTTGATGCCTCTGTGCCTGAGGCCCCTGAGAAGATCGCAAGCACAAGCCAAGGGCATTGGATTCTGCAGAGAATCCAACCGCTGTGAGTATTCAATTAAAAGTAATTCCTTTTGCAGCAGAAACATGGAAGCCAAGTTTACACTATCCTTCAGAAATGTATGTGACTGTTCACAGAGCTGTTCCCAGTGTCATCTACCTTCTGTAAGACAGCTTAGCACTGGAGAGCTCACCTGGGAAGCGCACCCTCCAAGAGTGGCATCACCCATTTCTAGGCCTCCTTTTACCTGGAAACAGGTGAACACAATCTCTTACTCTTCTACCAGGCCACCATCAGTATTTGCTGTTGAACCCGAGTTACTGCATATACTCAGGGATGAAGCATCACTGAGGCCAGAGGATAAAAAAGAACCAGTGTGGTGGTTAGGACAGTCAGGTGGGACAGAGGAGATTTTCTTCTCTCTGCAAAGCAGCAGCAGTCCCAAGAACAGATCAGACCAGGTTCCCAGTTTCTACTTTCCAGTGTGCACCTGACCACTGCCCAGTCTCCGGCTCCATGAACATGGCCTCACTGTGATCTGAGCTCCCCTGAGCATGTGGAGAACACCATTTTCTCTCCTTCCCTCTCAATGATCCTGTAATCTGATGATTAGAGCAATAGTAAGATGTCTCATCTAAAAGGGAAGCAGACCTTAGATATCCTTCCTAAGCAAAGATATTTCTTGTAGACCTTGAATATAAAAATCAGCAGAATTACTTAAAAAGAATCACCAATACATTAAAAAAATCTCTAAGCACCCATCCTCAGGCTTTTAATGGAGCAGAGCCTATTTCCTCTAGCAGGAGGTACATCTGGAAAAGACCCACTTTTAGGTGCTTACGATTCGCTGGCTCCAGAGATCGCTTTGCTTCCCTGCAAGGCAACAAGACACCCCACTCTGGCTTTTAGATTCTTACTCATCCTGCCAGCCACCTGACAACATGCAGGCAACTCCATACCTAAATTGTGATGCCTATGTCCTTTATATCCAGCTGACCCAGTAAAAGCCTCTTTATCACTGGAACAATTGCTAAGACAGATTTCAATACAACATACAACCCTAGGAAAGACTTAACATCAATTGCATGCAACAGTCTGAAGTCTCTATAGGAACCAAAAAAAATCACTACTTACAGCAGCTTCCAAGGATCCTGCTGTCTTCACTAGGACTACCCTGCAGCTCCCTCCCTTATTTATACTGTTAGATAGCATTATGAAAGCAAAGCGTCCCCTAGAAAACATTAACCAGGGCAGACAAGTGTTATTACTTTAGGAATGGTGCAGAGCAAACAGTGAAGACAATTTTTGGGGGGAGGCACCTGATTTTTGCTGTATGTGCACGGCTGAACCCTGCCTTTGCTTACAACAGTCATAAGAGTCCTGCATTTCTGCAGAGCCACCTGCTGGGAATTTAGCCCCTCACTCTAGCAAATACTGCACATGCGTCATTAACTTCTGTAAACTGCATGAATTCATACAGTAGAAGTACTGAAATGAGCAAAATTAAGTACATATAATGCTAGACAAGAGCCTAAGGAAAAGATGCATGCTGCAGCCAGATCTCATCTTAGTATTCTGCACAGAGATATTTTGCTTCCTCTACAACAGACTTTTAATAGCTCTTATTTGGCACATTTGTTTTAAATGATCCACTGTTTCCTCATTATCTACATTGACATTAATAAGGGCCAATTTCTGAGGACATCACTAGTAAACTTAAGTTTAAAGCAGTGGTACTGATGCTTGTAGTGTCTGAGGGTTGCTATAGGGATGGCCACATGATGGTAGAGATGGGCCCTCAGGAGTTGCTGGTACCCAGCATACCCCTGCCAGATTGGTGTCATCTGGTACCTCATGCAGCAACGGATTGAAGGACGAACTGTTGCCCTGTGCTCCATGAGTGTGGACTGGCATAAGGTGCAGGCACTGCTGAAATACAGGCAAGGAAGTGTCAGGCTGGTACACCAGAGCATGCTTTCACACAGAGGAGGACCCATATGGTCAGGCCACCTGTGTTTTACATGATCCCCCCTTAAAGCCAAAGTCCATGCAGAAGGCTGTGCTCCTGCAGCACCCATGGAGGGGTAACCACAGGGGCTGTGCTAATGTGGGTATAACTGAGGTACTGGAAAAAGCTCACAGGTCAGTGCCCAGCTGAACATCTTCCACCCAGGAGGAGCATCCCCTTGGGAGATAAGGGATTGCAGGAGAAAAGGTGATCTACTTCATAGAATCATAGAACCATAGAATCATTTAGGTTGGAAAAGACCTTTAAGATCACCAAGTCCAACCATTAACCTAGCACTGCCAAGTCCACCACTAAACCATGTCCCTAAGCACCACATCTACACCTCTTTATTTAGTCACCATCCAGGGATGGTGACTCAACCACTTCCCTGGGGAGCCTGTTCCAATGCTTGACAACCCTTCCGGTGAAGAAGTTTTTCCTAATATCCAATCTAAACCTCCCCTGGTGCAACTTGAGGCCATTTGCTCTTGTCCTATTGCTTGTTACTTGGCAGGAGAGACTGACACCCACCTCGCTACAGCCTCCTTTCAGGCAGTTGTAGAGAGCGATAAGGTCTCTCCTCAGCCTCCTTTTCTCCAGACTAAACAACCCCAGTTCCCTCAGCCGCTCCTCATAAGACTTGTGCTCTAGACCCTTCACCAGCTTCGTTGCTCTTCTTTGGACACACTCCAGCACCTCAGCGTCTTTCTTGTAGTGAAAATGTCTTTTCTTGTAGTGTACTTTAAGGGAAGAATCTTTCAGAAAGAAAAGCTTTACAATAATGGGATAACTGTTTTGGTGGGCTTTTCTTCAGGGATTAGGAGCAAATGGAAGCATTTATTTTCCTTTGTTTTCCAGCAAGTATCCTTGCACATGTGAAACTACCAGTAGGTGCAGCATGGAGGGTTCCATGTACGCAGGGCTGTCAGAGCTGCTGGAAATCCTTTCTTTCCTGGCTTCTCCTCTCTTTCTCCCCACGGGTGCCTTTCACCTGTGCAAAGGTAAGCAGAGCAGTTCAGTATGTTTTGATCCAGACTGCTAGAACACGTGTTTGAATTGTTTACCAGCTGGTAAAATAGCAGCTGGGCACATGCACCCTGTTTCTCTTTAAAGTAACAAATGAAAACAGTCTCTGAAGTTATAGAGCCTTACCTAGAACATGTACAGACTGAAAATGAATAATACGTGCACCAAGAGACAAATGAGAACACAATTAAAGAAAAAAAGTGCAGCTATGAGTAAAGTTACTGAGAAAAGTGAAGAAAAAAACCAATTGACTTAACATGACTTCGTTTAAGAGAAGTTTAGTCTTGCAACTGAAAGTGCCCTTTATCTGCTGACATTTCTATGGGAGTGCAAGAGGGAAAATGAATGAAATAAAATCTGATCCATATCAATTTCCAATGTAATATGCAATGTGATACCCAATTTCTTTTCCCTCTTGTGTACAACAGTTTCATCCAATCATGTAAATTATCCTGAAATTTGCAGAGACTCTGTTTCAATATTTGATAGCAGAGTATGTTGCATATGAACTTGCAGCTCTCCTTTAGTGCAGGCAGTGGGCTTCTGTAGCCACTTGTCTGATATTTTGAAAGACAGCTCGTTAGCAACAACACTATTAGGAATCCTTCCATTTGCTCCTCTTGGTCTGGAACATTAGGCATCTTATTACTTTGAACCCCAAGTTACTTTGGGGGTTTTTAAATTATTATTATTATTGCAAGATCTTAATAATACTATTTCATTTTCAGTAAATCAGCAACATTAACAAGAGCCATCCAGCATGAATTCCCTTGGAAACAGGCTGGCTGTAGTGCAAAAAGAATTAATTATTTAAATTAGAAGAACTGTGTGCTTCCTTCTCTGGCAGAGAAACACTTTCATCTTTTTTAAATATTTAACTAATTACCCTGAAAGCCATTTTAAAACACGATGGGTTGTTGTTCTGATGATGCCCTCTGGAGTACAGAGAGCACACGAGTCCCTCCTATGGTAGTACTGAGATTAAATGTCAGTGTGGAGCTGGTGAAGGCTGTATCTTTCTCTCTGCTGCCAGGCTACGTCTAATTTGTGGAGCTCAGTTCCTCACTGTGTTTCAAGGGAAATGCACTCGTGGTTACATAAACAGTTCAGCGGGTGCTGGAACAAGATACCCACAGCGCCAATACATATCAGGTAAAACTGTGTCAAGTGTCTGCTCCAGTCCTTCCAAGTGAAGATATGGCAGATCTTCACCTTTAAGTTGCTTCTTCCTTGATTTCATGCTGTACACTGATCTTGCCCCCTGCCAGCCCAACACAGCAGGTCCAGGCTCACCCCAAGGGGGAGTGTCTCGCTCAGTCATTAATTCCAGCCCCAATAAGGGAATCACAAGTAGCACTGTCCCCCGAGCCACCGCAGTGAGTCCCTACCCTTGCTTTCACTCTAGCATCAGTTTCTGCAATGCAGTGAAGACCCTTTGGGTCCCAAGGAGACTCTTACTTTCCATCACTTCAGAAATTTGGCTTTGAGTCCGCTTCCTCCTCTTCTCAGGCTGTGGTTTCACAATTGCTTTAACCTGACCAAAGTGCAGGATGCCGCTGCCAGAGGTGTCACATCTTCCTGCGTCCCTCCCATCTCTCCAGGATGGTCGGGGGCTGGAGCCCAGGACAAGTGGGGAGAGGCTGGGAGACCTAGGCTTCTTCAGCCTGGAGAAGAGAAAGCGAAGGGGGAGGCTGTACCCGCTGTCCTCCCCTACGTAATGTACGTAATGGGCTGCATTAGAGAGAAGATGGAGCCAGAGGTGCACAGTGGTAGTGCGCAAGGCAGGGGACACAAGCTGCAGCAAGGTAAATGCAAATGAGATATAAGAAAAGTAATGTTCACAGGAAGGAGAAACACAAGGGCAGGTCACCCTGTGAGGCTGTGGAATTGCTGTCCTTGGAGGCGTCCAAACCCTGGCTGGACACTGCCCTGAGCAACCTGAGCTAGATTCCAGGCTGGTGCTGCCGTGAGCAGGTGGTGGGATTGGATGACCTCCAGAGGTGCTTTACAACCTATATTTTTCTACTTTTCTAATAAAAATGACTGCGAAACCTGAGAAGGGGTCCCTGTCTTCACTCGCACTGCAGGTTTGCACCTCACCCTGCAGAGAAACCTCCCTCTGCTTTTCACTGCGTGACTCCAGAGGCTTTTCCCTGAAACACTCAGCCCCCTGGGAAGGTGTCATCTCCTTCATCCTCTGGCATGCCCCAGCAGAGCCAGCACAAGGCAAGCAGACAACCTCCCTCCTGGCTGCCCAGACGCAGGCTCTGCCAGAGCGCAGCACACAATATGCACACTGGGAACAAACAAATCTGGTGGACCATCTGCCATGCTCCCGGCACGCCACAGCCGCGGCAGGTGGCACGCACCCCTCTGTGATGCCGCCTGGGCTCAGGCTTGCAGCACTGCACAGGACTGTGCTTTTCTCCTCAGAGACTTCGAAAGTTTCCAGCACTGATCGTGGTCTCAGTAGGGATCCATGTAGCTGCCTTGATTTCTCTAGATCTGCCTGTAATTAAGACCTGCTAATGATATGCTTTTTAAAAGCCTACGTGGGAGGGGAGAAGGAAAATGGTGAACCTTGGAACAGGCCAACCTGAATGGGCTATTTCAAAATCAGAAGTAAGCTGCTGCCAAAGAAACACTTGATACTGTAATTTTCCTTCACATATCTCCATTAAGATAGTAATTTTTCAGATGTGTCCTTAGTGGGACATTCAAGCAGGTGAGATTTTAACTACATTTGCTTCCTTAGAGATGCAAGAAGCATGACCGCGGGTGTCTCAGCAGGTCTGATTCTTTGCTGTCTAGCCTCAGGACACGATAAAGCATCTCCAAAGATGAACTTGTGTGATTGCAGTGGGAAGAGCTGTCTCTGATTATTGACAAAATCCTTTAGCACAGAAGAACAGAGTTTGGAAAATGTTCAAATGTGTGCTAATTTTTTTTGTACATTTGCTTTTTTTTTTATTATCTGAGTAGACTTATGTTCTGCTTTCTTGTGCCATGAATAAACAATACACGTGAGTGGGTCTGAGAACAAATGTTGGCAGTTTTTATCTGGGCAAATTTAATTCCTCTCTGTGTCTGTTTGCAATTGTTCCCTCTGGAGAACCGTAGGGAAGAGGAAGAGTCAGTGAATCTCTTGCTTCTATGCTCTAAAATTATGTGGTCTGAACATACTCAGTGTTAGATCTTTATTTTGATAACGGTTGGTTCTTTCACCAAAGAAAAGCCCTAGGTTTCTGCAGGTTTAAATTGTCTGCACATCTCTTGCCCCGCTCTATGAGACAGATGATCCATAAGAGATTTAAACCCTGGAAGCTGCCCAGGGGGTGCCAACTTCTGCACATGCTCTGTGGCAACACTTTCTTCTTTCAAATCCCTCCTTAAAAAGCACATCACCTCTGCCGAGGCCTTTAGATCTTCCTGAAATGGCTAGGAAATTGGAGACTGGCCGCATACAGAAATGTGTGTCCCAGCAGACTGAAACTAGCTTATTCTTTGGCTTGATTTTAGAGCCCGTAAGTCTATCATCACCTGTGTGTTAGGCTGATTGCTCCAGCGTTTGCATTGTCTTCTCTTCCCCCAGAATCTCATTTTTTTTGTCCCATCCACCATCTGTGGTGATTATCATGTATTTAGACAGCCTAGAAACAGGTAGTACAGGTACTGCAAGTGATAGAATCTGGGACTCTTGGATGGGCTGTCACATGCCAGGCGCCTCAGCAGGACACATTAGCTGGAAATTCCTGCAGTTAGGAAATGCCAGGACGAAGGTGGCCGTGCTGTGTTTTTTGGCCAGACGGGACTGCTGGAGTCCTGCTCAGCAGACACTGATTTGATGCTATATTTCTCCAGATGCAAAACTGGAGCCCTTCTTTTCCTGTACCTGGCTGCAGCATCCTGCAGCCCCTGGGCTGCATTCTGCCTCCCCCTCCTGTCACACCTGGTGTCTTTACACCAGAGATAATGAAAACATTCAATCAGCCTACACCCAGAGCACACCTCAGGGAAAGCCCAATTTCTCCTTAATGCTGGATCACTAAAACTTTTAAAAATGGTTTCCAATCTTGCACCAATCTTGTAGTGCATATTTCTGTACCTTATGTAAGAATATGTCATGTAAGACAATAACGCCTTACTAAACCTAAATATAACCTAGCTGTTGCTTAGCTAAGCTGTACTTTAACTCAACTATTTCCTAATGACAAGGCTTGTTACTCTGCCATTGGAGGGGATTAGGTTGGTCTGATGTGGTTTGTTTTTGACAAAACCATTTTCGTTTTGTCATCTTGCTTTTTTTCTTGTTATTTATCATCTTGTTATTTTCTAGATGTTTTACTAATATTTCCAGCGTTTTTCCAAGAACTGGGGTTGGGCTGAGTGGCCTATAATTCCATAACTCTTTTTTTCTCTTTTTTTTTTTAAAGAAAGATACTTTTTATCCTTTTCCAGTGCTCTGAAAATTTATTGCTCTTTTCTTTTTTTAATGTTGGCTTGTTTTCACTTAGAAGCAAACAGTCTCCTCTGCCCCTTTGCAGGGGCTGGGAAAGACCTGGGAGCTCAGGGGGGCTACGGAATGTCCATAACTGGGGTGGGGAACTGGGGAAAGCTGTAAATGGAAGGAGATGTGTGTGAGGGTGACCGCCACATACACACTTTTTCCCTCCACTTCTCCAAACTACTGCTTGAGTAGGAATTACACGCAAGGGTAAAGACAAAGTTGTGTCTGTTTATGTGGATCTCATTATAATCAAGGCTGGCAGTGTTAACCACTCCAACTGAAGGTTTTTAATTTGTAACAGATTAACCACTGTGGAAATACACCTTAATAGCCAGCTTCTGTTGTTGATGTGAACATGCTTTACTGACCCACTGTAATCAATCAATCAAAGGTAAACAGTATGTATTCTATTGCCAAGTATAGAGTTCAAGAAGGACAGGGAACTGCTGGAGCAAGTCCAGCGGAGAGCCACAAAGATGATCAGGGGACAGGAGCACCTCTCTTATGAGGAAAGGCTGAGGGACCTGGGTCTGTTCAGCCTGGAGAAGAGAAGACTGAGGGGGGATCTTGTCAGTGCTTATAAATATCTGAAGGGTGGGTGTCAAGAGGATGGGGCCAGACTCTTTTCAGTGGTGCCCAACGACAGGACAAGGGGCAATGGGCACAAATTGGAACACAGGAAGTTCCACCTGAACATGAGAAAAAACTTCTTTACTGTGAGGGTGACAGAGCACTGGAACAGGCTGCCGAGGGAGGTTGTGGAATCTCCCTCTCTGGAAATATTCAAAACGCGCCTGGACACAGTCCTGTGTGTCCTGCTCTAGGTGTACCTGCTCAGGCAGGGGGGTTGGACAAGATGATCTCCAGAGGTCCCTTCCAACCCCAACCATTCTGTGATTCTGTGATTCTGTGATTCTGTGATTCTGTGTTCTGAAGGGTTTACTGTTTCCCCCTGATTGAGAGTGCTGCTGGTTGGCCTATCAACAGAGGGAGGCAGAAGATGATGAGCTGTACTGAAGGGGGAACCGATCCTGCTCCTGCATGTATGTAAGGATCTCCTGCAGGAGTCGTCATCTCTTTGATGTGGAGCACAGCCTTAAGAACAGCTTGCAGTGAAATAACAAGAAGTAATCCTCCCCTTTTGAATGTGAGACATGGGTTTATGAAGAAGTACTTGTAGATATGAACTGTTTGTAACAGCATTGCCCCTGACCAGACAAATCATGGACACTTTTCACTGAGCAAACAGGACTGTTCTTGCACTCTTGGCACAGGAAAACATCTCGTACTGTTGTGGAAAGATGGTGGAAAGACCACACACCATCAGGAGGTCCAAGCAGACTGGCAGGCCTGTCCAGCGCATCACTGTCCCAACAGCCAGATAACTTAGGCATAGAGGTTCGCTCTCATCTTTAATTAAAAAAAAGCAAAATAAAACAAATCTCGTTCTGGCAGACACCTGTCCTTGGTCTAATCCAAGCAAACCATGAGATGGCACTGTGGATTGCGTGGGCACAGCAGAGCAGGAATTGCCTTGTTGAGTTGAGCTTAGTACTGGGGCGGGAGCTGGTGCTGATGCTTGCACCAGGCAGGCACAGAGAGAGAGGTTGCAGTTGTCCCTGGAGTGTATAAAGGTTCTTAGCTAGGAATGATGCATTATTAACTTATTTTTCATCAAAACAAGAAGGAATTGCCTGGGTCTGGGCTGATGAAATATCTTGTGGGTAGGTAGACCCTTCCTAAAGTATGTACGGGACGTACCCAGAGGTATGTCCAGGTATTGCTCACCTGCTTGGAACAGCACAGTTTCACTTCCCAGTAATTCCCAACAAGCATGGGCTACTTTGATGAATACTTTGGTTCCATTCATTTTCCTGAGCAGGTCCATTAGCTCATGCCAATTAGACAATCTTGGGCTATGTAAACGTTTGCCACCACTCAGAAAAAGGAACCTACAATAAAGATTAAAGAATTTCAGTGACTATATTGTTTAAGATATTATAGAATTCTTTGCACACATGTAGACAAAGTCTTTATAGATGACCACTAAAAATTGCTGTTTGTATTGATAAGGAGACGTGGCAATATCTGGCACTTGTATGCATAATTAGGGTAGCTGAGTGAAGATTTTGGCACTAGTTTCACTTCCTTGTATTTATGACATGCTTAAACCAGTATCAGCTTACACACAGTACATAATCTCCCATCTGCTCTAGAAATGCTGTGCAGTGAAAGTTATTAGTTCCCTACCCTCAACTTCAAGCTTAAAATATACTGCGGTGATCTGTTAAACCCACAGAAAAGTATGGAAGCAAACATGGGAGAGAATGGGGAGAAAAATAGCAAGGTTCAGTCTGAAAGATGCATTAATTGTTTCAGTGAAATTTAGCATGGAAAAGATTCAGTATGAACATTTACTGAAAACATAAGTAACAATGATTGATGACTGAATATTAGTATCTATTCCATTTCCCTGTGGCACATAAGACTTTTCCCAGTACATAAGTGGTAAATAAAAAAGAGAAATCTTTCTGGGAAGGAGGTGAACTTGATGATCTATAGCATTCAACAAGAGGAAACACAGATTTTCAAAACTGTTTTGCCAGATAATTTAGTCTTATTTCATCTTTTTTCTTTAGTAAGCACAGCATTAATATAGAGCTATTTTACGGCTGGGTAGCAAACCAGTTGGTGCCGAGGACCCACGGGCTCCACCAGACTTGTTTCAGGGGAGTTTCCCTTTGGACTGGGTGTCTCCCAGCACTGAGCAGACGTGCTGGGACGTCCTGGAAGGCACCGCCCGGTCCAGCTTTGCCCAGAGGGGAGCCAGCTCCCACCCTGGGGCTGCGGTGTCCATGGAGCCTGTCATTCCTACCCTAAAGGCATCCCACATTTCTGACTGTTTTTGTTTTCTTTATTGCTTAGTCCTCCAGTCAAGGGAAAAGTAAACTATGGTGCACAATTCAGTGCTTATCCCCACCTAAAATATCTACGGAGAAAGGAGCAGCTGAAGAGTTACTTGTGAAATTGTTTGTCCCCATGGATCAGAATTTCTTCTGACAGGTTAGCTTCTGTCCCCTCTCTTCATTTGTGCTTTATCAGGTGGTGTGAAAAACCCACTGGCATTTCCCAGGGATGAAAACCACAGAGGAAGGCCCAGCAGCTGGCCACCCTCGCACAGGGTATTCATAACACATTGTCCTCCCAGAGACAATGCACTTATTTGGTGATCTGCAGGAAAATCCTCTTCCTCAGGGAGTGCAGCAAAGCTTTTCTCCAGTTGGTTTCTAGCAACTGAAGATACAAGATAGAAGCTTATGTTTTCAGTGTTTAGATGTCTGTCTTAATCTCAAAAGAGAACAAAATGTCAGATTTTCACACTTTCTCTCTAGAATGAAAACTGGAAGAAAAGTCAGGAAATGTATATTTCATTTCAGCAGTGGGTACTGAAAAAAGCCGTTTAATCTTTCCCAGAATAGGAAATTGAGTTTTGCTTTGCACAAACCAAGCAAGTCTTCATTTCAGCGTGAGCTGTTCACAGCTCCCTGAGGGGCCATTACTCCCCATCGATGTTTTGGCTAGTCTGTGGTGCACCCTGACGCCTGGAGAAAACCCAGCCTCAGGAAGAGCCAACGGAAGCCACTCGGCCCTGGCAGTGTGGTGCAAGGGGGAGAAAGAGCTCACCTGGGTGCCACAGCTGCGCTTGGTCAAATGGATGCAGAAACATGCTGCCAGCTGATACCAGAGAAAACATTTTGTTTTGATTTTCCTGAGTGAAGTCTTTGCCAGCTTATACCTGTAGCCATTAAAAATATACATTTTGATGTAATTATATTGGTTTTGCTGAAAAGAATGGTTCAACTTAAATCTTTTCCACTTGTCCCCTGGTATTTTTAACAGCATCTGGACTACATTTGGAGATTGCACTGTTGTATTTGGGAGGATTACACAAGCCTGAATGCTGTGTTCCTACTGGGGCTTCTCCATTGTGTCATGTTTTCTGCAGAATCAGAAATACTGGGGCATTCTGAAAAAAATGAAGCAGCTACAGTTTATAATGATCTTCTTTATCATATTTAAATAATATTTTGCCATTACCTTTGTACTTGTTCTACCTTCTTCCTTCTGACCAGAAGTACTAACTGGAACATTTGTAGTTATTTGTAGAATCATAAAATGGTTTGGGTTGGAAGGGACCTTTAAAGGTCATCTAGTTCAACTCCCCTGCAATGAGCAGGGACATCTTCAACAAAATCAGGTTGCTCAGAGCCCCGTCCAACCTGACCTTGAATGTTTCCAGGCATGAGGCATCTACGGCCTCTCTGGGCAACCTGTTCCAGTGTTTCACCACCCTCATCGTAAAAAATTTCTTCCTTATATCTAGTCTAAATCTTCCCTCTTACAGTTTAAAACCATTACCCTTTGTCCTATCACAACA
>WAAD01015900.1:0-33770 GCA_013389945.1 Fregata magnificens
TCTGGAAGCTGGGGGGACTCTTTGCATGGAAAAGTACCAGTTAAAGTTCTATCCACTTCAGACAATAGTAGAAAGATACATTTGTCAATGTACTATTTTCATACAGTTTTTCTTGCATATGTTTTCAAAATTGTAACTGAAAATCGTGAGATAGTATAAAACCTAGAATTACTCTGAGCAGAATGCACGCTTTCATTTCAGTGTGAATTTTCTCTTACCCATATTTGCATTGACTTCACCTTTTGAAGAGAAGAGCCAAATTCTCTGCTACCATAAATGTCTGAAATTCTACTCAAGCCTATAAGCCATCTTATAGAAGGGCACCTGGCTCTCTCAAAGCAAGGATCCCTTGAATAGACTCTATGGCTAATATAGACTTTTTTTTTAACTAATTACGCAGTAAAAGTTTCCCATGTTTTTAAAAAACAGAGAGATATTTTTCAACCTTCAGTCTTGAAGACTGAAGGCGTTTTTTGATCTATGGATATTCTAAAATTATTTCCTCCTGAGTGTAAAAGTAGTAGTGCTTCAGTACCCTGCTGAAACTATTAACCAAGCTTCCCAAGGAGTTCTTGAAGGCTCAAATAGCTTAAGTCATATCCACAGTATGAAACAGCATTTGCCGTACCAAGTTTTAAGGTAGCTAATACCTGGGCTATGGGATATGTCCAAATAGGATTCTGGTTCCAGAGTTAGTTTATGCGCAGCAAGTTTTGCCGTCTCTGCAGTAGCAGCAAAGCTGTGTCTTACATTACAACAGCATATTGTGGTGTTGTAATATAAAGGCACGTTTATGACTAACCATACCCAAAATTTGTCTGGTAAAGAGCAAGCATTGCAATTACTTCCACAAGTAGAAACGGGGTATTAATGAGACTGATCCATCCAAGAGAGCAGTGTTGGAACTGGAGGTATAAAAACACACAAGCAGTTTGTTCAGGTGGTGAAAAACAAGTTACAGAAGCAGCATTCAACTGTGTCCCCTTGGGCCATCTCTGTGGCCCACTGCAAGAACGGAGTCAAGCTATAACCCAAACACTGGGGTAGGAAAAGAGTAGAAGTAGTAGCTGTTCAAATTTAATTAGGCTTTCAAAATTTGGCTAGAATGCTCAAGCAACTGATCTAAACAGAAATAGAACAATTCTGTTTGTGATGTGACTGTGTATGAAAGCAAAGTAGGTAGCTCATTTCACTACAATCTAAATGAAATGCAGTATCAGAATTTATTTATCTATTTTGGCTAACTTTTTGTGCCTGTTCTGCATTTAATAGGTTGACAGCCTATGTTTCAACAAATGTGTTTTAGGAGCAAGAGTGTGTTCTTTTTTACAGTTCCACTTAGGCAAAAGACAGATCCTTATCAGTCACCTTACACTTTTTTTTTTTCCCAAGTATATGTAGGAAACAGAAGAGTTGAACTAAATACAAGAAGGAACCATGTCAATTGTGGGTAGAATTTCTAGACTCTGTCTGTTAATCAAAGCAAGGAAAGATGATAGTGTAAACAGCCTCATTGTCTGCGAACAAAGCTGTCTTTCAATTTTTGCTTTAGGAAACAAACAGGTTGCTTTGATCATGCCTCACAACTCAGAGCATGTGGGCAAGAGAGCTTGTTTGCAATATGATGCTGAGCATTGTCTGCTTTACGGTAAAAATATCACAGCTCTTCCAGAAAAGAGGCAGTAAAGCTACTGTTGAAATCTGGAGGTAAGAGGAGCAGAGGTACTGTATTCAGAGATGCTTGTCTTCAAGAAAAGGTAAAATGTTCTGGTTTTGCACCCTTTGCTATAAGTGGATAGGGCTTCACCTGTAGGACTTCTCTTGATTTCCAGCAAGGGAAAACAAGGAAGGCACCTTAATGAGAACTTGTACCAAAACTGTGTTTCTAGTGCATCTATTTTTTAGTATAGATTATTTAGACTTTTATAGTTCTGACTATGGAAATACTTTAAACTAGGTAAGTTTACTGTGATTCCAACCCTTACCCTGTGCATTTAGAAATTTGTTAATCTACACTGCATTCACATCTGCTAAAAAGTCTATTTATGTCTGTTTCTGGAAAGGGAGGGTTCTTCCTCTGTGAGCTAAGAAAAGGTGAATACACATGACTCTGTCAGTCTAGAGAAATCCCCCAGCTCTGACTGACAGCTGGTGCACGTATTACACAGATGACTAGAACTATTCAGTTCTCGGTAAACCGCCTACTGACTACTTATCTGCCTCTTGCTTGCCAAATGTTAATTACACAAATGTCTGTCTGTCAAGTGTATATGTTGGGTTTGTGGAGCATTTGACTCAATGCTAGATGTGGTACTTTATCAGTCATCTGGCCTGCTGTCAGCAGAGTCCTCATTTCCACCTAGCACATCAAACTGGGGATGAGAAAAGCCTCCCTAAAGATTATGTGCTTGACAATTTGCATGAGAGGTACTCAAACAATGATGCTCACATTTGACACCAAGTTTTAAAAAAAGTCTTGGAAATAAACTGCTAACATTTATGTGTACAAACAACAGTCTAATATTGCTCCGTGGTCTTTATAATTGATTCTTCCCCTTTAAAGTCTAAATTACAAGGGGATTTCAGACATTAATTATGAGTTGTCTGTAGCTTGCATAATGGTATTCACATTTTTTGGTGTTATTTCAGGATGAAATGAAGAGAATTCAGAATTACTCCCCTCTACCTGGCAACCTGCTGTCGACTGCAGGCTGTATGCATTGTTCCAAGTATTCTTATTGCTTCTCTGACTCAGACTGAGTAACGTAATCATAAACCTTATGTATTTAAGATATATAAATAGTGTTTCCAGTTAAAAAGAGGCAACCAAGCCAGTAGAAAAAGAAAAGAGTCAAGGTTTTGACCTGGTGTTTGGGGATCAGTCTGGAGAAATTCTTATTCCATTGGGGTCACTGAATCCACACAAGTGTAATGTACTCGGAGACTTAGCTTGGGTTTTTATAATGTATCAGAAAGTTCTCCACAGCAGGTTATAACTATCATCCTTTAAAGTAAGTATGTAAGCTGATAAGTCAATACTAAGATGAGTAGTAGTCTGAACCAGAGTTTGTTTACAAAGTGAATTACTGCACATTAATGGTATGAATTTAGTCTGCTAGCTATTTTGCAGTAGCTCTATGTGCCCTCTTAAGACAGTTCTTTAATGAAAAATGGTGCACAGTGGAATGCAATGAACAATACATATAGCTAGCTACAGCATGGCGCTGAAGAGTGACCAGCTTTGACTCCAAAGACAGCAAATAGTTACCAGGGTGCAATGCTCTTCCTTAGTTAAAAAAACTGTTGGTGGGACTTTTTGTACCGTGCTGTGTTGGTATGACTGCTTCACTTTGGTTCTGGTCACAGCTTGCTGAAGGAGATCTGCACCATCTTTCATTTTAAGGGGAAGGCATGCCCTCAGCTCGGAGCATCTTTGTGCATGTCAACTGATTTTCTTTTTGAAGTGTTTGCACACAGAAGGTAGTGCAAAACAGATAATAAACAGTATTTCCTTACCCTGGCTTAATGGTCGTGCAGTAGACAAACCTGTTAGCCACTCCTCAGCAAAGACTGTCTGCCCTAGAAGAGTTAGCAAAAGAGGTTTCTTCCACTATAATTTTCTAACTTTCAGATTTTATAAAACTAATAAAAATGAGAGGAATCTGGTGTATGACAATGCAGGTCCTCTCTGATAATGGCTGCATCTCTCTTAACCTTTGATACTTAGCAGTATTTTAGTATGTTTTCTGACAAGTGTCAGAATTAAAAATCACTGCTGAATTTCTAAGGTAAAGGAAGGGAACTTTCTCCTACTCAAACCAGCTCATTGTTTTACTATGTATTTTTCTGTTGCCTGTATTCCGGTTGACAGTGCAAGTTATGACTCCCTATTAAGTTTAGTTCAGCCTGTTTTCTGTTGTTTTCCCAAAAAAGGCAGTTCTTGCAGATACACTACAACAAGATACATACTCTTCCATGGGCTGTTCCCTGTAGTCAGACCTGACTGTGGAGACCTAAGGCAAAGAAGAAATCTGCTAAAGCATAAGGACATACATACACAGATTTATGCATATATATTGTATATCAGCTTTTAGAAATAAAACTCACTTCTCTCACTTATCCAGAAAGCATGGTAACTTTTTGATCTTTTTGTTTTCTTTTGTTCTTTTCATTTTAGTGTTTACAGGAAAAGCTTTCCATGGGAGGTTATAGTCTCTCTTTCAGCATTAGAAATGGTCAAATGCTAAAAGGAGAGGGAGACTATGTACAGAGGGAGAGCAACAATTTACTAGTTGGATTAACATCCATGAATAAATTCGTTAGCATGCCTTAGAGGGGAAGGTCTAAAGGACTGCATTTTTACTTAATGACCAGTGGATATTAGTGAACAGCTAAAATGAATAGGTGTATGAACCTCTGTATTCAGCTGTAGCAATTGCTGCCCAGGCTTTGAATCTAATCTGGTCAGATTTTCAACCCTTTCAAAGTAATTGTGAAATGAATTGCATTCAGTAGTCTTCAAAAGTATACCTTGAGTATACCCTGCTAAAATAGGACAAGTTGGAATCATCCTACTTTCAGCCTTATGCAGCCTTAATGCACTGGTATTTAGGACCATATTTATTTACAGAAGAAATAAGGTCCTATTCACAGACTTCTTGTGAAATTCACTTTTAAAATTATTTCAAATATTGGGAAAGTGTCCATAACACTGATTTTTTTCCCTTGTACTTTTATTACATAGATTGGCTGCTAAGTTGTATTGATCAGAAAGGGAATATGAGCAAGAAACTTCAATGAAAAAAAAGCATTAAACTGAGAGCTGGGGATCTGTTCCAGTTTTTCTGACGATGAGCCATGGATTTGGTTTTGCCGTACTTCTTTACCTTGCCACTATTTCTCTGTCCTGAATAATATATAGGGCCTGCTGTCTTTGTTCTATGTCTGTATGGTGCCAAGTACAAGGCCTAGAGACTTTCCGAACTGCAGTCATTAAATAATAGTAAACCACACCAGCAACTAGCATTACAGCTACTAAGTCTGAAGGCAAGTTGAAAGCAAACCTTCGGTCCCATAGAACTGAAGTAGGGCTGAAATGAGACCTCATAAAACTAATAATTTCTGCCACAATTTAAAGAAGTATTTGTTGGAAATCATCAACTTAGGCAACCAACAGCTTTCAATCATAAAGGAACTACTTTATAGGCTGAATTCATGGCCTCTAGCCTTGGAGATTTTCAAACCTCACTGGGTAATCTGTTACTTTTTTTAACCACCCTTGTTATAAAGAATATTTTTCTTATGCCTTTCCCTTGTTGCAACTTGTGACTACTGTTCTTTGTGCTTTTGTGGCATCGCTTTGAGAATAGTCTGTTGCTGTCTTCTCTATAAGCCCCACCTTTAGGTAGCAGAAGACAACGCTTAAATTCCCTTTTGGCCTTCTCCAGGCTAAACAAACCCCATTCCCTCAGCCTCTTCTCACATGCTACATGTTCAAGCCCCCTACCATCCTTGTGGCTCTCCACTGTACTGTCTCCAGTGGAGAGAGCTGGGAGGCACAAAACTGGACACAGTATTCCAGATGTGGCCCCTCGCATGGCCTCTTCTCTATTTTAAAGTTGTCCTTCCAGAGTGCCTACTTGTTTCTGTCTCCTGGTATTATGTTTTCCTAGGTAAAAGCTGATTTGATAGTCTGGGCTAGTATTTAATCAGCTGCAAATGACAGACATCATGAAAATTGTAATCCTTGTTTGAAAAATCTTGTCAGTGATATTAAGATTTATAAGGACCGGAAAATTAAGCTACCTTCCAAATTCTGTATGTACTGTGGTAAACTAGGTCTAATCAGGCAAGATTTCTTAAGCTACAGAACACCTAGTAGCAATACTAATTTCCTTGAGATTTGGCTTTGCAATAGTAAATATCAGAAATATAATTTACTAGAATGTTGATAGCAATGACTAAATCAGGTGGTGCTGCCAAAATCTTAGTATTCTGTTATCCCGTTGTACTGAACAGATGTGAGGTAAAATAACAAGAGCTCTGCCTACACAGTAGCTTCTAGTGCTGTTTATGGCTGGTAGAGTTGTATTAGAGGTAAATTACAACTTTAAAAAAATATGTTTGGATAAGGACATCTTCAATCTCCACTATGAATAAACAGTGAACTTCTGTCCGCCAGAGGGTGAATTTGGCATCTGCCATTAGTACCCCATTCTCTTATTAAAATAAATAAATATATATCCTCTCCAGGTTATTAAATGAGGAAATACACTGAAGTCATCCCATGGTTACATTTCATTTCTAGTTAATCCAAAATTATTCTTTTCAGTTACATTAAGTATCAAACCATTAGACATCTTAGCACTTCTTGAAGTGACAAGTCCTTAATACCCCAGCAACAATTTGGAAAACCTCATGTGATAGCACAGTCTCCATTTTCTAGGTCAGCTGTTTCTCTAGTGAGTACAAATATCCAGTAGAATAAACATATTTCCCTGTCTTTAAGAAAAGCCACAAATACTCTGACAGCACCTGAGCTGTGTGCAAAAGTAGTCAAGTAGGCTAAAGATCATGAAAGTTTCTCCAAGCCTCTGTGCCAAAAATAGCAAATGTTTGGTATCTGAAATCAAAGGGTTGCTATAAAAAGATGCCTCTAAGCCTGTGGAGTATCCATGTCATTCGTCAGGCGCGTTTATTTTTGGCATGAGCGTTGACACTGCCACTTACAATCAAGGCAGATAGAAAGTTACTGAACTGTGAGCTCCAGGAGCAGTGTTGCACAAAGAGCACTGTGACTTTCACGTGAGGAAAGCCAGGGAATGTTACTGTCTGAGAGCTTTGTATCTTAGAGAATAAATGATAATTATATAACAGAGAACTATATCGTTCTTGGTGAAGTCTTCTAACATCTGCATTTCCCAGAACATCTCAAAGGCCCTACATGTGGTGACCCTTTCTGTAGGCCAGAAGGGCAAGATGCTGCATTGTTTATCAGTCAGCAGTGGTTGTTTAAGTGTCAGAAGACATGTTCATTACCCAACAGCAGAGTTTGAAGGCTCTCTGCTATCACAGCCTTTTTTGACCCCCATACTTGAACTCTGGTACAGTTGGGGTTTTTTGATAGTTGAAGTAGAAAGCTGTGTTTCCAAAAAAAGTTTGTCTACTTTGCTGGTCCTCAGTACCATTGTATTTGAGGGCTTTGCAATCTTACCCTCAAGAACCGCTGCACATATTTTCAGGCAGCAAACCAAGGCATAGACAAGTCAATTGCTTGTTCAAGGTCACAGAAGAAATCTCTGATGGAGCAGGATGTGAAAGCAAGTTTCCTAAGTGTGGCTGTCCTCTGCAGGACTGCCAACTTCTGACAAAGGGTATCCTTTGGTAGAAGACTTTATTCTGACAGATAGGCTAAGTCGATTTATTTTGCTGGACTTCTGGAGTGTAGTTGTATCCAAATGCCGTCTTCTGGCCAGAACGTGCTCCAAATGGCAAGATGCCATACCAGTGTGCTGGGGAAGAAGACAGAACACTGAGAGCAGAGTGCAGGCTGGCAGCTCAGCCAGCTGCTTTTCCTGAGCACTGCTGCCTGCTGTAAAGTGCATGCTGCCTGACGCTATGTGCCTGGGCAGGAAAGGACTCTTGGTGACCCCTAGCCTCCAATTTCTTGCTGAGGCTGACAAAGTTGGGTAGGCCTCAATGCATAGCAAATAGGCAAAAACCAGCCGATGATGTCACAGCAAATATTTTGTATTGCATATTATCTATACATGTTCTGCTTTCAGGATACATAATTGACTATAGTATTTGCTAAGTTTCATAACTTAGTTTTATACACATTCTTGGATTCTCAGAGGGATCTGAGTCCCCTCATTCATTTATTGAGGCTATATTCAGCTTTTGCAGATGGTAATGACTAACCCTGCTCTTGCTCTTCTTTTCTTCCTCTTCATAAGTTTTCTAAAAAAGACTCTTCCCTAAAATAAGGCTTTCCCTGCTCACCATTCTTTTCTGATCGTCACAAGCACAGCAGATCACATCTTCTTCCATTGGTTACACTGTAATGTGTTATTTAATACATTTTTTCAGGATATATAGTTTGGTCTGGCTTGGCAGCAGAATTTGAAGAGCCTCCTGCAATTACATAGGCTGCCTGGGAGTTCTGCAAAGATCTTGAATGGTTGGCTGTGCTTAGTTTCCACCTCACTGTTTCTGGCAACATTCCTACCATGCACAGGCACTTTCTACAGGATAGAGACTAAGGAAAATGTCAGAAAAATGACAAGAAACAAAGTGGGGGGGGGACTTCTCTCTTTCCCACAGATTATTAGAAGTAGAGACATAGCTCTCTGACCAAAGCCTTTCTTTCTGTAGGGTTCTGTTTCCATTTGGAGTCACACTTCTATTGCTTCTGTTTCTCTGACATAAAATCTTTTTTAAACATTGAAAATATTTGTGTCCAGTCCTTACATATACTACTCTGTGTTTGCCTCCAGCCTTGATGTTATCATCTTTAAAATTATGTAAACAGCTCAGTTTTCTTCTTTATGAAGTGATTAAATAGACTAATATAAATCTTAGTAGTGTGAATGCAACCTGCTTCTAGTGCAAATGTGAAGCAATTCTACTGAAGTTAGTGAATTAAATGAATTCAAATCAGTTTAATCAAAGCGAAATTAGACTTTGAATGCTGCTGACAACAAATTTTCTGTTACAGGTTGGTAATACAAATCTCTTTCTGTACAAACACTGAAAAATGTAAATAAGTCTAAAACCAATACCATTAATTTGCCCCTGAATTCTTGTAAAATGAAACCCCTGCCAAGTTTCCAGGGAATGTGTTTGATAAGGACTGGGCATCCTTGTGACCTTACTAAATATTCTCCTAGTGTGGGAATATATCTTACACACTGTGCCCAGTAAGAATAGTAACACTGCTAACTTTGTAACAGATAGCTAAAAACAGACTACTTCACACCTTGTGTAAATTATTCCAGTATCTAGTGGATGATGTGCAAAAACTAACATGTGAGACCGGAGGTTTGATTTAAAAATGAAAGGGTATGAGAAGAGAGAGGTCAAATGATGACTCTTGGGTAATTAAAACTGTCTAATCTGGCTCCTTTCTGACTCTAAAGTTACGCATGAAGGTTTACATTGCGACTCAGCCCATTAATGATGAATAATTGGATAGGCAACTTGAGGAGCTCACATCACCTTCTTTCCATAGTTTGTTGATGGAAAAATAGCACTTCAGAGAGTAAAATTCAAGTGACACAAAAAGTATAGGTGATATCACTAAACAAAAATACCACAAAATGCCCTTCCACATTACATCGGGGTCTAGAAATACTCCCCTTTCTTCTCTCCCCTCTTCCCATTTATTTTATATTTTTAATGGACTGAAACACTGCAGAATCTGATACGTAGGTACGGAGGCCCAAATGCTGTGTTAACAATGGCAACAGCATTATTAGGTTAAGAAACTTTGTTAACCCTCAGTTTCTAAATCAAGCACAAAAGGTGGTTTTGAGGGTAAGCTATTTAATTCTGGTTGTATAGACTCTGCTTTGTAAGACATTAAACACACTTCATAAAATTTTACAGTTAAGCCCAGGTATATTGCTAATTTAACCTATTATTGAGGACAACTTTGCAGACTTTCTCTATAGGTGTATTTTGTTGTTAGACTGTAAAGTTCACTTCACAACAGGGCTTGGTAATTGTATAGTAAACTAAAAAATATATTGAAAGAGTACAATTTGCTCTTGGATTGATTAGCTAGCCAGCAAACCAGTTAACAGAGTTTAGAGTGAATCTGCTGTCTAAAATACACTGGGACATCCAATCAATACATCAATTTTTTAAAACTAGTCAGGATTGTGAAGTCTGACAGAATGCACTGGCATGAAAATGGTCATCGTTGTTTGTATTTTTGAATAGACTTGACCCAAAGCTGTGTCTGTATTTGATGTTTCAGTGAAAACCTGTGATGACTCAGTGATAATAAACTTTGTAATAGAATTACAAATCTTTATTTTCAACTAAACTCAGCCAAATTTTCAAAATGGTTATTATTGAGTCTGACTTTCAGAAATTGCTGCTTCACACTTTAGGAGTGATAAGTCATTTGAAAATTCAGAATAAGCTTTGCCAATTGGCCTATTTCAAAGCATAGGAGTACTTTAAGCTTACATGGTATAAGAGTCAGGGAAAAAGAAATAGATGCAAGTGTTTATAGTGTATTTGCACTGAAAACAGGTATGTTCAGTGATATATGTATTTTACTTTTATATCTGCATGGCTCGCCTGCTATGTTGCTTTCTTGAGGATTTAGAAGTTCTTAAATGTCACTGAAATATTTTAAGTTCCAGCTTTATTATTTGGTATTCGCAACATGAAAATTTAAGAAATTTGTAATGTTTCCATCACAAAACAAACTTTTGCTGAAAGTTCCTATCCATTGGCTGAATGGATAGCAAGATACCGTATTTTGTCACAACTTTGAGAGGAAATTGATGTTAAAATGTTAGAATTCAGATATTCTTGTCCTAAATCATTCACATTCTAAAACATTCCCTCATATTTTCTAAAATACATATGCTCTCAAACATCAGAAGAGTCTCACTTTTCAGTCAAGTGAACTATTTACCTTGGCTTTTCAGGCTTTTTTTATGCAATTACTGTTTTGCTTTTTTAAAGGATACAATTTATCAAAATTGTTCGGCAAACAAAATAAAATGAACTGTAACTACTCTTCATTACTATATGGTATCTTTCCAAATTTACCCCAGCTTTTCTGTAGATATAACTGCAAGATGCTCATTCTGCTAACAATGGGATTTTTAAAATAGTGCTTGATATACTCCATGCTATGCAGATATATTTTTCAACTAGAGTCTGCAGTGTTCTGGGAATCCTTGCATAATCTGGAATGCTATAAATAGAACATGCACTCAATGGAAGGAAAGCGTGACTTATTCTGTAACTATATGCTTGCCACAGATCCAGCTTGCATCCAAAGTCAAATTGCTCTTGTCAGGGCTGCCAAGTTGTCAGTTAGGCAGAGAAAGCTCTTGCAATGTGCAAGGTGACTTTTCAGGCTAAAAGGAGTGGGGGAGGAAGGAGGTTTCCCTTCTGCTGAGTAACTGGTTTCAGTCCTTTACTAGGCTGTTTATATCTTCAGTTTGAGATACTCTCTCTCCCACAATGAGATCAGATTGACTGTTCAAGAAGGTCCGTGAGACACTGTCCTGAGTTATGGTCTCTGTTGGGTCCCTGTTGGTAGCAGCAGGTCTGCCACTGAAAAGAGCTGAACCTTTGCAACACATAGAGTAATGAGGACATAATAAATGAGCAATTGCACCTTCACCTCATTTCTGTGTGCCATTCACAGCCACTGATTTGACAGGAGAGGTGGTTAGGTCTTCCACAGGAAGGAGCCATGTGAAGACCACTACAGCCCTCTTAGCCAGCAGTTCCTAAGAGGAGGTGCAGCTCCCAGCAAGGAGGACTCCGTTCCTCTCCAGGCTTCTCATCCCAGTCTTGCCAGACCTGGTGGCAGGAACAGGGAGAGGAGACAACAGCAATGCAAGAATCAGTGTTCAAGTCCAGATTTCTGTCTGGTTGATTGCTTGCTTGTTTACTTTTTGTTTTTTATGTGCCAATGTTTGAAGGGCATTTTGGAGGAAGAAGGTGGCTCTTTTTCTCTTTCTCAGATCTGTGATCTCATCATGTTTTGTGTATTCCTTAGGAATGAATTTTGAAACTACAAAAAGAGCGGAAGAAGGTCATTTTGGGTTTTGGTCATCCTCATTGAATGAGGTAAAATGTTACTTTGTAGCTAAACCATTACTACAAAGCAGCCCCTCTTGATGACTTAAGAAGTCATGGTGAGATCACCACAGCAGAGGGAATCCTTGTGAGCCTGAAATTTATGTCACAGCTCCAGTGCACCCCTTTTCATTCCTGCCAGGAAAATTTTGTGTGGCTGCACCACTTGTCTTAACTATTTCTATTTTTAATAGGCCTCTTGAGTTTACTGGCAGTTGGTATTACTGAAAGCAGACCTTATCCTACTGCACCCTACGCTTGGGTGCATTTGGGCACGTGTCCAACTCGAGAGGGAAAATAAGACCTTTTCTGCAAAACTGCTCAGATGTGAGCTAGACTACAACAGCATTCTGGAATCATGTTACAAGATATGTGCAAACTCGAAAAATATGTTTGCAAACAGTTTCCAGACACATGGTTGCAATTCAGAGCAATTTTGATATTTTTCACAGCTCAGTGTTGGTTTGATCACATGCAAAGAGAATCAGCCACCAATTTCAAATGAGTCCTGTAAAAATCCCACCTCTAGAAAGGAGAGCTTGTACGTAAAGCACAATTCTAAGCTACTAGGAAAGAGTCATTAGATTAAAAGAGATATAAAAGTTTGTCTCTTAAGTGAGTATGATTTACAATTTTTAAAAATAAATCAAAGAAATACTTCACTGCTTTCAAAGTCTGGAAGCCCCAAGAAACATTTGTAGAGCACCGGCCAAATGTACTGAGGTCTTCAGTCTGAACTGTCAGCCCTATTCTTTAGATCCAGTCTGTTCAAATCAGAAAATCCTAGTGATGTTGCATTATCCTAATTTGTGTGGTCATAAAGTTAGCATAAAACATACCCTCAAACAAACTATGTTATTGGAACCTCTTATTATTCTTTTCTTACTAATTCTAGTAATTTTCTGCCATTTGCATTAAAAAAAAAATCAGATGGGGACTAGTGTCAGAAGCTTTTTTTCTTTTTGCTTTTAGTAAGTGACTGGGAAGATTACTCTGTTTCTTACTCATTGGTATAATGCTTTGAATTTGATCCAAAGTAACAAGGAAGAAAAACGTGAGGTGTATGAAAACAGAATTTGGGGATCCAGCTGAACTTAGAAAAGAAAAATACCTAAATTGCTGAAGGGCTCGCTAACATTTTCAGTTCCCTTGGCTTTTCTGAAACCTCATATATGGGCATAGCACTTCACACAGCTGGACCTTCCCAGTGTATCTTCTTTGATGAGCTCATGTTCTTTCAGAAGTCTCACAGCCCCTTTGAGAGGCAGGAAAATATTCCCCACAGTACAAAAACGGCAGGCTGAGGTGCTGAGAAAGGAGATTCACTGGTTGTGTGCAGTATACCTCAGTGCCTAGACTTCCATTCTACCTACAAGATATATCTGAAACAAGATTGGAAAGCCTTGTGAGAGCACCTGCCATATGGCATATTGCAGTGAATCACATAAGGAAAAATGATTTCCCGTGAGGCTGAAGAGGAAGAAATGTGACATTAACATGCAGTTTGGGTCATTCAGGAGATTAGTAAAAATATGCCATAAAACTCTTAATCTCTAAGAAGAGATAATAACAAAGTCTGTTTGAATTTATCAAAGTAACTTACTAGGTAGGACACAAATGCTAATTGTAAGAAGCATTTTTGAGGAGTCCAGTAACAATAGCAGAAAACAGGCACTTACTTGTTTGAGACTTGCTAGTGTCAGGTACTTTTGGTTTTTATATCTAACCATAGATTTTCTGGGGACTTTTAATCTGTTTTCCACCAGTACCCAGGAAAGGTAAAAAAGTAAAAAGAGGACATGAGCTGAATCCAGAAAATCTTCACCAGGCCTTCCCACGGTACACACTGAACTTCTCCCTTCCATCTGTCTTTCGTCAGTGCCTCTGGAAAACCTACAGACAGCAGGAACATCTTACACTCTGGAGGTCACTGTCTCTGGAGTTTGTTAGACAAGATAGTAAAAATGCTCTCTTTGAGGACAGTGACTTCAATCACTGGATATTCTCAGCCAAGGAAAGAAATGAGGCTATTGATCCTCTCCCAGACTGGCTTTCTGAGAGAAGGAGGAATCAGTTGAAGTCCTCGGAGAACTCCACTGAACTCAGAGAAGTTATAATCACACCAGGTGTAGTCCATTGAGAATATAGTCTCCATAATCAAATACCCAATCAACCCATCAACCAAATGGTGATAATTCCTTTCTTTGCCTGCTTCCTGTGCTCTCTGCTCACACCCCTGCTTTTTCCTTCTCTTCACAAAACCCCTGTGGTTTCTTATTTTCTGTTTATTTACTGAGAGCTCCATGCTAAAGCAGATTCTTACTTTCTGATAGTACAGAAGATTTATGCTCACAGGTTATTGGTATAAATATTGCTAATTTCTGAAATGCAGCCCCAGACTTATTTTGGGAAAGGACTTTCTCTCTCCTAAAAGCACATTTCTTTAATGCTGACAGTCATTTTCTTTATAGATTAGCTTCTTAGGAAAATGAGATTTATACTATCATATTACTAGCAATAACATAGTGCTATCTCCCTGAAGATGTTTTATACCCGTCGGATAATTTTAGCCAAATTTGACAAAATAATGTGGAAGTCTAATTCATAATTAAGTTCCAATAAAACTGAAGGCTGTTCAGAAGAGAAAATCTGCACTAGTGCTATCACTGAGGGAAGCAGAGGTACAACCTGAGTGTCACACACTCCATTTAGCAGAGGCCAGCTAGGCAATCTACAGGCAAATGCTGTCTGAGGACATTTTAGAACACATGGAGAGAGAAACTGTGTTAATACAATGGTGTAGATGAGCATTTGTGGAGATAAAGAATACAAATTGATAGAAAGCAGGCCTCTCATTATTTCCAGTGCTCACAGAAGAACTTGTCTTCCAGCAGCAGAGTCTTTAGAAGTCTGGAGACCTGCAAAGATGCTGGAATTCTTCCAGAGTGTTATGATTTGACTCTTAGCAATAAACAAATTTGGTCAAGCAATAAAATGAAAAGCTGCTTTTGAAAATTTGACCCAGAAGTTTATCCCTAGTAGTTTAGGTTGTACTTCAGCAAGGCACATACATATATCCTGAAGTATATACTAGAAGTAAACAATTGTTTAAGTGCCTTGCTGAATTATATCCAAATAGCATAAAAAGGCATGTGTAATACTCTTCACTACAGAATAATTAATCTCCTGAATTACTATAATCTTGATTCAAGTAGCTTTACAGTAATAGTTTTTTAAGATCTTGGTAGAGAACCTGTAGCCCTTATAAACTCATATAAAGCTGTATCCTTGACAGAAGCCAATATCTTGGCTTGACTTACAGTATTGGAAGTGTGATTCCCAAAACAGCATATGGCTTGCAACAGGCTGATATCTAACTAGAACATATTCTTTTCCATTTTATTGATGTATATGATTTTTCAAAGAAGGTCAGTCGGTTGCTGCAACCACAAGAGAGATTTCCCGCATGAAGTAGGAATGGGCACTAAAAATTCATTAGTGCTAAAAGAGACCAGGGTTAACCAGGGTTACTGAAACTAAGTCTCTCTTTGTAATGTTATTATACCCAGCTTTGGAAGTTTTCATCACATTTATTGTACATTGAGTCTTTTTGTATTTTGCTGAGCATCTATAGCAGTGGTGGCAGCAAAGATTGTCTGTGCTCTTTATCGGTTCTGGCTGTGCTCAGATTGTAGTTCACTCAGGTTGTATTTGTAATGGGGCCCAAGCCAGAGTGAATTTTTTCTTTCACTTCATGAACGATGATTGCTAGGAAGCTATTGTTTTCTTCAGAATTATCGCTTGCCTAGTATTTAGAAAGAAAGGCCAGATCCTTGATTAGTAGCACAGTATTTCCTCCAGCTGCCTGTGCTTAGACCCATAACAACCATCATAAACAACCATTTTATTTGATTTTTCAGAAAAAGAATTTGGGGGTTAACAGAAATCTCTAATCTACAGAGCAGTCAAAGACAAAATCCGATGCATTTTACCGGTCTCAATTTACATTGTTTTTTCTCATCAACTCTTACTTGACTTTTATATAATACGTTCTACTGTTACAATTTTGGAGGGGAAGAATGTATGGAAAGTGGCTAGTTACATTAAACTATCAGTGATATTTGTAATGTGCCTGTCTACTGTCACGTAGCAGAAGTCTATGAAGCTATGAAGTAGGTAAGGCAAGCTGAATAGTAGGGTAGCAATCGCTTGCTTTTGCATGCATATGACTTTTGGACAAGGTGAGAGTCATAGGGCAGCTTGATGCACACAGAAAAAGGTTTTGTGATTGAGCTAATCAATTACCTATAATTTTGAGATTGCATATTACTGGGAAACATTAATATTTCAGTATTATAAAGAGAACAAAACTCACCAAAAGTTCGGTTACTCTAATCAAATAGCTTTAAAACAGACTTAAGCGAAATGCACTTTCAATAAATTCTCCTGAGATGAATAACATGCACTTCAATGAAGTAAAGTGGGACTCACTTCCTCAACTTATTTCTTCAGCTTCCTGAAAAATATATCTTCTATGGGCCAATATATTTGTGGAATACTTAGGGACGGAATGTCTGCTGACGTCACTGTGTGCACAGGCACTACGTGTAGCCTCAGCCACCTCATTGCTTTCAATCTAATTGAAATTGTGCCCAGAGTATTTAGTGGGAAAATCTAGATTAGTAGGCTATTTATGAGGCTATCAGATATGACAGAGATAAACATACAATAAACACATAAATAGACCATCTGATAATGAATAGGTTTCTGGTTTTCTGACAGGTTCCTTTGAAAAATGTAACAATAGAAAGAGTTTACTTTGTTAAATCAGTGTTTCTTGATGTATAGAATAATTTTATATTGGAAATGAGAGAATTATTAAGTTATCATATGGTCCTTTTATACATAGACATGTCACTGTGTTTATTGCAAATTCCTAACTGACAGGGAAGAGCAAAAGAAATTTCAGGTTAAATTCAAGAAGGTATCTAACACACAGAGAGTTTTTTTGAGGGGTATTGTACTAGTATAAACTTTCTCAACTTTTTTGGTTTTGTTTTGTTTTCTGATGTTATTTATAAGTGAAGTTTTCAAAGAATGTTTTGTGCAGCTGCAACACTGCTTTTATCTATTCTGCATGATACAAGGAGAAATTGCCAGCTTTGACTTCAGCGAAAAACTCTGCTGCTTGAGGCTTGATCCATTTATGAGATTATTAGTTCAAGGAGAATCTGCTTCAAATAAACTTACTCATAACATAAACAAACATGTTGCAGTGTTTTCCTTGTCACCTAAATAACAAGGGTTTATTGCTTTAAAACATTTACACAACTTGCTCTTTGTGCCTGTTTAAACTCCACAACATATTTATGTCCAAGTATCTTCACACATGGGTCTACTGAGTGCATATCCACTTTGTTGCATTATGAAAGGTAATTTATGTTTTGTAAAATCCATATATTGGATAATTCTTATCCATCATGCTGAAATTAGATAAATAAAGATTGTTACTGAAAGATCATACATTTTAAAGAAAGCTGTTAGGATTGTCTGTAACAGAACATTAAGTGTTAAGGAAAGGTAGATGTGTGAAACTTAGTGGTTTATAACAGTACTGAAATCAGATGCAAAAATTATCTGGAGGGAGGTTGGAAATGGCTTTCAATGTTTCTTGTGAAAGCACAGAGGTAATGCTCGTTGACCATGGCAGATCTATGCTATTCTTTCCAGGGTGGCCCAACAACACCATCAAGACCAAACTCACTGACCATGCCAACAATCAGCCCATGAGCACAACTGTCAGGCACTCTCTGAATCACACGAGCACACTACTTATTCAAGTATGCTCAGCAGCTTAACAAGGCTGGTAGGCTGCCCGGCGTGCCTGGGCTGGCTGCCTGCAGCCTGCCTGCCAGCCTGGCCCTGCAGCAGTGTGTGGCAATGGGCACTGCAGGCAGCTGCCACTCAGGAACCGCACCAGACTCAGCACTGCCCTGGAGACAGCCGTTTTGGAGTTGCATAGAGAGAACCTACAATGGCAAGCAGTTACAGATATATATATAGGAGTATCTCAATAAAAAAAAAATTATGTGGGTACAAATGGGCTTATTGTGACTCCAAAATGGAGACTTATTAGCAGCTTGAGAGTAATGCATTCTAGAAAGTCATAGAAAATTGTTCTAGAAAGCCTCAGCTGATCATCAAGTTCACCCCTCAGCCACACAGCAAGAAAACTATACTGTGTGTTTCCTCACCAGTGTCCTTAAAGACTTTCAGCGCTGGAGACTAAAGTCTTCCTAGGTCAACTGTTCTGGAGTTTCACTATTATCATTGGAAAGCTTTTCTAATGTCTAACCTGAACTTTTTTTTTTTCTGCTGCCTTTTAGGCTTTTGTTTCTTTTCCTGTCCATCCTGGGCAGGATTTCACTGCTTTCCAGGTATTCAATGCTTTAAGCAATACAATCCCATTTTGTTCATTCTTACATAGAAATTAAAAGATCCCTCATGTAGCCCTCCTCTGAATTTTCTTAATCTCAGCAACAGCTTTCCTGAAGAATGGCCCCCAAAACTGGGGCCCAAAATGTATTCCAGCCAAAGTCACACCATTGCAAAGTGGAGTAAAAGGTTACTTCACATGTGTCTTCTAGACTACGCTTTCATTTAAACCTCTCAGCATGCTATCTTCCATTTTTTGTGACTGCATTAACAGTGTTGACTCATGTCCAGCTTGTGAGTCACTGAGACTCCCAGGTTCAGCATCAGTGTTGCCTTATCATTTATTCCCCATCTTTTATTTTTGCAGTTGACTGTTTCTTTTTGGAACAGTATAGCACTTATTCCTATTGACCTGCATTTCTTTTCAGACCGCTTTCCAAAATTTATGCTACGCACTTGCAGTCTCCCCCAGCTTGCTAGCATTTGCAAATTTAATAAGTACAGTCTCTATTCCATCTTCCAAGTCACTACTGAGAACAGTGAGCAGTACTTGTCTGGGACAGACTGCTGCAGAATCCAGCATGACAAGCCCTTCAGTTTTCACTAGGAGTTATTGAAGTTTGCAATCTCAATATAGTTTCCAAATAGTCCTGCACCCATCCTACAGCAGCTTCACCTAAAGGACACTTCCTTCTGTGTATGTTATATGAGACAATGGCCAAAGCTTTACTGGAGCTGAGACATTTGACTCCTACTGCTTCTTCTCCACTCACAGGGCCAGTTACCTTTCACAGAAGGAAATTAGATTATCTTGACAGAATTTCTTCTCAATAAATGTCTATGTCTATGATGCCTGTGAATCTTTGGGTTTTCCCATATGTGTTATAATGTGTTTGAAAATATTTCAGTATTTTCCCAGGAATTTTAATTAAGAGGTGTGATTTATAATTCCCCAGCTGCTAGCTGCTTCACTTTTTCTTAGAATAGGAAGTAAGTTTCTTTTTGTTTTTTCACTTGGTACCCTTGTGTACCAGTTTTTAAAGAGAACTGTTATGAGTTCCGGAACTGCTTCAGTTACTTCTTTCAATATCCTAGGATGACAAAGTTCATTAGACCCAGCTGATATGAAAACTCCCTAATCTGTATTTTTCCTCTTCTAGGTTAAGTTCTTATCCCTCCCTCACTGGCACTAATTACATTAGGCAACTGACCTGTTTTAAAAGGATGATGAAAAAAGCTAGTAAACACTTTAGCCAGAGCTGCCATTTGTTGATCTGTTCCAAGTAAAGCACTGAGACTTTCCTTCGATTTTTTTTACAAGCAGTGTGTGGGTATACTGCCACACACTGATATAAAGAACAGATCTTATTCTAGGAGATTCTGCTCTGGAAAATGTTTTTAATACTCAGTTTGGCTACTGTTGTTCAGATTTCTTAAAATGCAGATATACAAAGCATTTCCTTTTGCCCTACAGAGCCTGAAGCAACAACATTTTGAAAATCTTTTTGGCCCATCCTAACAAAAACCTTTATCTTGAACTGAGAACATCATTCAATAGGTACAATTTATATCATTTCAAAAAAGTGGCTTTACTTTAAGCTACATACACTTAATTGTATGGTCTTCAGGTTACAGACAAACATAATTTTTTTTCAGAGAAAATAAGCAAGTAGAAATTAGGAGATTATCTTTACAGACACCATGAATTTAATCACAGGATTGCTCACAAGAACACAGATGCTCAAGTAAGAGTCACGTGGAGGATGGAAACATACTCATCAGTAGGCTAATGGCATCTTTAATTGCTGTCCTTACTTACAAACAAAATTGAATCAGTGGAGAGGACTACAATTCAGTTCGGTTTATAGCATGAACAAATCCTGATCATATTTTAGCTATTTTAAACAAGATAAGCTCCTAGGAGAATATATCCTATATTCTCCTGTATCCTAGGAGATATATCCTATATTGTCCTATATATTGCAGAATATAAACTGCAGTTATATTCTATCTGGGACAGGGAATGACTCATTTGGATCTATGTCCCTTGACTCTTATATGTATGTAGCTTTATGGGTTTAGTATATCAGTGATCAAAGAAATGTTAGCTTTGCTCAGACAACCCCCCTTCTATCTGACACCTGCCAACCAGTAACAGTAGAAATGGTGGGGTTATAACACAACCTGAGACACTGCTTATTTCTACTGAGACTTATCCAGCTCATTATGAAGTCTTATGCAAACATGTGTGTAAGTTATCAAATGATACTGCGTCATCAGATATTCCACAAGAGCTTTAACCTGGGTGGAATTATGATTGGTCTTCAAGGCCAAATTCAGTAACAGATCCACTCCTAAAGTTTAGGCACTTGATCTCAGGAGGAGACTTTATAATCCAGTGCTACAGGAGAATTTGGAAGAGCAAGCAGAAGGGATCTGGAGAGTCGCATGCTGAACAGGAAGCTGTGTGCTATTTTCTAGGGAAGTAGTGGAGACAAGCTGGATCTTACACTCTGCGTTGCAAGCAATTTTATTCTCTGCAGTCAGGGAGGATCTTCTGTCCATTCAGATTCCGCAGCTCTGATTCTTCTTCCGAATGATACCACTTATGCCCTTTCACTCACAGAACAGAGTAGGGCTTCCTTTTTTATCTTGAGAGGTTCCTTGAGGAAATGTATTGGTGGTATCTCCTTTTCTGGTAAAGGCAGTTGCTCAGGAAGGAGGTATGGAAATGTGTGTTATTCATCCTTTTTGCTTAAAATATGTCAGAGTGAAAGAGCTCAAGACAGATTTCCATATTCCCTATGCTACACAGTTGTTCTATCTTTATGGCCCTATCAGAAAAGCAGGGAAAATTATAACTAAAAATGTCAGGCATCTCAGGATGGGTAAAAAAAATTCAAAATCGCTGTTTTGGTGCTGGGTTTCAAATTAAGCCCAAGTTTTATTTTAGGTACCAAAGGCCTGGATCCTCAGAGATTTATCTTCCTAAAACCCATTTGACTTCCATGGGAGTTTAATGAGAGTTAAGTGCCAAGATACTGTCACAAATCTGGGCAAGTCTTTGATTTGCTCTGGCCCTCAGTTTCAAGCAAAAGACACTTGGCATTTTGCAAGATCACTCCTGGAGTGGCAAGACAGGGACAGAAATATGTGTTTTGTCTTCCCTATTTGATTGCCTATTACAATTTTTCTTCAATTATGAGAGTTACATGTTCTTCAGTTATATGAGAACATCCTGCATCTGAAACTTGACTGTTTCAATGTACTCTGGATTAGCCTAGGTTACTTGTTCCCTTCTGAGTTGTTTATGTGCTGTTCCCTTGTCTTTGCTGTCGGGCAAATGCTAAAAATAAGAATTTGCTTATCTAATTTGTATGGATCTTCACAGTGTATGTGATTTCACTGTCTCCTTTCCCCTCCAGCAGTGGACAGATTTTCCAGACCTTATGACTATGGACTATGCATTCATTGCTGTCATAAGTCAGAGGATTTTTCCTTTCAATACTGACATGTCAAATTAAGACACCCCAAATTTTTCCATAGGGAATAGAGATTACAGTTTCTGTTTGTTCTGATTGGGCTCTGGACCTACTAACTCTGATCTGATTATATTTATTTCCAGTCCTGGAAAGCCAATTAACACCTTGTAAAATTGTTTACTGTAATTGTGCCTAAAAATGAGCTGATACCTATGAACTGATTTTTTGTTTTTCTTTAGATTAGCTGGGTAAATTGTATTTGGTGTCAGATTAATAACTTGTATGACAGAAGAAGAATCAGAGTAAGCTTCCCTTTGTTGTCAGCCCCTATGCTAAAAGCTTTGCTAGGGATGCCATGTCGGAGAAAGATCAGGTTATTCTGCCTTCAAGCCTGTCCTGTCACTGCCCCTTCTACCAAAACAGCTCAATGTAAGTTCCTGTTTGTCAACTGCAACATTGTTTTTGGAAAAAGGAACTACAGTACAGAGGTCACCAAACGGGCTTTTTTTGGTATGGTTTGGATTTAATCAGAATAGGCATGCATTTCAATTATCTCTATCATGAATCAGTAGAAAGTTCTAAAACGTAACCTCTGGATGGCAGTTTGAGACACAGAGATGGTTGTTTAAAGTTACGCAGATACAGTTGTTTATGTACCCCTGCACACACCCAAAACATGCAGCCAGTTTAATTCCTGTTTTAAAAGGTCTAATACAAAATATTTTTCACAGCAGGAAGTATGATAGTCAATGTCGGTGTTTACAATACTGAGTATAGGTCTTAGGACTACCTTATCTGTATATCTTCTCTTATTAACAGTATAGTTTATTATCAGTAAAAAGTTATATACCCTTAGAAGCTTACAGATGGTAGGGAGGATTAAAAATGCATTTTCTCTTCTTTCTGCATGCATCATTCTTTTTTTGAGTTGAACTGAGGAAATAATATTGAAAAACAACAGAGCAGTAAGTTATATTGTGACAGTTTGAAACTTCTTTGTATCCTGGCTCCAGCTGTGGAATTGTTTTACCACTGAGCTGCTCAGCACGTGTGGAGTCAACAAACACAGTAAGCAGAGCAAAGAAAGCAATCAGGTGGCAGTGCTGGCTTGCAAGGGCCACAGGCCTGTGATGGTCAGGGGTGACTGGAAGCTTCATCAGGGCCAAAGAAGAGAAAGGAATTCCTTGTGAACATAATAAAATCAGCTGGGGGACCAGTCAAAACCAAAAGATATAGGCTACAAAAACAAAAGATACGGGGACAATCTTTTTATCAAGGCCTGTTGTGACAGGACAAGGGGTAATGGTTTTAAACTAAAGGAGGGTAGATTTAGACTAGATATTAGGAAGAAATTTTTTACAATGAGGGTGGTGAAGTGCTGGAACGGGTTGCCGAGAGAGGTAGTGGAGGCCCCATCCCTAGAAACATTCAAGGTCAGGTTGGATGGGGCTCTGAGCAACCTGATCTAGTTAAAGGTGTCCCTGCTCACTGCAGGGGAGTTGGACTAGATGACTTCCAAAGGTCCCTTCCAACCCAAAGCATTCTATGATTCTATGATACACAAGAGAAATAAATAAACTCTGATATGGAGAGGAAGATAATCAGGGCTGAGGGAAGAAGAAGGAGGAGGATCCTGGAGGACCCTAACCTAAGCCCAAAGAGCATGCAAAAATCAGTGATAGCACGGGTATTTGGGGCTTTTTTAGAACTGTACTGTTAGGTGACTTAACAAGCATATGTGTGGACCTATTTACTTCCATGATTATGTTCTCTCATGGTTGGAATTTTGCCTCTGGAGGAGCAGAACTGACACTGTGTTTGAATAACAAGCTTTTGCTCAGCAACTGCACTAGAGATGTCATGAACGCCTCCACATACACACATACCTGGAGCCTACCTGGGCCAAAAGCAATTTAAGAGCATAGGAGCTTAACATACAGGGACTCAGTTTAGCACCCAGTTTAGCAACCAGCTGGCAAAACTTCTAGTTGAGAGTAGATCTTTAGCCAGATTCTGACCCCAGCTGCACCAGTATGAATACAACTTAATTTCCAAGACTCTGACTGAATTTGTCCAGTAAATTCATTGTCCCTGAACTCAGAATTTGGTCCTTCCTGTGCAATCTCAGTTGTATTCTAGGATAGGTCAGATTCCTTGAGGGAATAATGAAACATCTAAGACATCTGGCAAATCTCCTCTCTGACAGTGATACAGTGGTAAAATAGGTCAGTGTAGTTTAGGGTTGCTTTTGAATCCATGAGATAGGAGACACAGGAGTGTTTTCTAATACAGGAGACTGAATCCTAGGGACAGTGAGATAGTTATTACAGGGAAGATGCAGAGAGATATGAGAGCTCTAAAAAAAGAAATTCAAAAGATTTTAAGGCTGCAAAACCAGACAAGTTTAAATGAATTAAATACTTCTAAGTAATTCAATACAGTGTTGGCTGCTATTTACAAGTGCCTGAAAGGCAGTACAATTCCAGTGAAATAGTATAATACAGTATAGAGTATATATGTTAGCATAGTATACAACACACTGACCACTAGCTTACACACTGCTTCTTCTGGACACATTAGTATACTAAAAGGTAGCAATAACCAAGGAAAGTTAAAAAGAGAAAGAAGCAAAGGAAGTAATTTTTTAAGACTAAAACCAATAATCATGTCCTGACAGTAACATTTGGAGTTGTTTGCAAGCAGATATAGCTTGTAGTATTTAAAACAAGGTAGATAAAACACTATTCTTAACAACATGGGTTCTTCTCTTTAGATAGAGAATTAAATTCTAGTTCCAGCAAAATTACTGACAACTTTTGAGGCCATCTAAAGTTATCCATAGCTTGCAAGAATAATTTCTGAGGGTACATATGTCTAAAAGAAGTGTATAGCCTATTCACATAGCAGACCCAGAGATTTTTTAAAATCTGTTTAATGAAAAAGTACCAGAAAAATAACGAGTAGCTGGAATTAGGTCAAGGCCTACAACAGAATATTTAATTTGGCTTCAGTGAAGGGGCCTGGATTTATCATTTGTTGTTAATCTAGGCACTCTGCTTGTCCTTATTTATCTTCCCTTCAGAGCAACTGAGAAGAGCCTCAGAAATACATTTCAGCACATAGTGGAAACGGTCTATGCTCACAGTTAGTAATGAAGAAATAATGTAATTAATTGCTGTTATGTAATGGCACTTGGCAAATTAATGTGGACTGCTACAGAGTAAATAAAAGCTAGTGCTCTTTCTGGAATATGGCTTAGAAACATCTTGACCAAAGACCTGGAGCATCCAAACGTTTGACTCATGTTTTTTCACACAGAAAACATTGACATCAATGGCTGTTGGTTAAAGGTGTTGTAAGGAGGACTCTAGAGATTAAGAGCTCCTGTATCGCTGCTGAGTAGGGACAGCGCAGCCTGTGTACTGTACCCAGCTGCCTCTGTCACAGTCCTGCAGCTCCTTAGCTCCTGTCATCTCTGCTAAGCTGGCAAGAGCATTCTGTTAATTCCACCAGCTCCTGGGGATGAAGTGATGTGGTTTGAAATGAGGCCGCCCAGTGCACTGCATAGGAAAGCATAAAGTACAAAATGCTACTTTCCACTGAGACGCATTCCCAGCCAGAGCCACAAAGCTCTTGTGTGTGAATATTAGGAATCATCTTCTGAAGTTAATAACCTAGGATTTTTTAATGTGTACTCCTTTCTGCCACAGTATGGGAAGTTTAACCACAGCTACAGTCCATATGTCTACGCAATCTGTAAGAGGCTTGCAAGGACTGCTGAACAACTGCAAGCAGACACATCCTAGAGCATTTCCTATGCAAGGCCTTACACCCACGAAGGCACAATGTGTTGACAGAAAAACTGTAATATCTGTGCTTGGTAAAGCAGGCTGCTCAGGGAGTGCTCACTTTGAGAGGAGCTATGGGTGGGATGAAATCAGGAAGGCTGCCAGGCTACCCTGTGACTCAGAGGGGGAACTCCCACCTGCATGGGGGGAATTCAGAGCCCACAGGTAGAGAAGCTGAGGCACAAATTGTGGGCGGCTTAACTGGCTTCTCTCACACCCTTTGGAAATCTGATCCTGTACTAGCAGAGCCTGACGGCCTTAATCAGCCCTTGCTTGTTATCATCCCCATCTTTGTCCTGAAATCTAAAACAAAATTAATCTTTTTATTTTTGTAAATGGGTCAACAAAACAGTACCTCTCTATCCTAATGACTAAGAGATGCGGGTAACCTCTTTGCCTTGGTTTGGGAAATTTTAGAGTGGATTAAATAATTTGTTGCTATTACTCCACACTTGCATCACAAACTAAATAGATGAAGGTATTTTGAGGGGATAGCCTTGTTTTTTTAAATTAAGGCTTATATAAGATTTCCAATATACTATCTTTACATTTTTCATCTGCCCATTTGCATTGATTTTTAAATTCCTTCTTCCTTTCCCATTTGAGTAACAAATCCCAAATAACGAATTTAAACTGCTATTTATAAAATGCAATGGGTGAGTTGGGGCCTTTGCTGATTACAATTTAAAGTTTACTTGGTTTTGAACTTTCACATTTAACCAGTAATTGTTTCTTTCCTGTTAATTCTATTGTGAACAGAAAACCAGCTGCATTGATAAGAAAAGCAATCGGATAAATCTGATTTTACACTGGGGATCCACTAACCTGTAATTCAATGTCTGATTATTTGCTTTTGACTGCTTACTTTTTTATTGCTGGGATTTTCTTCCCTTCAGGACTCTTAAATTGAAGCTGCTCACCAGAAACCCCACAGAATAGCTTATAGAGCCTTAATACCTGAATATTAACTGGCATTGCAGCTCAGCCGCTGTGGTGCTGGAAGTCCTCCCAGGCTCAACACCGCTGAGGGGACGGCCACGCGCAGTTGATCTGGGTGGAGGGATGGCCACCGCGGCCTGGCCGTGGGCTGCTTTCCTCATCTCTGTGCCCTGAAGGAAGAAGGGCTGAAGGATGCACTAGGCCAGAGACAACAGCTGAGTAGCATCAGCAGGGAGGAAGGTGGCTGTCTCCTCCCCCTGCCCGGTACCCTGCCTGTGGCCATACAGGGCTCACTGGGGCAGGCTAGCACCAAGGCCTGCCACCAGCCCCAGTGAGGTGAGGCAGCCATTTTTCCCATCAGTGCCCTGCTATGGGGCAGCTGATGGCACAGCCTGTGACCATCCCCTCCCAGCCAGACCAGGTAGCCATCTTCCCCTCAGCACCTGGCTCTGGTATGGCTGGAGCCTGTGACCACCAGCAGAAAGACAGCTGTCAGTGCACTGAGGCCCTAATGGCCACGACCAGCCTCACCTGGGGGCCCCACCCACAGGCCCTGGGGCTCCATTTAAGCTCAAGCATGGGCTATCAGCTCCCCCTGAGCTGTGAGGTGCTAGTGGTGGTCTCCAGCTCAGCCGTGGCCATGCCTGCTATGGGCCTGTTCATCTGCACCCTCACCCGTGGACTGACTTTCTGCTGTGGCCTTGGGCCTCTCTTCTTGCTGTGGATCTGCCTGGTGAGGAGGCTGTTTTTCCTGCCGGCACCTAGCTCTGAGGAGGCTGCAGCCGCTGACAGTGAGGCTATCTTGGCGCCACAGGGCGCCTCTGGGGGGGCTGCAGCTGTGGGCTGAGGATGGCGCTGCCTGACATGGATGCGCCTGGCCTGAGGCAGATGGTGGCTCTCCCGATGGCACAGGACCCCTCAGGAGTACCAGGTATGCCAAGGCAGTAGGTTGATGCATAACTTTGATACCCAAATGTTAAAATCCCACCTTGCCAAAGGCTGGTTTCTGCTATTCTTTCTAGTTTTCTCTCTCAAAGAGGGTATTTGTGTGTAGTGAAGTTGTTGTGACACAGTAATGCTGCCTTCATTAAAAGATTTCAGTAAATGGAGGGAATCAAAGGGCAAGGTTTGAACAAGCCTCACTCACTCTTGGTAGTCATCTTGCCCCTGTTTTTCTGCAGTTCTGGTGCCCTTTCTGTGAGTGACAGGGAGCCCTGGCTAGCAGGGAAGGGAATCTCACAGTTACTTTTTCAATGCCTTCCTGATTTAGCTTTCTTTTTTAAATGTGTGCTCTATATGAACTTGGCCAAGGGGCAGTTTTTCCTACTCGGGGTTTGCTAACAGTATCATCTGTGAGGTTGCTCTTTTTATTACAAAAAGAGTATACTCAAGTTAGTTGATCACTCAGTTTTACAGACACACCTCAGTTGCCAACTTCAGAGATGCAGGCTTTTCCTTAATCTTTGAAACTGAGGGTTTTTTCTAAATTTGAATTTGTAAGTGAATTTAGCTTTCAGTTCCTGTAGCAGTGGTGCTATGACTTGTATGTAAACATTGGAAAGCACAAAATGTTAGAGACTTTGGTGGTATGGTTTTGTTTTTTTGCATTCAACTGTCATGCAGATGATAGGCAAAGATATCAATGCTCTATCATTTGGAGTATTCTCCATAGCAGTCTCTGCTTCTCAGGGCTTCTTCAGATGAATTCCAAATTAAAAAGCTCAGTGGCTTGAACAAAGGAAAGGACCGATTTTACCAGTTAGGTTTGTAGTTGCTAAGTGTTGTGAAATTAATACTTTGCCTGAGAGTGTTTCAAAATGGTTAGGGTTTTTGGTTTGGTTTTGGGTTTGTGGGCTTTTTTTTTTTCCCCCAAAAGGTGACTTTGTTCTATTAAGGATGTGCTATTTTTGAGAATGTATGGGGAGGAGTCAGTCTTTTTCTATGCTATTTCCCTTTGTATTGTACTAGTTAGGACCCCAGCTATGATCCAGGATTCCCACTGTGCCAGGCACAGAATGAAAATATGTTCCTAGCCTCAAAGTGCAAGGTATCTTACTGACTTTGCTGTTTCACTTTACTGGATTCCTTTTTATTACTATTTTTGTATATTCTTACTCTTTCTACTTTTGCTTTGGTTACTAAATATGGGCTTTTTACTAATTTTTTTATCCAAGAATTCCTGAGCTCTAACCCTATGTGCGATATTTACTCAGTGCAGGCAGAGCTACTGACTCACTCATCATAATTAACCTAGGGAAATGTTTCATCTTTTAAAACTTGTGAATTGTCACCACCTTACGTGGACAGCAGTGAAGGACTCCTTTAGAATAAACTGTGACCATCTAAAACACTTAAGCATTTACTTTTAACATTATTTTAAGAGAATTTTTTCCCTGATCTTGTTCACCACACATTTGGCACATCAGTTATGCTAGCACAGTGGAAGAAGCAATGTGGGTGCAGCTGAGAATAGGAATTGTTTAAGTTGGCAGTATTTGCAAGAAAATAGCATGAGGAACCCAATTAGGGTATGTGGGTCCTATCTGGGTACTTAAAACAGTTGACTCTGCCTAGTAAGACTAGTAGGTGATGGGAAGCAGTCAAAAGGTGGGCTGTCTGACTGTCAGTGAGACTGTCAGGCCTCAGGAAAAAGAGAAAGTTCAAGTCTAGATGGAAAAGATCCTTTCCCTAAAGCAGACTGACAAATACTGTTGCTAGTCTTATTCCCTGCTTGTCTGTGAATGCTTGCTCTGCACAAGAAGAGGGAGATGTTTGGAAGATCTGTTCTTTTAGTGACAATGCAATTTTATTGAAATCTAAAATGACTGTGAAACTACAGCTTTAGGATGCACATAATGAGTGTAACTTTTTCATTTAAATCAATAGTTGAATGCTCTTTGTCTTCAGACAAACTAGGTATGTGCAAAATGTTCTCCTTCCCAGGCACAAGATATGCAGACAAGATAGTAATAAAATTACCTTGTACTTGAAAGACAACATTAGACTGAGTAAAAAGTAATGCAGATCATCTAAAAAGATCTTAGAGAAACAAGTAGTGCCACTCTCGCTGGAAGACATTAATGTAACTTGGTTGGCTAAGGATTTGCTTTGTGTCGTTGATGGGCTTTTGAAGTGAATTGTAGAAGGCTGAAACTTGATATGAATCCATACTACATGGTAGGGAAATGGCACAGGAAGAGCTGAATGTGCACTTACAAAAGCTGCAGCTGGAGTGTGTACTTATTAGACTACATGGGATGTCTACATGGGAGGTAAATCTAAACTAGGGATTATTTAGTGCTGAGGAGAGTGAGTTCTAACTGAAATGTCTCCTGTGTTTGTAGTTGGTCTAAATACCTCCTCCACAGGGTTCTTTTCTATCTAAAAAACAATGGCAGTCATCTTCTGTCCTTTCTCTATTTTTTGCTATCTAGCTTCATGAAACCTGCAAGGCATGTGCTGAATTGCAGTTGGGGAGGCCAAAAAGGCATCAGTTTATAAACACAAAGCTGCCTCATCTCACCATATTCTCTCCAGCTCTCCCACATCTCCCATAACCTTCACTGCAATTCCCCAGATCCTTGCCATGTTTCCTAGGGTTCTCTGCTACCCTTCACTAGCTTTTCACTGCAGTACGCTCAGCTGTCCAATGTTTTCCACTTGTCTGTCTTTGGCCAGCTGGCTGAGTCACACGCAGTATGTATTGTAGCTGATACGAAGCTATATACATGGTGACTGAGCAGTCTGCTGTCCAGCGGTTGCATGTTTTTTCTTCTGTTGGACACAGGCCTCATAATTGGCAGGGTTGTTACAGAAATGTAATACTACTACTAAGTTAAATTTATGTGAAATTGTCCACTGGATTAAAAATTTGTTTTGAGATGCATAAGCTTCAGTTCTTTAAGAAACCAGTCTATATGTGACTTCAGAGAAGCTGTTTCATTTTACCTAAGAGCAAGATCTGATGTTATGTGGTGGTTCTACAGGGCAAGTTATACTTTCAATCCTTACGCTGTTTCTCAAGCCTCAACACTTAATACCCCAAGTTATTTGTACAAGGGTAACCTCAGACCCAAGTCCTTAATCTCTTTCTCACTGTGGCTTTCACTGTTTGAAGTGTTCTGGCAGTGTTATGGCTCATATGAACCATCACAGGTAACTGCAGCATAACAGCTACCGTACTCTAGCTTAGCAGTGGCGGTGGTCTTGGTGCATGCTGTTTTTCTGCGGCAAGTGGGAGGCAATGCAAATTATATTTTTTGTTAAATGGGTGGAAAAGGAGTCCCATGTACTTTTGGCATGGAACCATGGAGGTTGGAAAAGACCCTTAAGATCGTGGAGTCCAATATTTAAGTCTTGCAAATTCCTTGGTGTTGGAGAATATTCTTCAGTGATCTCTCTACATGCAGCCCTATTATTATACTCTTCCCAGGTTATTGTGCTTAATGAACCTATGATTTGACCTAATATGGCTGTTCTTTTCCCCTCCTGCAGTTTGGGGGGGAAGCAAGATAGGATATTACAACTGTACAAATTACTACTAAACCATTTGGAGAGAAAATACATTCTCATGAAATGTATGAAATTCGTAGCTTTCAAGGAAATAATGACATTTAAATAAAAATGTTAGAGTCCATATATATATGTAGAAATATATATATGTAGAATAGATGCATGTATTGGATAGCAGTCTAATTGCTGTATTTACTCTATTAGCAGTCTGTCAGGCTACACATCTCTTCAGGGTGATTGTGCGCTTTAGTGACTGAAATATGTAATTAGTGATATGTCTAGAGGTGGAAGGAACTGTATAGCAATCTTGAAAATTAGGAGAAAGTTTCCAGGAGAACACTTTGCCTCTTGAAACAGGTACTTCAGAAGGAGATTTCTATTGTTTTCCCTAACTGATTTCAAGAAAAAATATTTAAATGTATAGCATCACCATTTAAAATTACTGCCTTTTACTTGCATATGACACTATATATCAAAGCCTGAATGTTATCTTCTTTGTATACAAACAAGAAGAAAATTGCCCAGGACTAAACCTCTATTTTACAATTATTACACTAACCCCTCCTGCTAAGTACTAGTATTAGAAATAGTAGAAATATTTTTATATTAGTTTCATATCCAAATATCTCAATTGAGATTGTAAGCCTTGTTAGGTTCCTGACTGCACAAAGAAAGAGGAATCTTTGATCTAAATAGGTGACAATCTAAAAGATTGGGGTACACTTGAATAACCTGACTTTTCATTTAACCTCAGAGATGATAGGTTTGTCAGAGGAGTTGAGAATGCATTTTCCTATCACAGATTTCTACTTGAGTGTAGTTACTAGGCTAACTAGTCATATCTTTGTGAAATGGGAACTTGAATATCTATGTTTTTGTAGGTACATACAAGATGGAAATGTGTATCCATGTGTACACCTAGGAATATATTATAACTCCACAAATCAGATACTAATGGATCATTAGTGGTTTACTGAGCAGATTAGACTAACAGAACTTTGTCAATACAGATGCATTTGTACATCAGTTGGAAAGATCAAGATGGTGCTTAAAAACCTCTGTTTCAGCTCCAGAGCAAACATTTGGCTTATTTGAGGTGTTGCACCATTCCGGGGATGGAAAAAAGTTTAAAAATAACTTCATGTTTACATTCCTTGTACACTAGTGGCTCTATTCTCATTTTTGGTTCGTTTATTTAATCATTCATTGCTCATTTTTTAAGCTGCTTTTGGACTGGAAACTTGTCTCATTTGGCCCCTTTTTTAGCTGGTGTTATTTCTGGGTCTGAGTAAGTATTGCACATTTCCACCATGAAAGCAAAAATTATGTATGGGAGATTGAGAGGACTTGTCAAAGTCATCAGCATGTCACTATAAACATCTGACATTTGAACTGTCAGGCTTTAGATTTTAACAAATGCAATTTCAGCTCCCTAACGGCTTGCTGCTTGAATGTTAAGGTGATTCTGGCAGAATATGCTTTCTGGACTGCTAAAAATAGGAAGTTCATCTTAATGACTTCAGTAGAATGCTGATGTCCTGGAGACACACTGGTAAAGCAGTTCAGGCAACTCTTGTTACATTTGAATAAACAACACCTGGCTGCCCAAAGCAAATGTCATAGGACTAATCAGTGTGCTTTCCTTAAATCTAGAGCCACGAAAATATCAATCATTAGAAAAATATTTCCTCTGTTTCATCAGATTCATCAGCTGAGGACCTGTGGTACAGTCCTTTACATTTTGTGTAGAAAAGATCTTGTTTTGGAAATGATAAAGACCTAACTTGCTTCTTACCTATCACTGTCTTTTTTTGAACTTTCATGACAAATTAGAGACTGTTGCCCATTGCCTGTTTGTTTAATCCAAGCTCTGCAATTTAATAATAAAGGCTAAATTTTTTACTGTGAGTTTCACAACTAAATACACTAATATCCCTGCAGTGATGCTGCTTGCAGGGAAAGAAGTCCTTGCAAGACTGCAAGGAACAGTGGACCTGAACAGCTCCTGAGGATACTTTTGAAATGACATTAAATTCTCTTAGATTCTTTCTAAACAAAATAGTATTCTCCAAAGTGCTCCATCTAAAATATGTGCCAAATATCAATAAGAGACTTGGTTCATTTGTAGGTATTACCCTTGTAAGGAAATGAATACTCAATAGAAAAAGGGAATCCCTGAATATCTGTTAAGGGAAGTTTTATCCAACTGCATCAAAACTGTTGATTAAGCACATTAGTGATAATTTTGCTGGGATATACATAACTTTCCTGGAACAAAGTTAAAAATAAACTTTGTAAGGAAGCTAATCAGATGGACTAATTGCCTGACATCTAGCATATTCAGAATTCTGTGCTATGAAAAGATGCTCATATTTTCTGCATTCTCTTGAACATTTTACTCATACTTGGCAGAAATATATGCTAGAGAAAAAGCTAAAACTGTCTTTAAGTCATTAAAAAGACATAAATGATAGGTTGTCTTTCAAAGGGTAAGAATCGCTGGATAAGGAGGGGGAGTGTCCCTCTTGCTCTGAATGCTCTATATTTAAATCAAACTTGGTCCTTTTCTCAGTAAGCAAAATGTAGGATTCGTCAACGTTTTCTCTTCAAGCTTGTCTGCTTTGCAGAACCTTTTTATTCATGGTATTAGTTCCTTCTGTCCCAAAAATTTTGTTAGATGAACTTAAAGGAGTTGCTACCTATTAAGTCATTTTAGCTCCTC
>WAAD01015904.1:0-16194 GCA_013389945.1 Fregata magnificens
TCATGTAGTCATTCTCTCACCCCCCCCCAACACACAACCCATATTTCCCATTATTACGTGGATAAAAATTATAAAAATGTCAGGAAATTCTTCTGCAAATTCACAAGCAATGTCAAACAGGAAGACATTTTTATAAACTAAGCAGTAATCACTCAGGTGAGTCGCTGCCTTCAGTAAATAAAAGGCAGACCTCTCACTGACTTTAAAAGGACTAGTTTCCCATTTCATGTCTAGTTCTGAGGAGTGTCCAACAAGATTAAAAGCTCATTTTAATATGTCATTGACTGATGAATATAACTTGGGATAATCATTTACATTTATTACGTCAGGAATCTTTCAAGGCATGCAACACTATCTGTGCTTGATATTACTGATATTGCTTTTAGTGTAAAAACTCTCATTTAAATAAAAAATCAGTAATTCTGTACTGACTAAAATGTGCTCATTATCTTGCAGGATTTTATATTTCAACACCCATAGGACTTGGATTTGGAGAAGAGAGAGTCCGGATTCTGAGTTTGCCTTTGGTCTCTTCAGATTCATCTTGCCTAAGCTTTTGGTATTCTTATATAATTCCTAACCATATACTTTGTTTAAGAATAAAATGAAATAGCTTTTTTTCATATATAATATTAATACAAGTCAGTATGCCAGCAATACAAGCCTCCTTCTGTTTGGATTTCCATGATCAGTCTCAACTCCAGGCCTGAAACTTGACTCCTTTATAGGTTTGATTCTTGCAGTTAGCTTTAATGTATTTTCTTTTTCGCCCTGCATCCAATATTCATTTCTATAGAGAAATGATATTAAGAATCCCTGAAATGGTTTTTGTCATGAAGCTTAACTAAGCATATATAGCAAGGTACCAAGTAAAACTTCCAGGTGTAATCTAAACATACGATTCATTTTATTTTCATGCTCTCTGCAAATTAGTCCTAATTCCATAAAACCATTTATAAAATAAAAAGCTTGATTTTTTTTCATGAAATTTCACTTTGTTCTAATAATACCAAAATTGCTCTTCCCCCTCTAGGTATTTCATGTACAGTACTAATGTTTACCGTTTAAGAGTTAGCATAAGTAATGAGCATGGTTTGGAAAAGATCATTTTCCAGAAAGAAGGAAACTATGGAAACAACTGGAATTATGGACAAGTAACTTTAAATGAAACATCTGCTTTTAAGGTTTGTTAAACTGCTAGTTCTTTTAAAACATTTTTTTAGCTAAACTGACATCAGAGGTTTCTGCCAAATGAACCCAATGATCCACAGATCCAAAGATAACATCTAGTACTATTTACTAAGGCATGCCATCAAATAAATGTTAGCATGCAGAAGACTGGAGTCCCCATTTGAATTGTCATTCGCCCCTCCCCCTTCCCTACTCCGGAATTTAAGGTATTGTTATTGCAGAAAACAGAAAACCTTAACATTGTCATGGGATAATCAATGTTATCACGAAAGAGAGCTTTCCACAAAACAAGGGTGTTCAAAGCCTATCAAAATCTGATGCAGAGTTTAAAATCTCAACAGTGAGTGTGATATGAAGCACTTAGCCATGAGAAGATTTAAATTAAGTAACTTCAGATTCCGAAGCAGTATTTTCACTAATTAATTACAGAATACTTCACTGAAACTGTTTTCCAGACAGAAATGTATTTGGCGCCACATGGTTAACAACCAACCTGACTTACCTGTAAACAAAAGGAGGAGATTTATGCTAGACAATTCCTTCAGCAACTCTTTATTGAAAAGAATTCCTTTTTATAGGTATTTAGGATGGCTTGTCCTGCTATAGTAGTTTTGATTGATGCAAAAGCACTGCCAGAGAGATACATTTACCATCTGAGGAAGTAAATGCATCCGTGACCTGGCTGAGTCAGATTTCCAGCAAATGTGTGTTTTATGATCTCAGGAAGAGTGCTATACTTAGCTGTATTTCACCAGCACAAATTCCTTGGTAGCAGGATTACTTTAAATATGTGGATATTAAAGCACAATAAAAACCAAATGAGATTAATTTCAATTTTTCATGGAGATAAGCCATTAGATCAGCGAAGTTTGGACCAATGAGATGAGTGAAACAGAATTTGTGTTTCAAAAATTACATGTATTTATGTATAAAAAGTAAAGATATTGAATAGTTTTAAATCATGTTCATCATTTATACGAAGAAGTTCCTGCATTCCTTAGAATGATCCACTTGGTTTCCATAGTGCTGTTTTGTTTAGCGAGGAATCCTGTCTCATCCCTGATGCCCTCCTCTGAGTGTATCACCAGTGTAGATTACAGTGGAAATAAGAGCATGCAAGAAAGAAAACAGAATGGCTCAGCATAGGAAGCTGAAAAATTTTTCATTAAATGATAAAATTCTGATTTTTTCTTATCAACTTCAGGTTATTTTTGATGCCTTTAAAAAGCGTGGTCCCAGTGATATTGCCTTGGATGACATTAGCCTGACAAAAGGAAAGTGTAATGAAAGTGTTTATGTAGAGCCAACTGTGATTCCAAGTGTTACTACTGTCCCTTCAGTTCCTAGTAAGTAAACACTAAATTACAGTTGATTGCCATTTCCTATTACTGTATTTGTGTATGAGTGATTCAGAATTTTCAACCATCAGTTTTATAAAAATCTCTCTTCAGCACTATAAAATTATCTTCAGGATAACATACTAGGGATCAGGTTCCCTGCCCATGGCTCTATTGATAGCAACAGAACTGGTAGATTCACAGCTTGAGCTATCAGTACAGTATCTTCTGAAACTTGAAGAGTGGAGGATGATTAAAGAATTCAGAATTTGTCTCTAAAAGCTTTAATTAGTAAAGCTTCCAGGAAGCCACTGAAGCGGAAGGAAGAAGAAAGAGAAGGAAGATTATACCTTCTATATTTTAAATTATAAGCAATGTAGCAGGGGAATAAGAGAATGAGCAAAGTCACATAATAGTATCACTAGAAGTCTCAATAGTAAAAATTCACCAAGCTCTGAGAACACATGCACAATGAAAATGCCCATATTTAGGGGAATGAATCTATAATAGTGCCAGAATGGTTTAAGAATGGAGCACGATCTATGTGAGTGTTTATTAGGCAAAATGGAGGTGTTATCTGGAACAAGGCTCACAATGAATGAGTTCTTTCCAATATGCATTTGGCTGTATTGTTATTCCTACTATATCTGATTACATTAAAAAGGAAAAAGAAAGCAATATTTACTTTGAAAAAAATTTAAATAGGGAAACAGAAAGGACAGAAGGACAGTTAGCAGTACCGATTTTGGAGGAAATGAGTAGACAAAAACCAAACCAAAACAAAACAAAAGACTGTTTCCACTCCCTGACCTAATGATAGGTTTCAATATTTGCATAAATTATGGAATGTTTCAAAACCTAAGCCTGATTTCTTTAATTTTGCTTTTGCTAACTCTACTCCTCCTGGTAAGGCAGGAGTGATGAATAGGTGCTTGCTCTAGTAATAATGGATGGGGCTTTTTTCCTCATCCTCCTTCCTGATGGAGCCTCATCTCATTTCATCTCACTATCTTCTTCGCCCCTCTTCTGAATTCCAGGTTCAGTGGAAAACTGGAGGAGGATTGGTTTTATTTGCACATTTTTGCCACCTTCTCCTAGTCAAGTAGAAGTTAATGAAACATGAAATGTCTCTACCTATAGCGCATATGCACTTCTCCGGACAGGTGGTACAGCTTGATCCAGACCCATCATATTGCAGTCTTTTAGAGAAAAGCACAGAGATTTAAGCTTCCTCAAAACGTTCCATTTTCAGAGCTAGTTAGAAGAATCTTGCTGAGAAAAATATGAATAAATACCTGTGTCTATCATTATAAATCTGGAAAATGTATATAAAACAATGAAGAAAGGTTGCATATGATGCTAACCAGGTCCATGCACATTCAAAGCAAAAACTGGTACAAATACGAATAGAGCTTGTGGAATAATTCATTAAAATATCTGATAGGGCTTTGTAATTTATTGTGAAAAGGCATGAACTTTTTGGAAAAAAAGAGATTTCTACAAAAGACCTATTCACAGATGGCTTCAAATCATTAAAACAAACAGTGAGCATGTTCCAGGACTGCCTCCTATTAGATTTACTGTCACTTACGAAGCACAGCTAGTTGCTCTCTTGACAGCATATAGTAAATAAAAATGGTCTAAAATTAAAATAATAGAAAAAGACTATTTGCATAGTATTCATGTTGAAGTACTGCGTACTAATATCGCCATTCTATCAAATCTATAATCTCTAAATCTACTGCATCAGGACAGGTAAGAAAACAAAACCTGCTAAATGTAAGAGCAAAATTGAGTTCTAGAGCTCCATCCTGAAACACAGGGAGGTAAAGGTCAACAAGATATCTCTGTCAGTAAAAATAATTTTAATAACACCAGTAATTTCAGTCATAGTTTACCAAAGTGAGTTTTGGAATTTGATTGCAGTTTTCATTAAAGTAATACTGTGGAAAGGTGCTGATGTCTGCCACCTCCAGCCATCCTTCAGGTGCTGTGGGTAAACACACCTCCCAAGTTAGCATCAGTCTTACGATTAGTGGTAGAACGACCCTGTGGTAAATAGTAGCTGAGTGCTGCTGTCAAAACACCAAGGAACTGTCATTCAAACTATAGATCTCTACCCAAATATGGTGATAAATTTTTAATACGCAAAAAAAGGAAATTGTCATGTAGCATATAACTCCTTATGAAGTGGATTACAGAGGATCCGTACTGTCCTTCAGTATGATACAAAAAGCACAGTCTAAGCTGTCGCTGGGGAGAAACTAACTTGTTTGCATAATTTTGTTGAGGCATGCTATGTATATGTTATCTGTAACCTACTGAAAAAAAGTGAATGTTATCAATCATCTTCAAAGAAGTATGAAATTGCTTTGATGGATGTGGTGCAAGCTTACTAACACTAATGGTTTCACTACAAATGTCATGTCTATAAACAAGAGATGAAAGAATTTGAGCTGAGCCAATTTCTTTTGCTAGACTTCAGTAAGAGGCACTGGCATCATTCACAGTGCCACAAAAGCTCACTGAAAAGTCAAAAAAAAATTTTGGTGGTGGGATAGGGAAGCTGGATTTGCTTTTGTCTTTTACACAAGACTGTCAGCTTACACTTTCATCTAAAACAAAGATTGCTTTCATCTTCATTTTCATTTATAACTCTCTTTTAACACAAACAACAGTGTGGAAATTACAGTGTAGATTCCCCACTTAAGACGTGTATGTCAATATAAATTAAAGTTTTGGGCAAAGCACAGGGGAATTTTTTCATTAATAGGTCATATATCATTTTCTACAGTGTTGAGAAAATCGTCTATTATGCTCAATGAAAGGGCCAAGATTATTGGTGCTGATTGCTATTTGGCTTTCTAACGAGTCACAGCTATACAAATAACTCCATATAAATTTGTGTTTAAAGATCACTGGAAATTTTTAAAACATTTTTTCCAGACATGAGTGAAATCAATTACTTCTATCATTTTTCCATGTAAGAGGAAGAAGATGCTTACTAATGTGCCTTACATGTAGTCAACATCAGATCAGATTTCATCATAAGTTGCCCCTCTTCTGCTATTAAGAAAGTTGTTTTTGCTCTGCTCATATCATCAGATGATACTGGCTAAGAATCATATGTTCTTCATGCAGCTTTACAATATTTGTGTGTCTGTTTGGACGTGCAATAATGTTCCATAAAAAAAGCCAATGTAATCTTTATTTGTTGTTAATGGTATTTACAGAAAGTAGTCCTCATTGTGAGCCATACGGCTGAAACGTAATATACTCGTTAGTCAGTGTGTGATTGTTAACAGTTCCTTTTCCTTTCAGAGAGTTTGGCTTTTCTTGCCAGGAGTGATTTGGTGAAATAGAAAGTTCTGTAAGATGGCTGTCGTGAGAAAGTTGAAATCTTTCTTTTATTTAGTGGAGCTTCCTCCCAGTGGGATTCAATGGGCAAACTCAGTAGGACTTGTACATTATGCAGTCCCCAACCAAGTGGCTCAGAGTATGCAATACTGACAGACATAATGAAAAGCGAAATTTGAGCTATAAGGGGCGGGAGGGGGAGTGTTAAATTTTAGCCAAAGTCGGAAAGTTAAAAAAATCTATTTTCATTCAAAGAATAAAACAGCAAAACAAAATAAAAAAGGTAGGTTTCTTCTGCCTTAACTTCTACTTCCTGAAGCAGGTGGAGGAGTACTGTTTATTTTTGCATAAAGTAATTGCGAACAACAGAAGTAGGAAAACACCAAAGTTCATTCTGATGATACAGCTGAAATGAAAATAAATACTATTTCTCAATGTGAAGTAACATTTTGGAATATGAAGCTGACGTATTTTGGATGTAAACCACCATCTAAACTATATATTGAAAGAGAATATTGAATATATAAAGTACAGTTATCTATGTCTATGTGTGTGAGTGCGTGTATATGTGTATATATATATCTACAATATTTGCTTTTAAATACATTTTATTCATTTTTATATATAAGTGCATACACATGTTTATGATAAAGACCTTTCCTACTGGAGCAGCTGTTTCAAGGAAAAAGCAAATGGTTACTTTTTCCATTTACAAGGTTTAACTGTAAAAGTTTTTAGGGTCCTGATGAAATCAAAATAACAGTATAAAGTTTTTTCTTGCTGTAAAGTTTATTTGCTAGATGACAAAATGGGCTTTATACTTGAGTATCTCTGCTAACACTGCAAGAAGATCAATCAGATAATAAGCAAGGCATACAAGCTAAGTGCATAAATAGGTTATATTGGGGGGGGCCTTTCCTCTCTTTGACATTTTCTAGCTTTTATATTAATGTGCTAGTAAATTATACAGTTGACTGCATCACATTCTTTTGTTGATATTTTCTGTCATGTGCACAGCTTGCAGACCCATAATCACCAAATGAAGAACAATCTGTGTCCTTCCCCTAACAACATGGGGAAGACTTCTCATAGCATCATCATGAATACAGTTGTGCACCTGGGCAATAGCACTTCACAAACAGCAACATATGAACTGTAGCTGTAGATAACACTATGGCATTGACTGCATGTGTCAGCAGGTCTGACTTAGACACTGTAACTGATAAGGATGGTGACTTCCTTAACACACCTTTTTTCCTCAATGCTCTGTGTCCTTACCGTAGTGTTGGCTTCTCACAACTCATTGTTCAAGCTTTATACCAGTGGTACCGTAACTGAACCCTTACAGTGACGAAGTTAGCTTGAATATCCTCTTCATAAAATTACTTTTTCCAAATTATCTTTGTTACAATAGATTGCAAAAGCAAGACAATAGGTTAATTATGCTTTTGAAATTTTTTCTTTTTCAGCTGACTGTGGAGGGCCAGTTGAACTCTGGGAGCCAAACAGTACATTCAGCTCTGAAAACTACCCAAACAATTACCCTAATCAAGCTTTTTGTAAGTCATTTTTCTCTAAGTCTTCAGGAAAAGTTTAGCCATATAAAAATAGAGATACTAAATCTGCTTTCTGAAGACAGATGCTGTCAAGCAAAAAAGATCTAAGCTATATACAGTGGGATCTTTTAACTGAAGTCTGTATGGCGCTTAGCAGAAGCTAAGGAATCATGTGCCAGTTGATTAAAAAGTGAAGACGACAAGCATAATGCCTTGGAATGGGTTCAGATAGGCCAATTCCATCATGCCTATTAGGTCAAATATCTTTATGTCAATGCAACAACAGACAAGGTTCTGAAAGTCCCCATTTTAACGTTACCCCTCAATGTATTTGCCAGGTTAATATCATCATCTCTTCTGTTAAATAGTTAACCTTTTCTAGGGGCAAAGAATGCGTGTATGCATTTTGCAAGGGATCCTCTCTTTATTGAATGTTTCTTAACATACTAGTGAAAAGATATTGTTATTCTGCTGATGTTACTTGATTTAGATTAAGCTACAGCTGGCAAAATTGAAAGTGTTTCGAGGTGGTCCACTATGTACTGTTGATAGATGAAGCAAGGAAGAGAACTTTGTCATTGCTTCTTTATGAAATTTTAATTATTTATTTATTACTTCACCTTTAACTGGAGAATTGTGTCGGGATGCTAATCACAAGAGTTGTAATTTTGTGTTTCTGTCCCACTTGAGATATGGCTCTTTTCCAGGTATTAATTTCACAAGTTCCCAAGTGAGAAAATACTTTTCATTCTACATACAGATTAAAAAACAGTTGGGTGTTTTTACTTTCTTTACAAGATTTCCATAGTATCCACACTTACGTAGATTTAATATGATAAAGCATAGGCTAAACAGAAGCAAATACTTCTTCTCTGAAAAGACGTCTAACCTGAAAGACAGGCTTCTGTGACTGGTTATAGAAATGTGCTGGTTTGACCCCGGCTGGAGGCCGGCTGCCGGCGGGCCGCTCGGTCACTGCCCTCCTCAGCAGGGCGGGGGAGAAACCGAGGTGGGGAGAAACCTCCTGGCTCAGGACAAAGGCAGCTTCATAAAACAAGGGCCCCGTGCGGAAACCACAGGGAACGGAGAACACAGACCCCCCTCCCCGCCTCCCACCGGCAGCGACGCCCAGCCCCCGCCNAGGCGCTGGGGCCGCCGCCAGCCACCGGCACGGGGCACGGCCGCCGGCCGCCGGGAGAACGGGCTCCCCCTCAGACAGACCCAGTACAAGAAATTATCTTACCATCAAATAAGACTTAAGTGACATGACTATTTGTCACATTTTCACAGTTACAACAGAATTAGCTTTGCTACTTCAGGGAAACTCACAATTGTCATGAATGGTAAAAAATGCATGTGTGTATGTCTTAGGAGTCTAAATCCAGTTTTCACAAGAGTTTTAGAGAACGAGAGTCAATTGAATTTTGGTTCTTGACAGCATAAGTTGCTTTTAAAGGTAAGATTTAGACTTCTAGGTCTCTTGGGTGATTCTTAATAGTTTAGCAGAGATTTTTATCCCCCAAAATCCTTCAACACAAAAATGACACAGTAAATGTAATGACTGAAAAGGTGATTTTTATGTGTGTGTTATTATTTTCTAGGTGTGTGGTACTTAAATGCTGAAAAGGGAAAAAATATTCAACTTCATTTTCAGGTTTTTGATCTGGAAAATATTCGTGATGTAGTTGAAATCAGAGATGGCAGAGGACCAAATTCCTTACTTTTGGGCAAGTAACAGCATTGGGTACTAAAATGAATGTAATCAGACAGCTGGAGCAAACTGATAGATATGATATAAAGGAAATTAATTCTCTCTAATTTCATTCTACATTTCGTCACAATTTTGGGTCTCAGAAATTAGGAGGAAAACTTGAGAAGGCATAGTGTACGTGACATCACATTTTGCAAATGTTTGCACACACTCAGCTTTCTATGCAATCCAAATGAAATTAACTTCTCAATAAATAAGACTGCTGATGTATGTGGACAAACAGAAGCATAATCTCTTAGATGAACCTTATTTTTCTCTACTGATGTGTCAAATTTGGGGATGAGCTTTGATCGTTGCAGTCTGACAGCAGTTAGGTTTGGGGGAATAACTGTATTCATGTGGTAGCAGTATTTGCTTCTGAACCCAAACCATTTTGAAATAGATAAGAACAAAATAGCTTAAATGTATTCATGTTCTCCTGGAGAATAGCTGTCTATACAGGCCAAGACCCATTGCCAGATGTCTTCTCTACAACAAACCAGATGACAGTAATCCTCCTTACAGACAAGTCTGCAACAAAGAAGGGATTTCTTGCAAACTTTACTAGTGGCTACCACCTAGGTAAGCATATGAACGTTTGTGTTTAAGAGGTTATACCACTGGTCAAATACATTTGAGAAAAAGTGGAGAGTGGAAGGTAACTCTCAGATCTTGATCAACAGAAATATGAAAAAGTTAAAGAGAAAAAGCCTAGTGGTTACCCATCTGTACTTTATGTTTTCTAGCATGAAAGTGACGTTTTTGTTGCTTTAGTGTAATTGGACCAATGTCAGTATCATCTGCAACTCTGTGTGATATTATGTGAAAAATGGACTCAGTATTTTGACCAAAAACTGTTCAAATGTTGAGAGGGCAAGTATGAACTATTCCCTATACAGGCCCCAGAAAAGAACATCACTTTGTGACTCATTTGAGGGTGTCATTAATGTGTGTTTAAATGCATTTGTAAAAGATGTATTATCGATCACATCCACTAGAAGAGAAAACTGTATGTGGTAACTCTGATTAATGTTTGCAACACAGTCCTTCTTGCATCTTTAAAAATTTGGTCCTTAGCGTGTGAAGGATCAGGGAAGAGTTAGTCTTTTAAATATTTGGACAGCAGTGTTTCTGGCCCCAGCCAGTTGCCTTCTGAAAGACTCCTGGGTTTGTTGGGGACTGCAATTAGACTTGTCACTCATATAAGTAATTCAGCAATCAGCTCTCCAAAAACGTGCAAAATGGAGCCAAATGCTAAAGTACATGGAACAGCAATATGCTTACCAGGACAAATACTTACACTAACTGTAGGCCAAATCTTCATGGAATTAATTAGAGGCTTTGTATTACTTCTGTGGAAGTCTGCCAGCAGAAAAAAGAGAAAGAAAAAGCAGTATGTATTCAGAGATGTGTGAAGTACCATTCATTTACATGGACAGAAAGTCAACAAGAATGTACGTTCTTTTTCTTACTTTAAATATCATAAAAGGCAAGTGACTCCCAGCATGTTTAGCTAGCTGCAGCTTATTTATAGATTAACTGTAATGATAGTATTAATCTTCTTAATCTTTAAAAAAATCTTAACCATTGATTTACCTTTGTGAAATCAACTCCATTTAGTCCTGTTGTGCAAGACTGAGAGGTAGATTTATATGGACATGTGACCATTTTGCTACTTCTTGTTCTGCCTTCTCTATCACATTTGTTCAGTCCAACAACACTATGCCTTTTTTTTAGTCAGTTCAGCATCTTTGCTGAGCCAGCTTTGCCCATATTTTGATGTAAAATAAAAATTAAGCTTAGCAAGCCAGAGTTCTCAAAGTGGCCATTGCCAATTCTGGTTGAATATATTTAAAAGGTTCCATTTGCAAAAGAATTATGCTTATTCATGATCTTTGCAGCCAAAGGACAGAGACTAATATCATTAGCATGCAGGCCCAAGGATAAAAGGATTGTCAGTAAATAAATTAATTTTACAAGAAAAGCAGATTTTTCTTTGTATTTTATTTTTCCATGAAATATTGAGGTTTTGAAAAGGAAGCATAATAAAAAATAAATCCTTTTTGGCAATATACAATATCATAAAAAACCTGTCTAAGTGAGAACTAAGTTCTGTGGACAATCTGGCATCAGTTATGGCCACTGAATGTGTGAAAATCTGGTTCGAGCCTTTTATAAAACATATTCTTTTGCTTCCATATTGCACAACAGGCCATACTGACTGATGAATGAAGGATTTTATAGGAATATTAAAAATTCAGAAGTAAAGCAATTGTCTTGCCTTAAATAAGACTTATAGGTAATTAAATGTTTCAGTCAGTAAGTCCAGGAAGGTAAAATAAAGAAAATAAACAATTTTTCAATAGAATTTAAGTTTATGGCTGTATATTTCCTGTGAATTTATAGAATGGTGCCATTAAAAATACACTTTGGCCATCGAAAGAATTATAACTTTGTATTTACTCTCTATCTGATTTGCTTTTGTTACATAATTGATACTGAAGTAGCTTAATCCTACTTTTGTGAATGCTTTCCTCATTCATTTCTGTTACTTTTGTCTCTTCCAGCTTTCCTCCCAGACAGGTTTCGAAAGGAGACTGTTGGCTTTCAATGCCTCTTTACTTGTATGTTTGACTTGACATACTTTAAGGTCTCCAAACTTTTGTGAAAGTGTTGAACATCTGGAACTTGAAATCATTAGTCACTTTTGACAGGATTTGACCAGGACTAGATTTTTCTCATCCCTCCAAAGTTTATTACATGTAACAGAAGAACACTAGTAACTGAGCAATGCTAACTATAGCAGAAACTACAAGGTATAATACCATAGATTTTATTCTTAATTAGCTTCTGTTTATTTGAAAATAATCTTTATTTTGAAAGAGAGATGGGTAGGAAAGGAAAGAAAAGGAAATCAAAGGTTCTGCGTACTATCCACTCAATTTTTCTCTCAGGTGAACTGTGTGATCTCCAGTGAACATCAACCTTCCTCATAATTACGGATTAATTTTCCTTTCCTGTTTTCCTTCAGGAGCATGTGCAATTGACGAGTATCAGTGTGGTAGTGGGGATTGTATACCACTGCATAACCTTTGTGACAACCTACCTCAGTGTGAAGATGGCTCTGATGAAGCAAAGTGCGGTAAGGTTTCCTTCATAAAAAGAGAAGGAATGCATGCATATTTGGTAGGAATTACCTAGGAAAACAGCCACAAAACCTCAGCTAGCATAAACTACTGCAGCTGCATGTAGGCCATGACAATTTACACAGCAGTATCTTGTTGAGTTTGTCAGGGCCCAAAAACCAAAGTCACTTTTCTGAGATGGTGTGTGTAAGCTGGTGAAGATCTCTGCAAAAGGTAGGAAGTTCCTCTGTGCTTAAAACTGTGGCTGCTTATAATGGCCTCAAAATTAAATGAAGACACATTACATGCTTTCCTTCTGTATCCATTTCATATTCCCAAATTCTATCACTTTTTGTTGTAATTAATTTGAGTTTCACAGCAGTGTAAGTTCTGCAGTGTAGGGTAGAGAATAAGAGTCTTCTTGATGGAAATTCCCGGATAGTCTTGTGGGTGTGAAGCCAAACTGCAGCACATGGCATCATCTAGCCTACCTGGATTCCATCTGGTGGAGGCATTGCCACAGGGTGAAGGGGTGGCACAGCTGCAAAAGCAGCATGCATTGCTCATAGTGGATGTGCACATTCCTACAACAAGGAGACCAACAGCTGCTATTGCTTAGTCCTCTGGTAAAATGATTTTTTCCAAAATGTAGGTGTACAGTATCTGGCTTCATTTCACATAACATGGAAATAGCATTCTCTAAATAATAATTTAAATGTAAAACTGATGTTAAAATCGTGTTGGGCCTAGCACAGAAATTAAATTGCTGTTTCTGACAAAGTGCTCTTCTGACAATCTATTATGGAGCACTAATGGAAGAGTTAAAAGTGGGTTTTTAAGCTCGGTACAACATTATCTTCCTTTGTTTTAGAGAGTACTGCTAGGGATCGGATATGTCCTGGGATGTGTGCTGACAGTTCTCATTGATTTCAACATCTTTTACATGCATGCATATATATATATATATATGTGTGTGTATATATGGCATATATAAATATATGTATACATATATATATGTCCAAAGGCACAGATTCACTCTTTGCATTAGTGCAATTAGCTATTTTGTTGCAAATGTATTCTTCCTCTAAAATGCATAGAATAAAATTCACTTCAGCTTCTTAAGCAAAGAGGACTTGAAAGGGTTTTTCCAGCCATTGTTAAAGAAGATCTGAACAAGGTAACCATCACCTACGTTAACATGATGTACATTTTCCCAAAGATTTATTTTGCCATAGATTGTCTATTACTTCATAACAAATTACCTCACATTAAAGGACTGGGAGAATTGTTTCCAAAAACCCATTTAATCCAAACATTGGCTGAATCAACCTAAGCCTTAAAATAAAATGAAAATTCAATTAAACATCCTCACATTGAGCCTTTTCAGTGTCCAAAAATCTTGCTCATTTTCCTGAAACTAATTTCAATTTCTTATCAGAAGTGGCAATTTGAACTAGACAAACTGTCATTTTCAAATACTCCAACTTCTGAAACTTTCCAGGGACTGCAAATAAAAGGCATAGGCTAACTCTTCCTTTGCAGAATTCTAAAATATATGACACTTGATTTAAGCAGTTGTTGAGGGCTCAATGACTCTCTTATTCCTTACCAACAATGTATTTGGAGAAGAACGTGGATCTGATGAGAAGAAAGGAAAAGGAATTATAGTTCAAGTAGAAGAGAGGAGAGGTGTCAAAAGTAATTTGGAGAAATCTTGCAGTGCAAACAATTCTGAGATTTTTCAAGACTGCTTGAAAATTTCTCATGACTGAGGTTTACCATTAATTAAACACTGTATACCACTTGTTTCATTCATGCAGTCTGGGTGTCAAAGAGGCATTCCTGAAAATCTAATTTTTTTTTTGCTATAGTGGGTACGCTTTACTTTTTTGTGGAAATATTTTGGTGGAAAAAGGTTTTCTGGACAACTAAGATTTAAAAAAAAATATTTTGGCAACCAGTAAATTTCAAATGCATTGTCTGTTTTCCCCTACTTCATGCTGGCAATAACTGTCATCTGCCTGAAATGCAGCTGTAGCTCCTGAGACATATATGGGATTCTGTTGACCTTAAACCTTACAGTCCAACTTCCTTAGTCACTATGCCAATAGCATGAGATTTTTCACCAAATACTTAATGAGTTCCTGAATTTTTGTTCTGAATTTTTTGTTTTGGGAAAAGTTTTGATAGAAAGATTGGTTTTCAGGGAGCTTTTATTGTTTGTGTATGTGTTTTAACTAAAGCTGCAATGAAAACAGTGAAAATTCTCATAGCAATTGAAACTGGAAGATCAAATTTTTCTGTCAGCTCTGGTATTAACTGTATTTCCAATCAGTGTTAGCAGGCATCATGTAGCTAAAGCTTCATACAGTATCTGGAAATTACATAATGCTGGCTAACAAAAAACATTGGTTACAGTTGATGGCAAATGTATTGTTTATTGTCTATTCGTGAGACATTTGCCAAATACAGGGTATGAAACTCTCCTGTGGTAGAAATATAGAAGGAGATAGCAGTAACATTTCCTTCCTGTGGGAACACAACATCCTGGAGATATGGGTTTATTACCACCGTAACATATTTTAATTCTTTTTGTTCTTTGTTGGCAATAATAAATCTGTTTATATTACATTTCTGTTTGCTTGGGGTGGGGGGAGGGTGGTTTACCGCCTATCTAAAATGCTTCTGTCCATTTTGGTCTACAGTGAGACTAATTAATGGTTCTCTAAGCACTGAAGGGCTGGTACAGGCCAGGATTGGGAAGATGTGGCACCTGGCATGTGCAGATGATTGGAACAAACAGATTTCAGACACTGTTTGCCAGCTGCTGGGGTTAGGGTGAGTGAAAAATATTCATTATCCTTGCAACTTGTTTGCAGGTTTGTTGAGTCTGTATATTGGTGTTTTCCTCATCATTGTACTGGTGTCTTTACCATCCAAAAAAATGGCAAATATATTTTTCTGTGGCAAGTGAAGTGCTCGGTGTGCCAACAAATTTGTAAGTGTTGCAAACCCTGTTTTGATGGCACTCATTACAGGATTGATGACTCTGAATATAGCAGATTAGGCACGAGGATTCATACTGGAGAACATTGGGAGACTGATGTGGAGGTATTAGTCTTTTATCACTTTATGTCATCATTTATGTCTTCACTTTTATGAGGATGGCTCAAGAGTAAAGCTGCATCAAACAGCAGCCTTGGCTGCTCTGCTATCATACTAATGTTAATTTCCAGTAAATTCAAGATAATCACTTGGCTATTCTGCTATTGGACTCCCAATACATTTCATACCTATCATTAGATCTGAGCTGTTGGGAGAGCAAACTGTATTTCTCTTGAGGTATGCTTAGAGCAGGGAGGGAGGAGGGAAGTATATGACTGAAAAAATAGATTTGGCTTCAGTCACTGTTCAGCAGAATTTCCAGGGAAAAGGTGGGGAGGGTTGAGTGCAGAAGTGGTGTATTTTTCAATCTATGGTAAAATTTATGACCTAAATTCTGGCCTTACTTACACTGTATGCAACTTTGCTGCCATCCACTGAATAATAAATAGCTTTCCTACAGTGCTGAGGCTTTTAGGGAATATCACTCATCCGAGTAATAATCAAATTAAATTTTAAGCTTGCAATTCATTATGTTGGTCTCTGACCAAAGTAGGATGCCTGCAAATGCCCTTCTGATAAATTAATTGTAGAAATCACACAGTTAGGAGGACTTAGAAAAATATCCAAGTGTTATTTGAAAATACTTTTAATCATTGGATGAACGTGTGCTGGTTTGGTTTTTTTACTTTTTTCCCTTTGGGTAGGTACTGCATTTACGTAAATATCAGATACTTGCATGCACAAATCCTGATTGTAATTTATGTATGTAGTTA
>WAAD01015909.1:11639-39617 GCA_013389945.1 Fregata magnificens
CTGGCAGCATCATTCCATGATTTTGATAACACTTTCATTTGAATAAAGATGTCCCATCTCTGTTGTGAATTAGCAATGCCCAGATATGATACATCTAAAGAACCAGCTGAAAAATTCTCTGTAACATTTTAGAGATGTATATATAAAATTATAAATACACAGAATTATATAAAAGTGTTCTTTCTTAAGAAATCTTTCTTAAAAAGAGAATTCAGTTGTTTTCAAAACAATGAGCAACAGCTGAGGAGCACTCTTCCGGGAAGACACTGGAGTGTGCTGGGAAATGGGAGTCTCAGCATCGCTGGTGCAGATCATGAAACACTGAACCAGGGTAAGCAGCTCAGCATTTTGTCATCTCCCTCCAGCACCTTCTGCCACTTTCCATAAACTTCAGATGACCCCACTTAGAATGCAATTGTCTTATAATCTTCACTTTTTGCTCTGGTTGAAATGTGTGTCTTTAAGCCACCATCCTCCGCCACACCAGTTCCATTGCACAAAAATTTAAGACCAGACCTACTGTGATTGTCACTGGATTACCCAGCTTTCTTTGGAACAGGGTTTAAGTACATCTCTCAATGGACCTATAGGTTTCAGGAGGAGAAATCAATTCCCTCCCCACATCTAAGTGCTTGGGAACCAGAGGGTCTGCCAAACTTTCCTAACACAGAAGTGCCACAACTGTGAAACCCTTCTGAGCTGAGTGGACAAAACAGGTGCATGAGTTTATTTCACACCTATGGCCTCTACAAAGCCAGAAACAGAAGATAAGGTTCTCCTCACCCATAAGAAAGATACCTGAACTATTTCACTTGGCTCTCTGCAGAGCCACTGAAGAGAAACAGGGAATTCTAAGCCATGACTTCCCAGGCTATTTTAGATGTCTACTTCCAAATGCAATAACACCCACCCTAAATTTCCCCGTGCCTTCACCCTGCTGAAGGCCTGGTTTTCTAGGTGCACTCAAAGAGTGATATGAATACATATGCACTTGTGTTACAACATAGTTGGACTCAAAAGTAGTGCCCAATTCTCATTCGATACATGTAATAGAGAGCTTGCCCAGGAAGTGAGAAGGCTCGTTTCTAGATAGGTGTTATTTAAGCTTTCAAGTCCCACATCCTAAAGAAGGACCCATGAGTCTATACCATGTGCTAAGTAAATACCCTCTTGTACTGGATCTTTGTATACCCAAGAAACAAACAAATTCTGTCCCTAACATGGTCTTTTGGCATGAAAGAGTATAGCTGGTGGCCAACAGCTGAGGAAATTAAAGCCCCCAATGTTGGTGCAATACACCTACACAGGAGTCAATGGATCAGGACCCAGAAAGAAAGAACAGATGATGGGGCCTCAGTGCAGACCCCTACTTTGCAGACTTTCACAATTGGTATACAGGCTTCTGCCTGGGGCTTACAGATTCAAAAGGTAGTTTCAAAAGTATGTAGCTTCTTATTGCAAAACTGTGCAGCACACAGAGCACATTGTTCCCTATATTTTGTGCTTAATAGAAGAGGAACAAATAGCTTCAAACACTGAAACAGAAGTTACAGGCAAAGTGATGATTCTACCAGTGCATATAAAGGCATCTCTTTGTGGTTTACCAAGTGAAAGGGGCATTAGTCTAGGTAAGCCCTAGATTGCCATTTCATAATGCATCCAGGCAAATCAGAGGGTAAGGAGCAGAATCCATTACTCCTGTGACGATTATCATGACAAGAGCATGCGGCAAAATACACATGACAAAACTGCATTTGCAAAAATCCATAGCAGGCAAATAAAGTAGAACCAGGTGGCCAAGAAGGCCAACAGCATCCTGGGTTGTATCAGGAATAGTGTGACCAGCAGGAGTAGGGAAGTGATCGTGCCCCTGTACTCGGCACTGGTGAGGCCGCACCTCGAGTACTGTGTTCAGTTTTGGGCCCCTCAGTACAAGAAGGACACTGAGGTGCTGGAGCGTGTCCAGAGAAGGGCAACGAGGCTGGTGAAGGGCCTAGAAAACAAGTCTTATGAGGAGCGGCTGAGAGAACTGGGGCTGTTTAGCTTGGAGAAGAGGAGGCTGAGGGGAGACCTTATAGCTCTCTACAACTACCTGAAGGGAGGTTGTAGGGAAGCGGGTGCTGGACTCTTGTCCCAAGAAACTAGCGATAGGACGAGAGGAAATGGCTTCAAGTTGCATCAGGGGAGGTTTAGATTGGACATCAGGAAGAATTTCTTTACTGAAAGAGTGGTTAGGCATTGGAAGAGGCTGCCCAGAGAGGTGGTGGAGTCGTCATCCCTGGAGGTGTTCAAAAAAGGTGTAGACGTGGCACTCCAGGGCCTAGTTTAGGAGTCATGGTGGTGTTAGTTGATGGTTGGACTTGATGATCTTAGAGGTCTTTTCCAACCTTAATGATTCTATGATTCTATGAAAATAAAATTTAGAAAGATGCTCAACTGCTCTGTCATAACCAGCTAAATTAGAGGACACGGAGAAGATAACAACACCCATAAACAGTGTTCTGAAATACAGTCTTCCATGCATAATTAAAAAAACCTTGATTTTCACAGCAGAAGTAAGAAGCCAACCACTTACAAAGGCACTTCCATGTTTGATAAAAAACGTAAATCTAATTTTATGGGATTAAATTGGGATTAAGTATCATTTTGTGTAATTCATAATAAAGTTTACAGGAAACTCTATATTCTGTGACCAAGGGAAAGTTCTTAATGTTTTTTGTAGTTTATCCTACCACTAACTACAAGAGCAGATGAAAATCTGCAGCATCACTCTTGAGAAAGAAGAGCTTTTATGTGAGATTTTGAAAATCCCACGTTTAAATCGACAGTAAACTGAAGGCACTTTTTATGACCTTTGAAAGGGGAGCTACTAGCTTATGTCATGAGCAACAAAAGCATCATAGAAATTATTCCAAATTGATTTGCTCTCTAAAAGCCTAGCAAAGATTTAAGAGAAAATCTTTATTTACGGAAACCAAAATGAGCAAGTGTTTAATTCAAAAAATAAATGTTGTAGCATCTCTGTTAGATAAGGTTATGTGTTTTACATACAGACGGGTAAACTCAGCTACAGAGAAGCTAAGTAACATGTATCAAACTACATAGGAATTTACTGGCAGAATTCAGAATGGAATTTCAAAATCTTGCCTCCCAGTGGCCAATTTCTGGTGCTAAATTCATAAACAAGCAACCTACAGACAAAAAAAAATGTTGTAACAGGAAAATTTTGGAAGAGCATGGCTAAATATACAGCTTCTGCAGAAGGAAACTAAAAGGAGGGTAGATTTAGACTAGATATTAAGAAGGAATTTTTTACAATGAGGGTGGTGAAGTGCTGGAACAGGTTGCCCAGAGAGGTTGCCCTAGAAACATTCAAGGTCAGGTTGGATGGGGCTCTGAGCAACCTGATCTAGTTAAAGGTGTCCCTGGTCATTGCAGGGGGTTGGACTAGGTGACCTCTAAAGGTCCCTTCCAGCCCAAAGCATTCTATGATTCTAAAGGCTGTGGAGCAATAAATAACTGCAAAGGAAAAGAGTTAGGGAACTCACAGAGATCCCATCCACTTAGAATACACATGAGGAAGAGATCAGTTGATTACAATACATCCAGAGGCTCCTCAGTGATTACAAGTGAGCTTATGTTGACTTCTTCAGAAGTCTTCTGGAAATTCCCTTTGGAAAAAAATCTTTAAGCAGTAGGTTTCTTTCCCTTTTCAAGCATAAGTACACATATTCCACATGACACCTGTCTGGGTTATGAATTAACTAAAGAAACATAGATGCCTATCTTTTCAGAAATACTCTTCCCTGGCATTTCAACTAGGCTAATGCAATAATGTAACAGACTGTCTTGGAATGCAAAACTCTGGGACATTAAAAAAAATTCATACTTTGAACAACTCATTTTTCAATAATTGTCTCCCTTCTGGGCCCATTTATGAACAAAGATGATGAACAATTTTTCTATTTTGTTTTGTTTCAACAAATACCAAAGATGTACATTTATATTTGATTCCAAGTTTTGGAAGCACTAATTTATTTGTAATGACCAAATGCTGCATGTATTTACACATGGAACAGCATCTTATCTTAGATGGGATTGAACAGGATGTGAATGAGTGGAGAATTTGTTGTGTCATGACTTTTCCTAGTCTCAGGAAGAACAGATTTCATTTCTGTGATCATGAACACTTTTAAATTTAACTTTTCCTTTTCCCTTTTCTTGCCTTGAGCTCCCAACACCATCTGGAGAAAGGGATGGAAGCCCCTGGCAACTCCTTACTAAAGACAGAGGGTGACTAGAGGCTATGAAAGATGGGGAAAATGCTGCATTAAATTCAAAACACACCATCTTCTTATGCAACAGGGGTATCTTTCTCAAGACCCTGCACACATAGAATTAACTAAGGAACATCCTAAACATCACCATTTTTCACTCCAAGTGCAAGGCATATTTTTTGACCTTGTCATTTCTAGCGTAAGCACATATAGCAGCACGTGTCAGTATCTATGTATAAAAATTCAGAAACATAACACTCCACTGCACACACTTCTCCCCCAGGGGAGAGAGTGAGTGAACAAACACATGCCAGATGGTAGTCGCATTAGTCAGTGCACTACTGGAAAGCACTCAGTTATTGCAGAGACAAACACAACATACAGTAAAAGCAGAAAGTCTCTACAGAGGAGCCACTTTTTGGTGCTGTGTGTTTGTATACCGCTTATCACAATGGAGTCCTGGTCTATAACAAGGTCCACACATGCTATCAAACAAAGGACAGTGACTTTTCCTAGATTCTACATGGATGGATGTAGAGGCTGAAAGGTGGATCAAAAGCAAGGGCTCTGGTTCAAGTCTGCCATTTAATCCTCTGTATCACCATTACAACATAACGCTAGGAATAAGACCACAAACATACAAAAAACTATTTTTAAACTTCAAAGAACTTAAACATATTATCTGGTTCAAAGGTCAACACTGCCAGCCCTCAGTTTACAGAATTTGAACTGCATCCTCTAAATTTGGATACCATTTTCATAATTCAGTCATAAGTCATCATTTTCTTTTATTTTAAGGTAGACTTGGTAGCATGTTACGATTACCTAACGCTTTCCACTGCAGAGGATTCTGCAGGAAAATTTATGTTGAGAATTGTCCTGAAGGCCAATGCTTTTGCCAGCCTTTAAAAATCAGCAGGTAGAAACTGTCAGGTGGCAGCTTGTCTTTTAAATTTATTCTATGNCCGAATAAGTCTCCATCGCTATGAGGTCCATCCCATAGTTCAACTTATTAAGGTTTCAGGAGTCACAGCAAGTTCTAGGTGTACAAGGCAGTTATTCCTAACAGTGCTTAACATTAAAATGTGTGATTACCTTTCTTCCCTTAGAAAAAACACACAAATCTGAGCAAATTATGTTAAAATAGTGGCAACTGAAGTTCTTTTGCTTCACTGTGCAAGTTGGAATCTGCTTGCTTTTGCACAACGGCTGAAACAGATGGCCAGTAAAGGGAGGTAGGTTTGGATGGACGATAGTAAATCTGGCGTTTCTTTAGTTCTGGGAATCTGATTTTTCTATCTAAATTATAATCTTCTTCTTCTAAGCACATGATTATTATTTGGCGGTTGTGGGCCATCCTGGCATCTGATATAAGAAGAGTGTGCCTTCAGGACTTTATCCACCAAGTAATTATAAATACATTAAGATTACAGTGAGTTGAAAGACCAGAAAACCAACAGTTGTACCTGTAATTAGAAATTAAGTGTTTTCAATAAAGGAGGCTCAGACTTAGACAGCACTAATGGGTGGATGAGCTGAGCAAGTTTATAAGAGGACAGACACACTCACAGCTGCTTATCAGGTGTTTCACTACATCTGTGTATTTTCAGTACAGGGGATAAAGTGCCTTCAAGGCTCAAGTCCAGAGGTCTATAAGCAATAGTTAAGCATTTCCTCCATCTCTAAAATGCACATATAAATGTAGAAGGCAGAGAGAGTGAATCAAAACCTGCACATTAAAAAGACTGAATTTGTTATTGTTGTTCTAAAACAACAAAATTTATCAGATGGCCCACACAGCATTGTTGCATCTTTCTGCACGTAATAAGCTCTAGTCCTACTCTCATTTTGTGTCTCTTCATATTACTAGCGTAAAATAGGGCACAGTCAGACAAACGCTGAAGTTTTTTCTCATCTTTTATGTTCCTCTCATTCATTTTTTGGCATTCAGGCATTTCTGTTTGTCATGCTGTAAGGGATTTCTTGCAATCCAGATGGCTTTGTCAATACTACCGAACACTCAGAAACTTAATATATATATTTAGCAAAAGCCTGTGAGTCACAGTTCAAATTGAAGAACAAGAGGCTGACCAATAAATGCTGCAGCTGAGTCTGAGACAAATATTCACTAGCAAATTGGATATTTCGTATGCAATTTCATGAACCCTACAACAAATAACTATATAACCTGTTTTAAGTGTGTCAATGAATTACATGTCATTGAAACTAATCAAAATACACTAATAGCAGAAATTGAGAAGTATGAAAGTTAGACATGGGAGAAGAAAACAGCTCTTTAAAAATTATTTTCTTCTGTTATTCCTTAAGTCTCGTTCAGGTCATTAGAAATCTAACGAGTCATAAACACTGCCTACAAAAATTAAATGCGTTTTTCACATCTAGATCTCACAAATATCACATATCAGTCAAAGCTTGTTAAATCAAGTTTTCTGTTATTTTCCATGGTCTTCTGCTTTATCATCTGTGACTGTACAAACAGTGTTAAAAACACATCAGAGTGAAGCTGCTAGCAACACCTCACTGAAGAACGATTGCAAAGTCAACTAACTGAAGTGCCCAAAATGCCCACTCTTCCTTTCCCCAAACTAAAAGGCCCATGAAACTCCTGTCACTCTGCATGGTTTATAAAACCACAATAGCAAACCCAATCAGTTTTGTTACAAAGGAGAATATCACTTGATCTGATAGATGGATTTTTTTTTTCAGTACTAGACAAGCTGATGGCACTAGCAGCAAGGTAACTGGGAGTTCACCTTAAAAAATGCACTAGAATTTATTTCTCAGCAATGCAGTTCAATAGAATTTGTATATAATGAACTCCATAGTAGTCTGAAGATGAAAGATGATGACTTACTGGAAGAGATTGTTTATCTGAAAATTACCACAAACAAGTATTTGATGAAAGTGTCAGCTCAGTATTCAGAGATTTACTTTCTTCTTTACTGGCATGCCAGAGAACCAGAGGACTATCTGCAGGTTTTGAAGCTTTGACAACATGTTGGCTGCTTAGCAGTCAATAGGAAAATCAGAGACAGAGATTAAATCTTATTTTTAGAATTCATGGCTAACAATATATAGAGAGAATGTCTTTGAAATGGCAGTCACTTCTAACACTCACACATTTCAGAGAACTGCTTATCCACCTATCTGTAACAGTCAACGTTAGAATGAGGAAGTATTATGCAAAAAACAGTCAATATTTTCCCCCCAAATTGAATAAAATAATCTTTGCAGTTTCATTCTGGAACTTTTCCCTTTTTCTTATAATAAATAGAGGTAAATGTCTGTGAGTTTTATATGAAAATAAGTATTTGAACAAAAATGTTTACTGTTGATGTCTTCATTCAACCCTTTTACTTAATATAGCATGTTTTTGATTAAAAGCTCAAAAAAAAAGTCTGCTTCATACAAAGTCTACACAAAGAAAGGTTTTTTATTTTTAGTTCTGCTGCATACAGAAGAAAATCTACTTCCTAGAGATCAGCTTTACCTTTCTGCCAGTATCCAAACCGAGAAATTCTGGGGCCATGGAGGAGTTGCATCAGTTGATAGCCAGAATTTCTAAGGAGTATCTCCATCCTTACAGCACACTGGGTTCTGGCAAGTGGCTGGCACAGGAATTACACTACAGTATAGAAGGAGGGATGCCACCTGAGTACAGGAAATTAGCCATATGTGATATCTGAGAAGCCCGGCAGTGAGGAACCAGTCTTGGAATGGGAGATATCCACTCCAAAAGTCATCTTGCCGAGGTCCTGCAACTGGAGGAAACAGGAATTTGAAAACTGGACCAACTGGTTTCCCAGGGCCATGGTATGTCCGACTTCGAGAAGGATAAGATCGGTAACAACTGGACAGAGTTTTATAGGGGCATTCCCCACAGAAAGCTCATCACCGCATTACAGTTGAGAGCTAACGACCACCTGACGAGAGAATTTCTAGCAAAGGGTAGACAGGAAAGTCAAATTAAATCATGGTGACACTGTCAAGCAGAGAATGAGTCCTGCGCCCATATACTTGGATACTGCCCAGTGGTACAGGATGACAGGATTAAAAGGCATAATCATCCACATGAAATATTGGCTGAGGAGGTGAAAAAGGACGGGTAGTATTCCAAGACCCCCTGCTGAGAGACAACTGGAATGAATTATATAAACCAGACCTGGTATTTGTTAAAGGAGACCAAGCCCTGGTTGTTGACGTCACAGTCAGGTATGAAAGTAAATTAACAGCTTTGGCGGATGCAGCAGCAGAAAAAGTTAAGAAGTACCAACACCTTAAAGATCAAGTGCAGGAACTGGCTAACACTAATATCATTAAATTTATGGGATTTCCACTAGGCGCACATGGAAAATGGTACCAAGGCAACCACAAATTGTTGAAAGAACTCGAACTCTCCAGTTCCCAGCAGGAAAAGTTAGCTCGCTGCTTATCAAATCCAGCGTTATTTTCTTCAGTGGACATTATACATATGTTTGTTAGCCAAGCAAGAACTATTGTAAGATCTTAATGTTTGATGTATTGTAAATGTGTTACTTAATGATTTACAAATAAATTGACCTTTCTCTTCTATCTATCAAAGGTGGAAGTCAGACCCCCCTGGAAAAGCCATGGGTGACAAAACCTTAGATAAGGAGGGCAATAATATGTCAGGACAAACTGGAGCTCGGTATCATGACATGTCACCATTCCTGCCAAAGACAATTATCACCAGTCTTTACCAAGGTGGATGGGCCACCTATACTTAACCTGGAAAAGGAACATGTATAAATTTATATATGTTTGATAAATAGCCAGAACCTGGCTCTATACCATCCAGTCTGTCTTGCTGACTACACTGAGGCAGAATTACATTGAGGAAGGATAAAAACACAAGCTTATCAGGAAGGGACTCAAACCCACCCAAATGAGGGCTATGTTTCCCCTGGAAAATATCCAAGAATCCACCAAGGGAGAGGCTGCACACTATGGCTGTGGAAGTGCAGGATGCAACAGCTGTGTTATCACCCTGCCAGGCTGGGACCTGCACTCACAGGTCCGGAAAAATCAAGTCTGGAAAGGTGCTCATCAGTCAGCTGGCCTTTGCTATGTGCAAAGAAGTGCCTGTGCACAAACTTCTCCCTTTGCTCACACACTTTATTACTCCTAGGAGTGGTGGTACTTTAATAGTGGTGCTTCTTCATTGTTGTAGCTTTCTCCTCTATATTTGTATCAAAATATATACAGGGAGGATTGTCACATTCCAGAACTAAGACACTTTTGCAGAGCTTTATTACTTTTTAGAAATATTGGATATATTAAGCGATGTAGGTGAAAAATTGAAGCATCTTATGATTTAATTAGGTTGTCAAAGGGAAGATTATTTCCCTCTCTTTAATTCAGAAATAGTGCTCTTTGATCTTTATGTAAATTAGCTGAGTGAGAGCGTTTGGTTTGTAGAAAGATTATTCCTTATGCTGACCAAATATTATCTTTTTTTGTGTTCTATGGAATTATTTAATTCAGTGATGCACACAGAAAAAAATAATAACACTTTTTAAAGAGTTGAATAAAAATATGGAAACTAGCCTTAATTCTTCTTCACTGTCCTCTTTTTATGGGGCAGAAAATTAAATACATGTGAAATTAAATGCAAATGTTTCATGCAAATAGTAAACATCATTAAAAAGATTCTGCAAATTCCCTGATCAATGTTAACCTCATCAAAAGTTTAATTAACTCATTTTTGTTAATTTATTATTTCTACTCTGGACAGGAGTCTTTCTCCTGTGGTTAATTTAGCCCTGAGAAACTGGATATTTGTGGCATGGGGAAAGGGTGTCTTCGGGGAATGTGGTTGATTAAACAACAACAAAAAAAGAGCAGAAAGGAGGCAAGAAGAGAACTCTGCGCCCCCATGAGTAAGATGCCACAGATAAGATGGGTGAGAAAATACATTGATGTCTAAGGTGGCCCTGGTGGTCAGCTGGACCCTCACAAAAATTAGGTCATTATTAAACCATGTTTGAGCTTGTGATTTCTACCCTGGTTGCAATCCAGCAACCAGTGGAGTACTGGGAGAAGTACAGTGGTGAATCCTGATCACTCACTCCCATCCTTCCAGTCTGATTTAGCAATAGACAGTAAAGTCAGTAGCTCTAATATATTTGCAATTAAAAAGAAAAAACAAACAAGCCCATTACTGGTGAAAACATACAGGGATTTGATTTGATTATTTCTGTGAAATCCTATTATAATTCAAAATGTCTTTTGAAGAATGATTTTGAAATACAACCCACCTCATAATTGGCATCTTCTCTAGCAAGCTATTACTCTTGGATGTTTATACAGTAGTGAGCTTTTAAAGACAACATCCCTATCTTTGAGACCTGCCTGGGTAAATGTCATTCAAAGCTTTAACTAGAATTTAAAAATGCCTATCCTTACATTCTTAGATGGACAGATTACCCTTTGACTGCTAATGTTTGGGATTAGACATCACTCACCTAGTTTTTCATTCATTATAATAGGTAAATGAAGAACAGTTTGTCCCTAGCCTCTACCCCCTGCCCTCTCCCCTCCTGCTCAGTACTTAGCATATTAGAGACTGAATTGGAGGCATCAGATCATGCTGATTCATTATCACCCAGAGCAATGTGGCAAAAGGAGTGTTCAACATCTAGTTCAACGTTGAATGACAGCTTCATAGCTGAAGCTCCTCATATCAAGGTCTGAAAGGACACAAGGGAGAAATCCAGGCACTATCAAAATGTATGGCAAAATTTTATTAATTGAGAGGTCAATATGTTACCCACAAAGAAGGTAAAGAAAGAAACTAAAATAAATTTTTCTCTTGATGCCCCTGAAATAATTTGCTGTCCATGAAGAATTTTGGAAGAGTTTGAAAAGCCTTCACTAAAATTAAATTTTACCCAAATTTCCAAAATACATCTGTTTGAACATATCTCAGGGTCATTGCTGTATTTGAACAGAAAATTCTAAGCAAACTCTGTGACTTTTAGGTATCATTACTAAGGCCTTCTGTTATTCCAAAAGAACAGATGTATTAGTTCAAACCATAGGTTTCCTTAGGCCAGTAACCAATTTCCAGTTATTCCCTAACCACCTTCTCCTGGTCACTTATACGTCTATAGACCTCTATTTTTCACCATTCCAAAAATGCCCTTGTCTGCTTGCCACGTATGTGCACCATGCCATAACTTGTTCATCCTTACTCCTCTTCTCTAAGTCTTTTCCTATTGTATGACACCTTTCTAAGTTGGCAAGATCAGAATTACACACTTTGTTCAAGATTCAGACATACCATGGATTTATACACTAGTAAAATTATATTTTCTGTTTTGTTTTCTGTTTTTTTCTTCTTATTTATAACATATTTTGGGAGTGCAGGGGAGTCAAGTCTTATTGGGTAATGAGTTCATGCTCCTACAGAACTCCTGCAATCCCAAAATGTTATTCCTGAATATTAATATTCACTCAGTTCCTGTTATTTTTAATGTAAAATTAAGATGTTTTGCTTAAATGCATTACTTCTTCACATTTATCTACACAGAATTTCAACTGCCACTTTATCATCCAGTCATTCCAAAATGAGAACTTAGTTATTGACTGTAAGAGAAATAAACAAGAAAAACAGTTCCGCTAAAATATTAAGTTTATTCACGTAGTGAACCAGAAATTTAAAGGTTCTACATAGCAAGTAGTGTAATCTTTTGTGCCCCCCGGGAATATTTCAACATTTGTATGAAATGTAATTTGTCATAATCCAGATAAACAGAGAAATATGCTACACTGGCATGCTGTAGGATATACATTTAGATAATTGCTCTGCTTCCTGTTCTTGCATGTGGTAGAAATAACATTCTTAAACAGATCAGGCTCCATCTCAAAGTAGCTGCCTTTTTCTTCTTTGAGGTCTTATCTAGGAAAAAATCCATACAAATATGGGCTACAAGTGAGATAAAAACACACACACACAAAAAAAAAGAAAACAGAAAAATTCAGCCACAGGCCCAGGAAGAATGTGTCAGCTGTGAATAACTCAATTTTGACAGGCCTCAGTGAGGATGGCATCACACAGCACCTGTAAGCAATTAGGGAAGCCTCTGCCATGCCAACTGGAGCTTCACATGCCAGTGGTAGCCAGAGAGGACGCTGGAGAATACCATGTGTCATTGTGCAGTGATAACCAGGTTGACGTTGCTGAATAGTCTCAGTGATCCATCTTCTGGGACACATATTGAAAAAGCACTATCTGTGACAGCACGCATAGAAATGCAGGGAGGTCTCACACAGAAGATAATACAGCTTAGTTCCAGTAAGAAAGTCCTTATAATTAATTATTAATTTATTATTTATTAATTATTAGGACAAACAATCTGATCAAACAAGAAATAAATAGGTACTCTCATGTCTTATAATATGTATTTGCATATATACAAAGAGGAGTGAGAAAATTCTATTCTGCACACTTGTGAGTGTTAAATACCAGTGACCACTACCACTGCTGGCTGCAGACCCTACAAACTCAGCCTCAGTTACACCTAAGAAAACCAAGAGCTTGCCATAGCCAAAATGCATTAGCAACACATAACTGTATAAAATTTATATCTTCATGATCTGCATGTGAATCAGAAGCATATACTAAATATTAATGTAAATATTGTAAATGTAAATATTGTAAACATCAAATGCAGCAGACATGAAAAGAAGAGTAATTTGCTTACTGACTACAGGAAAATATCCATCCTGCTTAATATTGCTATTAGGCTTGTAAATCGCCCTGAGCTCTGCAGCCTTGCAGAACATCATTTCAACATTGTTGAGTTTGCTGATCTGTAATGATGCAGGAGTTTGAATGGTGAGAATGCACAGTTGTAATTTTTGTGGATAATCATCACGAAATGCCTTATCAGAAACCACCATTAGTTGCTGATATACAGACACTGACAGCAAAGCATCGGTAGCATTAGTTCAAGATGAGAAGGTGCAAAGTCAAAAGAAATCCCCTCATGAAAAGTCCTATGGCACAAGTAACAGCAGTATTAACTTTCTAACTGGGACTCGAACAACTGCAAAGCCAGTGAAAGGGCATTTGTTTATCACAGAGATTATTTTTAAAGGTCCATATGAGTTTGCTTCATACCATTTCTAGACTGTAACTTTTTTTTTTCTTTTATTAAGAGAGAGAAGTGTTAATAGTTTGGCTAATGAAGGAAAGCAAGGTAGACATATGAGTGTTATCACACCATATTCTCTAAATGGTCCTATCAAAGGATTTCTGTTTAACACAGTAACCTCATAAAAATTCACCTACATAATCGCTCTAAAATTGACTAGTCCCTGCCCCAATCAGAGGCAGCCTCAACCGAGCTCTCCCTGAGCAGAACAAATTGGCTACTGTTGCAACAAAGGGAAAATAAATTTAAAAATTGAGAAATGTCTTTCCTTTAGTCTTTAGATGCAGGATCTTGGAGACAAGCTCAACGCAGCCCATGGCAGGTTCTCTTCATTGCAAAACCAGAACCCGAAGCTGCACCCCAGAGCACCCAGGCAGAGCAGGGTGGGTGCAGCTTGCCCACATGCCGGCCTGAGTCCATGCAACAGATGATGCTTTTGAGTTTGCTGTGCAGAGCAGGTGGAGTAAATCCAGCATATCCCTGACTTGTTTGATTTGTTTTATGTAAATTCAGTCTGTGCGTGTCCAATGATCTAATACACAGTAAGCCCGATGCTGTGTTCAGTACTTCCATATTACAGTTAAGCATAATGTAGGTGACGTTCTGGTGGATACCATTGCAATTCATATACAAATACCTATTGTAAAGTAGGTTCAAAGAGAGCCAAATTTTAAGAATAACATGATTTACTAGGTACCTAGGGAATTCTTGTAATTTTTCTTCTGGTAACAACAAAAGAGGATTCAATTACTTTTTAAAAATCTCACTGTGTACTTCAAATTTGTATATGAATTATTCAGCCTGTTTTTATGAGCACCATGGAAAAAGCAAAACAAGACCGTGGCTACAGCAAAAAGTTTTCAGGAGGCCTCAGGAAATCATAAAAAAGCAAAAAGAAATTAAGAAAAGAGTTCTTAAAGGGCTGAGAGTTGGATTTATAGCTGCCATAAAATGGCTTTCCTTTTTAGCCTGGCTTAGATTACAAGAAGCATAAAGTCACCAGCTACATGGTCAAGTAAAGACACATAGACTGCAGAGTATAAACCATGATTTCTTTTCATACTCAAGTTTTCACCAATCATTTGAATTTGGGTTCTGGATTTCTGTATAGATATTACTAATGCAGACAAAGCTCCTTTTCCTCAAAGGATGCAAATTCAAGAACTTCCTTTGGGTGGAACAGAAGACTACTGTTTTAGACCAGCTGATGCTCTGGCCTGACATTCAGAGCAGACACAAGTGCATACATCGAGGCAACTAATTAAATCAAATGCACCCATATGAAATTTACAGCCTCCTACACAATTGAGTCTAACAAAAATGTGCAGCCTAGAAGAAAATTTTAAGTTGAACAATGATATGCTGTTTAATGTTTTTGTGAAGTAGTTATGCAGATGCTTTTAAAATTGTAAGGTAGTCTTAAAAAAACCCAAAAATTGGAGTAGCGGATGAGAAAACCTAGATTGTGTTGGTACATTTGCATTCTCAATGGCTTTCACTGGCATGCAGACTATAATGTAATTTTTATCTAACATACATACACTTTGGCATTGCTTTATTTTTGAAAAACTCATCTTCTAGGGTTTGGTTTTGCAACAGAAAGTTGTTCACTAGAGTAAAACACCAGAAATTTGTTAACAAATGGCATGAGCACAGTTCACAGAATACTCGTAAAGTTTTTTGCTGATAACGTAAGCTGGAAACGAGTAGGTAAAACATTTTGTTCCATGGTTCATAAAGCACGTCTGCATTGCAGATGATTGAAAAGGGAAAAGTAGAACAAATGCACCTGCATGGATCTCCAGCTACCCCACTTCTGATAGCAAGACTAGTGCATTTGGGAATCTGTCTCCATATCACACAGGACTGTGCACTGGGGACATACTAGACAGTCATATGAATTAGCTACCTAAAACATGTATAATATCACCTTTTTCACTCATGGCAAAGGCTGCTGCTTCTCAACTATTGTAGTTCAGAATAAGTTAGTCCCCAGTGTTGAAAAGCACCCCATGCATTAAAGAAATAATTCTTTGAGTAAATGGTTGCATATCTTATTTGCTGTTTGGTTTGTTATTGTGCAAAGTTTGCCATTACTATTTTCTATATTTCAGTACATAATTTTGTCTTTTTTTTATTCAGTTGTGCAATTTTCTATCAGCCTTGTACAAACAACTCCTCCATAATGTCCTTGAAAGAAATGTTCTCTCCACTAGATCTGAAACAAATCTGTCGCTGATAAGCAAGTAGAAGGAAGAAAAAAAAGATTTTAGGACAAGTAATGAATAAATACTGTTAAATGTAATGGAGGCTGTAAGCTGAATTATAGCACTGAGTCATTTTTCAGTGTTGTGGCCAAGGCGGCTTTATCAGTCTGTTCCTTTTCTACCACTAAGAAAACTCCAGCTGGGACTTTTCAAAGCCACCTAAATTTGGACACATATTTTAATTTCAAGTAAACTGGGTGCCCAAATTACTTAGAATTCTTTGAAAACCACAGCCTGACTAAGCTGACATCTTTTCTTGAGGACAGCATGAATAGGCTTTATCTGAGGAGAAGCTCAGAAAAGGTTTGCGAATAGTTAAGGTATAAACAAGCAATCCATCTCCAGGAGCAGCTGGTGCATAGGAGGGAAGCACAGGCTTAACCTTTCCCCACCCACCTCCAGCAGGACCGCACATTTTCATGAGAGGAGTCCCCATTCACCCTCAGAGGAAGGCAAGCTGATCACTGGCAAAGCCGAACCAGGAATCACGTCCACATACAACTCCATTGCAGAGGGTAATATTTATAGTGAATCTGTGATGCAGGTACAAGCACATAGAGTCAGCTTAGGTAATACAGCATGCACTTATAAGACAACCCCCATTTGATGGTCAGACCAGTTTTAGTTTCCTGTCCCTTGCTTCTTCCCCTGCACCATTGTTTGTTGTCCTCTCTACATTTTGCTGATACAAATGAGGATTTTTTTTTTCTAACTAACTGCTTCATTTCACTCATACAGTATGCTGTGCAGCCCCACAAATACCTGCAACAACACAGCTAAGGAAAAGCCAAGTAGGGGGGGAAGACGGTGGGAAGGAAAAGAGGGAAAGGACTTGGGCAAATACAAGAGCATCCACAAAGCCAGCTTCATCACTGCAGCCAGAGAAGTGTTGTGAAATGGCAGTGCAGTTAACAAAGGTGCACAACAGCCACTGCTCCTCAACTGCATCATGAAAGAGCAGATGGCTGAGAGACTTCAGCAAACAGTGCCCCACCACAGAGAGGACGTGGGGAGAGAAGGGAAGGGAGATGCCCCTAAAGCAAGTGCTAATTCTCATTGTCCTCTACATAGGTATGGACATTTACCCTACCATTAATTTTCAAGGAATTGGTAACACCTAACTAAAAATTCTTTCTAGATCTTATTTGCTTATTTTTAATTAGACATTTAAAAACTTGCAGTGTGGCAAAATAAATAAATACATAGATACCAGCACTGAGAACTAAATGTTACCTGAAGATAGAAAGAGAGAGGAGGAGGAATACACCATGACAGGGAAAAGCAAGAAAGCGGAGGAAAATAACTGCAAGGCAGGACATGTAACGGAGAGGAGCCTTGAGGCTCCTGTGCACAGAGCAACGGACAAGGCTGTGCTGCCAGGCTGGAAGAGGACTGCTGCTGGGGAGCAGCAGGGTCTGCGCGCAAGTGTCAGGCTAGGTTAGGGTTTTAATCCCACAGACTACCATGGTCATGATGTACAATGTGAGCGTAGCCGCAAGTTGTACCTCTGTTTAAAGAGCATCTCAAGAACAAACTGATTTAGCTTATGTACAAAATCTCTAACTCAAAACTTATCTGAACAGGGTGATGAAATATGCACCTTTATGTACAAAAATATTCTGCTTTCCACCAGCATTGCCTATTGCCCCCTTTTCCCTTCACTTCTTTATCTGTGTACTCCTTGCCTCTTTTTCACTTTCGTTTTCACCAAATGAACAGAAGAGGGTCACCACAGGTCTGTTGAAAATGCATACTCATGAAGATGCATGCAAGCCAGATAAGTTAGCCTCACGACACATGTAGTACAGTTCATCTGACCATGTCAAGCTGTCAACAATGTGGAATTTACAATCAAAGATATTGGATAAATAATAAAAAGCCTCTCTAGGGTAAATTTCAAAAAGAGGACACTTCCTAGCAAGCCTACATGTATGATTACTGTACTTAAGGACCAATTTCTTACTCAGAGAATTGAGTAGGGCTATAGAGCTGTTCAAACCTCAGAATTCCTATTTCAGAGAAAATGACATGGTTTTGAGACTGTTTTCATCTAAACCTGACTGGGATAAAAGTTACTCCAGAAAGTTCCTTGACCAAAATCAAAACATTATGGTTTTATTCCAGCCTCTTTAATATTACTCCATATAATAGGAAGTAGGAAAAAAAGAAAAGGAAAGAAGAAACATTGAGTTCATTTTCCAAACGCAAGATAAAAAATTTACAAAGAAGTCGAACATACCAGTCTGATTTTTTCTAAATGAAATGGGTCCATTTTTGCATCTCATGACTTTAGACATCTCCTAGATCAACAACTGCAGCTGAACTGCTCACCCAGAGCTTCTTTTGTAGTCTGTGCATACACAGGAACTTTTAGGGCATGATTTATCTAATTTAGACATCTGCTTTAGGATGAGATGAACTGTGCCCTGAATGTACTTATTTCTCCCTAATAACTTTAATGAGAGTTTAGGATTATTAGCTCTGCTGCAGACATCTCCATACAGCAAGACGAGTATCCGTGCAGTGGGACGAGCCATCGAACCATACTTCACAAGCATCCACTTGTTAGAAACCAATTGAGCTTCACCCAGGGACTTGGCTGTCATGAAGCAGTGAGTTGCAGTGGTTTTTGATGCACTGACTGGCTCACTTCAGACAAAATATTTCCATGTTGGCTCTCCCGTAACACTTTATCTTTTTTCTGGCATTCTTTCTTAATACTCAGGGGAGAACTAAACATTTACCTGGTTATCATGAACTTGCTCTGAAAAATGGACATTAGTTTACCACTGTGGTCTTCTGCATACATCCCTCAATGTTTTGTTCAACAGTTCTGTTCAATTTATGAATTAAAGAAGATGGGGCCTTTTGTCTCTACTCCTAACAATTCTGCAAACTCAAGCTGGAATCTGAAAGTCAAGCTAGGCTTTGCTCTTGTTGAGCATCGTGGGTCTGCATGAGACAATCTGCCACCCAAACAGGCCCTTGAGGACAGTAGTGCAGCTCCCATCCCTGCCCTGTGGTGGAAGTGACCTCAATAAAGAGTTCTGACAGCACACAGGAGGAACAGAGGCCACAGCTTTTTTCTCCAGCTATATCAGTTCAACAAAGTTAAGAGAATTAAACAGGAATGAGAACACTAAGTGAGGTAGTTGCTGGGGGCAGACCTGGCTGAACAAACAGGAAACTGCCATGGCTGCAAAATCATTTCTCCCAGTAGGACTGAATTCATTCTTCCAGGACCTCCATCTCCCTGTCCTTTAAAAAGGTATAGTGCACCTTCCTCCAGAGGTGCTGGAAGATTTAAAAAGAAGTTTGGAACATGCTTTGATGATGTACCTGACACAGTACCTGCATTCTTGAGGTGCAGATACATTATTTCTAGCTGCAGAAATTTTGCTGTCTCTGGGCAGAGACAACATGTTAGTGCTGCGGGCAGGGAGGAAGGCACTGCTTTATGCCATGGAGAGTTGTCATGTTGCTCTGTGAGCAGTGGAGACTGCCAGGGTTTTGCTTTGGCAAGGGATCTAGAGCAGACCTGAACGATCTGGGTACATACCTCCATAATCATTTGTGTGAGCATCCATATTGTTTCTTTAAAGTTCTTTAAACTATAAAAACAACCCCTGTGTAACATTAACCTAAATGCATTTGAATTGCAGCAGTGTGGGTGAGCTGACTCTTTATAGTGCTGTTGGCTGCCTTTTGTATTAGGAAGGCAGATTCCCAAAGTGCAGATGTCTGCCACAGCAGGTAGGACTGGGAGCAATGACACTTATATAAGACTTGTAAAATCTGCAGTTTTATAGTGCCCAGGAGAACTGGCAGGCAATATTCACACAAAGCTACAGGCAGGTTTTCAGTAATCTCTCTTCTCTTCTCAAATACACATATTTTGCCTTCCCCTCTGATGTTTTAAGCTATTCCTAGACTTTCCTTCATATGCTGTTGTATATTTTTGCTATATCCTTTACAATTCTATAATCACCTTTCCTAGGAATTCATATGGTCCTTCTTTTACTCCACACAGCAAAGACACCCTTTGCTCTCCATTAAGCCAGGCTGTTCAAGGTTCTGTCCAAAGCACAGCAGGGGTTTTGTGCTGTGTTGGCGCACTACAAGAGAACAGAGATTTTAGAAATAGCTTTATACGATTGTATACAATACATTCTATGCTCAGAGAACTGAGAACTAACAGAAGTTTAGGTAACAACAGTATTATGTTAACTATAATGGGATTTTTTTTTTATCTCACTGGTAAGTAGTACTTTGAAATAGGAAAGCCTTGTATTTAGAGTATTGTAATAATCTCCTTTTTCAGTGATTTAATTTTGTCAGTGTTTATACACGGTCTGACACTTCAAAGAAATTCTGACATGCATGCTTTAAGTCACATTCACTGTGCAAGTCTATAATCTAGCACTTATTTTTCAAGAAGTCCAAGTGTACAAATGGAAAAGATCCATGTGCTAGAGGCTGTATTTTGAAATTGAACAAAGAAGTGAAAAAAAGTCATTTAAAATGTTATTATTTTTCAATTCCGGCACTGAAATCACAACTGTCATTAGAGTGGTTAGTGACATATATTGAATTAAAGCATTGAAGTCCTACTTGTCCAGCAGAAAACATCTTTTTGATGGGAAGTCAATGTTACTTAGCAAATTCATTTTGAAGAGAAGAAAATAATCCAAAGAATGAAAGAAGCCAAAGACTCAGGAACATATGAAAGTCCTTTCTTTTAACAATTCAGGACAAGTTTCACAGGAAAATGTTAGCAACACTCATCTGACAAGGACAAAATTTCAACAAGTCACAGCAGCATGAAGCCAATTACAAATGTAAAGGCAAAAATTATTGTAACGTTATTGAGAGACGAGTGAGGCTGGAGAATAGAAAGCAGCACTCATTTTGTCCATGTTGTAAATTTGCACGTAAGAGGAAGATTATGACTTTGCTCATGTTTCTGATTTCACATATCAGTGAAGCACTTCACATCAGTACCCCAAAGCAGTAGGAAAGGTCTCCTTGCCAGCAAACATCATACGTTTAATTTCTGCATGTGACTTTTTCATATATAGAGTAGCCTATAAGTATCAGTAGATGGGTGGCATTTGTCCTCACTGACATCTCAATGCCATTTAAAGATCATACCAATGTCCATTTAAACTATGTAATAAACTGGTAAGAGATGTATTTACCCATCAACCAGCATCACTAAATCAACAGTAGAGCCTTTCCTGAAAGAGGAACTAAAACCAATCCAATAGCTTTTGTAGATCTATTATGAAGATAATTTATTTATTTGTTATTATTATATTTTATTTTAAGAAGTGGCAATAGAATGGAGCTTTCCTCTTTCCACTCTCAGATATTTCAACCCAGGTAAGAGCTGGATAAATTCAGTAAAACTACAAAGATATCACTACTTTTTTTTTTTTTTTTTTTTTTTTGGTTCNAGTATGAAGGCCCTAACAAACATCCAGGTCCCTCATACAAGATTTTCCTGGAGAGTTTACAAACTACATGACAGAAAATGGGAGAGCAGAAGCTGTTAATGATCATTGCAGCATCTGAGATTGTGTCTCCTGAAGCCTGTACCTTAGCTATGCCATTGGGCCTCTTGCTGAGCAAGAGCAGCACTACTTAACCAGATAACATGGGCATGCATAACAGGGGAAATATCATAGATGTTTTCAGGGGAAAAAATAAAAGGGTCTTGCTGTACTCTCAGGGTGGAGGAGAACTAATTGCAGGCCAATTCCTTTTCCTTTCTGTCAAGCGCTCGTTTGCTGTCAGCACCCAGGCTTGCTGCTTCTGGTGCCATCAGGGGCTCCGTAAGGACATTCCTCTCTGGTTGCAGGCCTCCAACCTGTCCCTGCTCTTTCCCCGAGCTGATGCCTGCAGTCCACTACAATCCACCTGAGCAAGACTGACTTAACTCAGTGCCTGCAGACTGTCTCCTGAGACTAAGGACAGCCTGAATCAAAATGAGCCAGCTTTGATAAAGTACCATTTATTCAGAACAAAAACATCACAGGGAAAACTTCTCAGAAAACAATCCCTAGCTCTTTCCAGGCTATCACCCAAATTCTGCAAGGAGACTCTAAGGCTGAAGTATCTCAGACCATCTTTGCAGTCTCTCTGTTTCAGTCAGTCCCGTTTCACTTCTGAAACAATTGAGCGACTCCTCTCCTTCAGCTACGGTTGTCTGATCCAACTGAAGGGCACCAAAAGGAAGAAAACCAGTAAGATCAGACACCTCCCTTCCCTGGGGGAGTGCAACTTAAGATGAGTCTCCTGCCCTGCTTCAGTACCAGGGATTTGCATTAAATTACCACCTCGTGACATGAGCTCCTGTGGGAAACATCCCCGATCTGAACCACTGAGGTGCACATCACGTTTGTAATACCGACACAATAGTCTTTGACTATTCCACGTAGCCCTAGTGTCTCCACTGTCGCTATGAAAGTTTCATTCAAAAAATTGTTCTCAGTAGATGAGAAGCCTGTCTCTAGTCTTTGGTTAGAAACAGCAACAGAGAGATTATAGGACCAAGCTGTTCTTCTAACCGAGGCTGCAGCTTTAAGGAGCTCCTTGGTGACAGATGGCAGAGGAATATAGAACCATCACACTCACTACATCCCCAATCTGATCTGAAATTTAAATAACCTGACTCATTAAAGGATAATGCATATGCACTTATACAACGTAAAAAACCCAGAACGATCTAAATCAACAAGTGCAATTTCAATGCTTAATATTAGTCTGTGACAAGTCGTTAAAGGGTATCAGCTTTGGCGGAGGGTAGAATTTCTCAGATAATAACGACAGCAACAGGGGGTTGTCACAAGTGCAAGCAATCTCTGCTAAAACACTGAGAATCTATAGCTGCAACCAGAAATCATGTCCCCTAAATGATGTAGGAAGGGTCCAGAAGAGTGGTCTTTTCAAAAACCAAAGAAGTACATATCTGCAACTTCTCTTTCTTGTCTACTACATTCAGATAACATGGTATCCATGCATTGCAAGGCCTGAATCTGATACCTGCCATTTAAAATCTTTCTAGTGCCACATCAACACACTTGCCACTTTTCTTTCCTCCTCTTCCCCTCCTACACAGCATTAGTAAATTATTTTAATTTAATAAGGCCTCAAGAATGTTGTTATTTACATACACTTTACTGTACCATGGGAATCAGTAGCATTTGCAATCTATTACATCTGGATAACTAACAAAATTTAGACATTAAGACACACAGCTCGAGTCAATGTGCTATAATTTAATGCCAAGCACTACCTGTGTTAAGAACATTAATTTCAGTTTAGGGGAATCATCACACAAGACTGATGCTGATTTTATTTCACTTGTAAGAGTACAGCAACTTCTTTGTGGTGAAACTGGCCTGGCTGGTGGTATTCTCTGCAAGGGAAGGGTCCATATGAAGGGGAAGGGATAGAGTCTTATTGCATTGCAGAAACGTCCAATGCAGGGAGTTAGGCAGCCAAGTAAAACCACACCAGGTTCTAGTGGAGGTGACCAGGCCCTTTAGAAGGCCAAGAATGTGGAGAGGTGAAAGGAGATGGAAAGCAGTCCCATGCTCTTGTCATATTACTGTGATAAATGTATCTGAAGCAGACCTAACAATCAGGGCAGAGCCATCTTCTCAAAGACATTTTCTCAAAACTACTTAATAAAATACTGAGCACATTAAAATAATAAAAAGCAACAATCAGCATTTAAAAATCAGCCTTCTCAACAGAAAAGGAGTTATTAGATATGTCAAGAACAAGGAAAGAAAAAGGTGGGGATTTTTCAGTTGTTTACATTATTTTTATTTAAAATCAGCTACTTGACTGATTGTGACACTCTTCCATGGATATTGTACCTGATTTTAAATTCCAGTTTCTACAGCTGCTTCTAAGTAAGGTTCCTCCCCCTGCTTTTTTTTCTTCCATCCTTAGATTTTTTTTTAACTCTGATTCAAGAGCCTAATCCAACTGAGTGTTTAGTTCTTTACCACTTTTAGCCTGAGTCACTGTGTGCCATATTATTACAGCATCAGAGGAAAGTGGCTCTTACAGAAAAGTCATTTATGTTGCAGAATGACAACAAAAAGGAACAAAGGAGGAAAGATTTTGGAAAATATACTAGGAGTTCAGTACAAATGCGTACGTAATAAGGGGAGTAGCTGCATATCAGCACTGAAGCTCTTAAAATAATGACCATTACAATTTTGTCTGGATTCTGAGTCAGAGGAAAGATAATCACACATCACTGCTGACAGAAAACAGAATTAGATTGGAGAAATCTGTGGAGGAAAAAAAAAGATATTTTACTTAGCATTTACAATTGTTGATATGGAGCAAGATTAGATAACGTACAACGCAGCGGCCATGGCTGTAGTGCAACAACTGCTCTTAGTGGGAGAGGAGGCAGGACAGGCTCGGGGGTCCTGGCGTGCTCCAGCAGACTGCCAGGATGCATTTCACACCAGACGTCTGTCTGTTGGGACCCCTGAAGAAGCAACCTGCAAACACAGCAGAAAAGCTTCATTCTGCTTAAATAATTGTTTTTTTTTTTTCTTTTAATAATGATGAAAGCCTAAGTCCAAGGTATACTTTTCTATAAGTTTACAGATTTAGCTCTGCTTCTACTCACTTCTGGTAAGCTCACCTTAGAGGTCACTGGGAGCTGCGTGGAGTCCAGATGACAAAACTACTTTCTAATCCTCCCCTGAATTAGCAGCCAGGAAAAGCAAGTCAAGGGATTGGTATTTGTGACAGATGGTGGAGAGAAAAAGGCACAAGCTGCAAAAGCCAGGTAAGCCTTGGGCCCCCAGCTCCTCCTGCAGCCCAGTGCAGCCTCCTGCACTCACTCCACAGACTGGAGGAGAAATCATAGGGTGCCAGCAAGGTCTGTCAGTGAATGAGCCTGCACATCACAACTTTACCAAGATGAGACTGTTGGTAAATCAAATTGTAAGCATCCCCTGCATATAAGTTCAGTGTTGAGCACTTAATCCTGAAAGAGGAAAAAAAAAGGAGTGTGGCTTTATTCCTGAATGCTCTTCCTACTTTGGAAATACTGGGTATTACTACTCTTTCACTATTACGCAGCACCTCTAGTAATTGCAAGCACAAATAACACATTTCAATTGTTCTTCCAAAATGTTCTTCTGAGGTTTGTTGATAGTTTTTGTTGTTGTTTTCAGTGTAAGTCAGCTATGGTAAGGCCTCTGAGCACCTAACTTTCAGCCTCACATATGCATGTGAGGAAAAAAGAGTTCTGAATTTGAAAGGCCTTTAAAGTGATGCATGGCAAACATATGGCTATTTTGCATCCAGACACACCAATTTTTCTTCTTCCAAGTGTTTAACCAGAGTTATCTTGTTAAGCTTCTAAACAGGGAATGAAAAAAAAAAAAAAAAGAATTAACATATCCTTGTGCTCTTTTTTAATTCCCCTTCCCTCTTTAGCATCTAAATTCCAGAACTGGCAGGAATGTCATTACATAAAATGCTCAGCACCCTTGCTCCAAGTGTTAGAAGGCTATTTTTTATGGCACTATATATAAATAAGACCATGACAGCACTGGATTTTTACCTTTATTAAAAGTTTACACAAAAAAAAAAGAAAGGAGAAATCTTTTAAAAACATCTTTCCAGTAAAATGTTGAATACTATTGACTATCATCAATATGAAATTCTTTCTCTCTTTCACAAAGTTTCTGCCAGGAGGAAGAACTGTCACCAACAGTAATATCATGAATCTTTATGATTTTCAGAAGTCCTGACTTTGCCAAAAAAAAATCTGCTTATACTTCTGAATCACAGATAACAAGGGGAGTCAACGAAGATGTGCTGCAAATCCAGCTATTGCTGTTCAAAGCCCTGTTAAAGTGGACAGATGCCTTTAGTGTCTTGAATATTACAAAGTAACACGTAGGTGTGACAATGTGCAAATACAAAGACAGAGAAAGGGGTGGTGTCTTTGAATTTCTTTCAGCAGAGCAGGGCAGGAGGGTGTTGTTTTGTTTTCCAAAGTATTTTCTGCTGGCTGAACCCAGGCCATGTTTCTTCATGCAGGTTGAAATATTTGAAAATGCAAGGTGGCACAAGCAATGGACACTGCCTCCAGCCAAAAGGCAAGATGTAAGACAGCTCATTTGCTTTAAAAGAACCTGTGCCAATTAAACCTGAAGGAAGTAACTTCAGTTATTCTCAGTCATGGAGATCCAGACTAACTCCTCAACAGAGGAGCAGACATGTACTACTCTTCTGGAACTAAAATATAGTGAAATTTAAGTATGCTTTATTATTTTATACAGAAATTTTAGGCTTGAATGCTCTTATGTGAGCATACTACTGAATCCACAGCCATTTAATCAGTCTCCCTCTAGACAGACATTAAACAGTGGAAGTAGAACACGGACAGACAAGAGAAAAAAACCTGAAAACCTATGAACAACAAAACCTTCCTATTGATTTCTCCATTCTCACACAGGCCTGCAGAATCCAAGATTATCACAGGGTTATTGAAGTACAACCACTGGAATGATATCAAGAAACTAGAAGCAACCCTTAAGCTCTGAAGGGATATTAGAGGATGAATAGGAATCACTGCACAAAAGTGTAGGCAGCGTGTCTTAACCTTGTTTGATGTTTACATTCAGTAGCAGGACTGTTCAGGTTGAATATATAGGGGCCAACAACACTGTAAGGATGTTTGACTGAAAGGACTTCTAGTTCACTCAGCTCTTCTGTTTTCAGACAACTACTTAACATCCTTCCATTCACAAAGAGTTCAAGTTCAGTCTGTCAATCCACTAGATGATATTCCAGACCTTAAAAATTACAAATCTTTGAATTTCCAAGTTTATTCATGACCAATTGATGTCTATTTTTTCTTTCAGCATTTTCTTTCAAAGTCCATTCCTTCCCCATTGTTTACCCTCCTGCTAAGTTTGTTGATAACAGTCCTAGCCTTTTTCACTTTGCCTCTTCTTTTGGCTATGTGAAGATAAGCTCTTCCTCCTCCTAACTGTCCTAGAAAATCTTCTCTGCACATGTGGCCTTTTGAATTCATCTTCCTTATACCTTGGTGATCAGAACTGCATGTTGGATCATGTGTGAGATTTCACCAGTGCCTTGTAGAAAGATACATACAATTATCCTCTGATGTCTCCTTGGCACACTTTGGCTGATTTTTTTTTTCTGGAATCACAGGTGTCTTTTACAGATCTATATTGTCCTGATGACCGTACTAGGATCAATACTAACCTTGATGTTCCTTCCTCAACCATTTTCAACCCATGATCTCCACTCTTAACACCAAAACTTTTGATTAGTACTTAAATGCACAATATCTCATAATTTCTTCTCAAGAGCACATTATTCAAATCCTTCCATGAACTGACAATGCCTGTCAACAATGTATCATCTGCAAATTTTATTAGCATATGCCAACTTGTACAACAATGAAGGTACTAGATTCAGTCATCCTGGAACAAATCATTGAGGAACTTTACCAGTCGCCTTTGTCCTAGTAAAGTGGTCCTTCTTTTGTTACAACCTAATGTTATCACTTTACCTACCTACTGTGCTTGTACTAATCATAATTCCCTACAGCTGAATGAATTTTTTAGATTCAAAATTTTGAATCTTGATTTACAAAGTCTGAGAGAATTAAGTGGTCTATATGTCAAAAGAATTACTGAATAAACTTCAAGTTCCAGAGACATAAGAACATCATTATTTTATTTTGTAACAATTCTACTGGATTGCTTTAACAAGACAAAAACCATTTTTCAAAGCTAAGTATTTTCTTAAAATTTTGCCAAACTGTCAGACTTCTAGTGCTCAAAGGCTTTGTTCTGTATAGCTCTAATCAATGTAAAGTTCAAAAATATTTGCAAACACAGGACTTTGAGATGATGGAGTATTTTCTGGAAGCTGTCAAACAGTGGCCAACAAGCATTAGGTACAGTAAAGCAAAAATCATTAAAATTATTATCAGATAACAATACTGTCAATATGTTATGGATGTAGAGATCTGACAATGGCTTACTTCAGCCAGGCAACACTTATTAGCATAGATATAGTGATAAAAATCGGGTAATTTTTGACACACAAACAACTAAAGGCATGACTTACAAATGTCACCAGCTGAGTGCAAGTGATGGCTAGTAGTTTTACAACACCTTATCCATGAACAGTAGAAGACTCTGTATGTCT
>WAAD01015918.1:0-75988 GCA_013389945.1 Fregata magnificens
TGAAGTCCCTTTTGATTGCTTTTGGACTTCTGTCCACAACCTCATCACTGCCAAATTTCTACTATCTTTTGCAGATGCCTGCATTGCGAGCTCTTTGGAGGTGAACTACTTCCTATCATAGTTTGTATATCTTTCCTGTGTGGCATGGTGCACCCCATAGGGACTACCTGGAGGACAATATCTTCAGATAAGGATTTGTTCACATCTAGTTTGTTTGAAGCATAGGAAAAGTGAGCATTGAGCTGTCTCCAGAAGACCGTGTAGGCATGCTGTACCCTTTGATATATAGATTATAAATAATGCATTTGAGTAAGGGCTACAGTCTTAATTTGGACAACAAAATGGAAGGAGTAAAAGACAGCATTTAAACAAAAATGGTATAAATTTGGCCTAATCCAGTTCAGGGTGAAACGAATGGGGATTTGCCATTAGCTTCAGCACAAGTTAGATCAGCCCTATTAAGACTTCCATGGGAATGTTTAATTCTTCTGCATACAGCTTTGTAAGCATGACTTTGCACTCCTAGAAGTGACTTGATTGAAAACTCGGAGAATAGTTACAGCACTATCAGCAGCAATGCAGGCTTCCTAACCCTGCCTGCCTGTAAACATGTTAGCTCTGCCAGAAGGAAATTCATGGAATAGGTATAGCTGCTGTTCAGGCCGTGCATCCCTAACTGGATAACTTCTTTTAATTTTCAGAAAAAGAGGTCACTCTGGAATTAGGGGTTTGAAGAATGATAAGTAAACAGCTTTATGAAGCTACTGCCAGTTGAAGAAGCCCATTCTAAACATGAAAGGCAACATCAGAAGTACAGAAATGCTTGAGTGGCTGGAAGGCATATAAATGACTTAGACAAGGATTATTGGGGGAACAGAACAGTGCTGTGCCATAAGAGACAAATATAAATTAGGAAAGTTGTTACAGGAAGGTGTGTGAGTGTATTTGATCAATGCGGAGGCCTAAAACCAGAAGAGCAGAACAGAGATATTAAAAATGAGGCACAATGTGTCAGTTATTCAGGAATCTCAGGCTCTGATATACTGCACCGCTTAGATCCTTAGTTCTAGCAGGTTAGCATGGCATAAAAAGAGCTACTGCATAACACAATACAACAGATCTTCAAAGATATCTTTCCCCATATGTTCCTTCTCTCAGCAAATACACAGACAATAACAATCATTGGTCCTACCCATATTTGAAATTCTGTAATAGGTGAAGCAACTTCCCACAGGGCAAAATACTGCAAATTTCTCATATGCCTTGCAGTGTCATTTTGACTCAAGTGTCCTCTCTTGAAATAAGAGAACCACTGTGCTTGGGTAAGGATTAATTCTGATTAAGCTACAATGTAAATGTTATTTCTGCGGCCATTGTAGCCTCTGTGAAACTGCCTCCAACCTGAAGCTCTAATTCGCCCAAGTAAGTTAAGCAGGATGGAGAAAGAAGGTGTCAGGAACAGCATTTTTGGAGATGTGATAGAATTAATACATGTTAGAGAGACCCAAAGAGAAAGTTTAAATAAAGGATGAGAGAGAAGTGGAAAAGAATGCACGTCCGGACAATTCCTCTAATGAGCGTTTATTTTTAGAAATATTCTGAGAGAAGAAATGGCATGATTGGGAAACAACCTGGTAGAGGTGTCAGGAGGACACCACGTCTGGGTCACAAACAACTCGGTGATGAGAATTTTGTGTGTGTTTTATTTCTAATCCCAGAAGCCATCAAGTCATGCAAGAAGTAACTGGTTTTTTAAGACAGCACTTTTCAAAATTGATGGATTGTGTTTAATTTTATGTTAGCTTTGTTTTTAGAAACCTGAAAATCAAGACTTATGTGTTTATCCAACATCAAACCTCTCATTAGAATGATGTACAAATTGTCTTAATGTCACAATAGATTTATTTCAATCAGTTGCTTACTGTACAATGATTTCAATCAGTTTCTTAATGTACAATAAAGCATGGGTAATTACATTTGCCTCCTTGCTTAAATTTCTAGTTTTAATTTATGTTATTTAATCTAACCAAGTATTGATTCTTCAGTTCATGTCTCAGGACATTCTTAGGGGATCTCCAAAACATTTTGGAGTGAGAGGAAAAAAGAGACATATGCTTCTAAAAGAGAAAGATTTTTTTAAAGAAAAACCCCTTCAGTCAGTAATTAGGAACCACGAAAGCAAAAAATAGGAAATGAAAAATACAGGAACATTAGTTGTATTCATGTTTCCAAAGAACAAGGAAAAATGAATAGATTCTCTGATATAGAAATTTCAGTTATTAGTATTTATGTTGTATTCAATTTTCTATATAGAAGAGACTATTTTAATTTAGGAGTTAGCAATATATGCTTTCATTAGTAGACCACTCAGTAATTATGCATATTGGTAGTAGAAACACAGTGGGCTTTGCTTGCTCTGTACAGAGGAAGGAAAGGGAAAGCAAACAGGAGAATGAAAACCTAGGCAATGGGAACGTTTCCAAAGAGCAAGCACCTGATTCACCCAGAATCAGCAGGTATTTGCCAACTTTGCTCAGAAGCTGGTACCCTGGGCATCGCTAAGTCAGTGCGTAGCTGTACATGATTCTAGAGAGAACCTCAGCCACGCATCAAAAAGAAGAGATTTTCAGAACTAAATGAACCGACAGCTGCTAGAAATGTCTTCCCTGGCTCTTGACAGTAAGTGTAATCATTCTTATTATCATCATTAGTTTGTCACTCAGTTTGATATGTCTAAATAAAGTCCTGCCCCTCCAAACAAGTGGTATACGAGAATCTCCTTATGTTGGGTGTGAAAGTTCTCCCGCAGCAGCAGGAGGAGTGTCTGACATAGAGTTACTCGAGTACAGAAATGTTTGCAGGATGGAGGCGTTAATTGTAATCTTTAGGGGGAGACGCTACTGTCTCTGATCAATAAAATGCCTACCAGAGGCTTAGGACTATATATGCATGCCTGTACTTGAGCAGTGTGAAGGGAGATGCCTTATACATAGTTTGCCATAATATCATGTAGAATAGGAAAGCTGGGAAATGTTTCAGCTGCCTTTATGGTTGATTATCAGTATCACAAAGGCACATTAGAGAAGAAATCTAATGGATTTTTTTCTCAGCTCTTTAAGTAAAGATGAAATTGGCAGAATTCATTTCAAATTGGTAACCCCTTTATTCAATATTGGGAGACAGCGCAGCTGAGTTGAAGAGGCAAAAAGTTCAGATGGTTTTGAGCAGATACGTCTGTATTCCCTTGTAGTTTTTGCTTCTTCTTGACTCTGCAGTCTGTAAGGAATCTGTGGAATAGGGACTAATTTTTCAGTGTTTCATCCAGCATCATAATTATAACCCATGTTAGTCTAGACAGTTTGATTAGCATGAGAAGATCAGCTACTACTTTTATAGCTAACCTTTCTGTAAGGAATGTGGAGCATAATTATGAGTAGATCTGTAAATATACAGCACATATTAAAGACAGTAGGATGAGAATGTTTGCATCTTGAAGGACTTAAATTTAGGTTCTGATGACAGAACAAGTAGGAGATTGCATGCATTATGGACAAACGCTAGGCTGGAAAAGGGAACTAGCAGGAAGGCACTACAGAGACAAGATGTATGCTTATCATGTTGATTCGCGTAACAAACTTTCACCTGCTCATTTTCAGTGTTATTCTCCTTTCATTTCTCTTCACACATGCACACAAGTACACATTTATTCCAGCCACATTATTGATTGACTATCCTTAACACTGGTTTTCCTGTAACAGCTGCCCATTTAAATATCGCCAGCCAAACTTTTAACAGAAACTAAATGTAGTCACTGAGGGTCAGATGCTCAGAGAGAGCTGCAAATCACAGAACACAAGTCTTGAGGGAAATGTCTGAGTGTAAAAATCTTGCTCACCTTCATCTGAACCTAATGATTCACTTTGTATGGCAGTCCTAGCTATGCCTCTGAGGTCTACCTTAATTGCATCTCCTTTTCTCCTGATACGTAAGTGAAATTACACGCAGAGCTCCTAGGTCAGTCCTGTATTTCTGAAAAAGCACTGTAAGGCTGATCCTTCTTCAGCCAATTAAAGCAGATACAGAGACACAGTGCAGAGAGGTGTTTGGCTATAGAGCTTCCAGACATTAAAATGTAACAAGACCTCCCAGAAGAACCTCATTTTCTCTGGCACTTTTTCTATTCCCATTCTAGATATATTTTACAGCTTTGAGGCACAACCCTCTCCTTAGTTCTTATCATCATGAAGTCTTTGCAGGTAGTCGTGTCTAAAATACTACTCTGTGTTCTGTTTTTGAACACACTGTTATTCCAAAGAAAAAAAAAAAACAACGTTGGAAAGGGAGGAGATGCAGGAGCTGTCACCTTTGCAAGTCCAAAACAGTCATTTTAGCTATTGCCATATATTGAGAAGCAAGAGTATTGGAAGTTTTCAATCAGAGGGCTGCAAATGCATTTCAGTCTTGGCCCACAACATCATTTCTATTTGAGTTCTGGACCTTGGCTGTAGAAGAAATTTGGAAACAGATTCAAGGGGTTTTTTCAGATAGCAGTAAGTGAAAAATCTGAAATTTGTACGTAAATAACAAATGTCTCGGCCAATAAATTGCAATTTGAAAATAAGTCTTCTGCCATAACTTCCTGTGTGATGTGTTTTTAATGCATTTTTTAAAACTGAAGTCTCTTTTAAACTGTTACTTTTGCTGCCATGTACTAAAAATAAAAATATGGCATGGTTTTCAGTACTGTTATGGTCTGAGTTGTGCTTCACCTCATAGGGGGTTTAACAAGGTTCATCTTTTCAAATTCTTCATAGCCTGATTTCTATCACTTAACTTGCAGTTTTACAAAGGAGTGTGAAAATCATTCAAATTCAGGCAGCAAATATACCAGGGACTCTCACCTCTCTGCACACCACTTGGGCATACACATGCACACAATTACATCTTTATTCTAGCAATATAATTGATCCATTTGTTGTCCAGTTAAATCTCACCAACTGAACTGTGAACACAAGCTAAATGTGATCAGTGACACCTGGATACTCAAAGGAGGCTGCAAACCACAGAAGAAAAATTGAGATGTGCTTAAAATTTCTGGTCCCAGTTTGAGTACATGGTATGAATTCAATAGTTATAATTTCCATACGCTCTTTCTAAAGAGGGCAAATTCCAAGGACAACATTTGGGATGTGGTGGGACTGGTTTGAATGCATGTCAATCCAATGCAACTCGTGATCATTTGTGCAGGTCGACATCATGTATCTGAATGTAACATCACTGAACTCGCTTTGCTTGTATCTGGTTGCAGGCTCACCACATGTCTCTACAAGATCTGGTCTTTAGAAGCTGAGTTGGAAACTGATGGTCAGTAACTTTTAATACCCAAATAAAGTGTTTAACACTAATATTATTTCCATATTTATTAAACCATAATGAAAACTGAAGCATTTGTGATTTTCATTCCTTCCAACAGTGTTGCTGTTTACAGTACCCCACAAGAGTATCAGATGGTATGTGGTATGAAATACGTTTCAGATGACACAATTCTTATTAAAGGCCTAGCAAATGAATTTAAAGGTGTTTCCAGTCCCTTCCAAGGAAAGGCAGACAGGATAGGATTCCCTTCTTCCCCAAATAACTTCAGTCACACATCGCCAGTATCATATATGTCATTTAATAACAATATGCACATGATGTTCAGTGGGCTGAACTTGTTACTGTAAGTTCATTTTACTTTCCAGTACAGTCTATATATGAGATATTCTTTCAGCTGTTCAAGATTCAAGAAAGCTTTTTCCTGTAAGGTGAAGGACTCTTTTCTTTTTGCTGCTGTTGCTTTAACTTTTGATTTTTTTCAGGACAAGGTTGAGAATGCAGAAATGTTTAGGAGACGGGACTACAGATTTTGTTTGATTTATCTTTTTCTTTTTGTAGCTATTATGAAGCTGCTAGAGATCTTTGTGCCCAGAGCAAGGCCATTATATCAAGATGAATTTTCTTAGTGTAAGAATGTGTTTAGTTCAGACAATAAAGAAATCCAAATATTGGACGTTTGTATAGTGGGACCATGTCTACGGTCTGTTGGAAAGGATTTTTTCCTCTGAGTTCACAACATTCAGGGCAGGAGACTTATCTTTTGATTCAGCAACTGTTACAAGAAAGATGTTCTTCAAATACAAAGTACCCCAGAAGGATATAGCCATCAGCCTAGGGGAGCAAAGTGAAAAACCTCTAACTGGGATACCTTAGTAAAAGATGACAGTGAAACTTTTGTTGACATCAGGGCTAGATAACCTCTGAAAAACAGGGCACTTATTTAGTTGCCTAAAAGTAGATTTGAGTACCCTGCTGAGAATGTTTGCTCAAGAACATAAATTCTGCAGTTCCTTTATATCTGTAGAGAAGAATGAAGAGAGGAATACAGAAATGCTGAGCAGAAGTTTGCTATACTTTTGAGTACTGATATTGCTATTTCTAGGAAACGGATGACAAATGAAGTTGGTTGAAGTTTTTTATATGAAACTGGATATATCTTACCCACTTGTTGGTGAGTGTTCAGACTAACTGCATGCGTGCTTTACTAGCTAACTAGTTAGCTAGTTAGCTATGTAGCTGAAAGAAGAGTTGTAGCAAACAAATATTGAAGTTGCTAATTTCATAATTTGTGAGGAATATGAATAGTAGATGAGGAACTGAACAAAATAACAGATTGAGAAGGAATACTGGGGAGAAGAGAAATCTTGTTCTCCTCACCCCACCCCACACTCTAGGTTGATGGCATTTAGTAATTTTGTAGGTATTGTTGCCGAGTACAAAGTCCACTAGGCCTTCTTTTCTTTTCAAGTTTTGGGAACTTACTGAATATTTCAGGTGTATGTATTTGTGAAAAAAAAGCCAAACCAACCAACCAAGCAAAAAAACCCTACCCCAAAATACAAGAAAAGCACAGTTCCCAGTGCCTCAGCCAGCCAACTTTAACAGTATTCAAAGACTTCCAAGACATTTTACAATACAACATTGCTTTAGAAGTGTGTATTCCAAAACGAATGAACATTTTTGAAGCTTGATATAGAGCTAGTGCAGGGTTAAAATTCATTTAGTTGAATTAAATGATGCTTCTTTTTTTTCTTAAAATAATAGAACTGGGGATCTTATCAGCGGTGACTCTTGTAACTTACTACCAGATCTCAAACTAAGGTAATACAGCCAGTCTCTCCAGTCCTGATTCCCCTGAAGCCCATGCCCAGTCTAACACTGTGTTCACTGGGAACAGACTATATTAATCAGTCACCATTTTGTTGCTTCATAACTTTGGGGTGAAATCAAAACACTTTTTTTTTCATAATTTCTAAGAGATGTTATGATGTGTGGTGCTGCCTGGAATTTGACTTTTTAGGCCCATCATGCAGGGAAGTCCATCTGAAGTAGCTATTGTGCTGAATATTCACTTCTTACTTTAGACACAATGATTTCCTCCAAGACTCATTTAGACCATGCAAAAGGCAAGACAGTTCTCTCTGTTTTCAAAGCACAATAAGTTACCTGGCACAAAGGCATCCTCTGCACACACTGAAAGTGTCACTAAGACACTAGCTTGGAGGAGTGATTTTGTGTTAAGTTTTGCCTTAGCTTCCTGTCTGCTAGTTTCTCTTTGTAGGCATCCCGTTGGCTTCAGTGACAGGGCACGTCATTTCTATTCTATTACTCCCACCTATGCTTGTATAAAAGCTGTTTGAGTTAGAGCAGCTTCAGAATAAAGAATCCATTTGGGGTTTTTTTCTTGTTTTTCATAGTAGGATCTCTAGCTATGGATTGTCATTCTTTGCTTATTTATAGCCTTTTCCCCCTTCTGTTGAGTCTTACTTTCTTCCTTCTTTTCTCCACTTTGATGGCAGTTGTTATACTTCTAAATTCCCTCTTGAACAGCAGGGTCAAATTCTGAAGAATACCCCTGGCATTCTTTTAGCACACTCTTCCTGCAAGCCAAGTTACCTGATAGATTTTTAAAAGCCAGGTTATCCAATTTCATATTGTATTAGTACTCGCCCAAGTAAGAGTGCAGTTTTGCTTTTCACATTAATGGCATCTAAAAAGTTTTTGTAGATAGAGCTAATAGCTCACTGTATCCAAGCCATGCTTTTAGATCCCAACTCCTTTGCTCTTCCTTAAATATTTGTGTTGAAACTTTCCTTGCTAGGTGAGTACCTATTCACTCCTGCCTTAGGCTGAGTTTTTCAGAGAGCTATGAAAGAATTTCAGTTAAAGTTTTGTGCCTGAGAAGAGCACATTGATTTGGTAGTGTTCAGCTATCATGACCATTTCACTGATGTGAACTCCTGTCTTCAAGATTTGGAGACAGGAGTTGAAAGTTAGTATATGGTCTGCACAGATGTCAGAGATATACTTGTGCTTTTGAAAGAAGAATCAGATCGGAATAAACTATAACCCTCTGTGGAGGAATGGAAACCTCCTTCTCTCATGCTGCAGAGAAGATTTTGATAAGTTAGCAACAAATTCATTAAAGATATCATCTGAAGCAAATGTATTCTATCCATTCTCAGTGCCTACGTGCTGACCAAACAGGACATGTTTATGTTTGTGCTCCATTCTGCTTGTACATCAACTTTCTCTGCTCTCCCTTTTTCGTGCTGCTTCTTCACCCTTTGTCTATCAATGCTCATGGCCGTGGAATGCTGAAATTGAGAACAGAAAGTCTGTCTCCTGTGTTGCTTAGTTGTTTTCTTATCCAGCGGTTCTGTAAAGTTCCAGATAATGTTGTTTCTGATTTACTGTCTTGATTTTTCAAGAGCAGGAGATGACTTTCACCTATATCTTAGACTCATATGTTTCAGAGTGTGGCAGGACATGATTTTTCTAGCACCTTGGGATAAAACTGTCCTCTTTTTCTTGCATTACAGATGCCCAAATGAACCCACAGACTTCCAGTCCCTACAGCTGTGTTTTGCTGGTCACAAAAGACTTCAGTAGAATAAGTAGGGAAAGTTTCCTCTTCAGGTAGGGCAGATATTGATGTGCTGGGTGAGACATTGAACAGAAAGGTTGAAAATAAATCTTCTCACTGCCAGTTGTGTCCTCAAGGATGAGTCCTTTCTTCCAGTCCTTCTTCATAATTCACAGGTTCAACAAACTGCACTCAGCCCTTTCCGAGCCCAGAGAAAATCTCTTTCTTTGTGTCACTTTGGCACCTTTGTGCAGACTTGCTACAGGCCTTCTGCTTCCAGTCTTTCCTACTCCTTGTCTGCCTCAGCCCAGAAGGCTGCCCAAGCTCAGCCTGCTCAGTCACTTCTGGGGACTCCTCTGCTCTCCAAGGGGTTTATGCTGGACTCAGAATAACTGTAAGTGTTCTTCACTGTTCCTCATCATTACTGCCTCTCTAGCAGAACATAAGATGTAGAATATTCATACAGCAAATTGGAGTCAAATATTATGACATTATTGCACATGGTCATGTACACCAAAGTTTTGAAGTGCATATAGTTGTCCACACAACTTTAACTTTAGACCGCTGGATTTTTAGAAATAAATTAATTTCTTGCAACTATTTATCTTTTTTACCCTTTCCTGTTACCTTGTTTGTTGCCAAATTTGCGAGAACATCCTTTTTCTGTTTATAAAACCAGTCTCTTTCACTCCACTCTGCCAGAGTTCTGCAGCACGTAAATCATTATTAAAGATGTTTTCTGCTGCCTCTGGAGAATGACATCATCTTGCTGCTCTCAGGGATTTTCTAGATAATGCTTAGCAGTCTTTTTAAACAGCATTTTGCACGTTGGCCACTAATGGTCTGTTCCATGTTTTCATGAAACATCTGCGATCTGAATAGCACAAAGTCTGAGCATTACGTGCAGTGCTGTCTGCAGTTATAGCAGACTGTAGCTGGATGGGGAATGCGTCAAGAGCTTTAAAAAGCAAATTGGTTGAAAAATCAGGTTCTTTCATTATTGCTTGGAAACTGGGTAAATAACTACTACATTTTAAAATACCATTTATTCCTTAGAGCATTGATGAGAACGCAGATTTTCCCATCCAGTGCCTGGTGTTCTAGGTATTTGGTTGCTTCCTGATTCAATGATTGAGCAGAGAATAAAAGTGATGCCAGATATGGGGTTTAAAGTTCTCAAGATGTATGAGCCTAACCTAGGAACCTGACATCTTGGATCTGCTTCTTCCTCCAAAAGGTTTTATGCTCTTGGAAGCAAAGGCAGTACCACTCCTTTGAGCAGAAGGCTCAGGTGTGGAATCTGAGTACACGGGTGCATTTCCCTGTGACTCCTAAAAAGATTCCTGACAGGCAATGGTTTAGAAATCATCCCATTTGTCTGTGTTTTCCCACTGGCCAGTTAAAGGCTGTTTCACACTGAAGAGAGTGAATATGGTGGCTCTCTGTTTATCTTCTCATCTGATTTGGCTCACCATTCTGAAGTTCCTAATCTGGACATGCAATAAGGGATCCTGGATGAGTTCTGCTCCAGGACCTTAAAAGTCCTTCACTGATTCTACTTTCAGCACATATTTTGTAGATTTTGGTGAGGTTTTAAAATAAAAGGTGGGGTTTTTTCCCAATTTGGCACTCATAGATTGGAAACCCTTCACCCTTCATTTTTTATAAAATGCCTTTAGCATGTCTTTGTCATTGTATTTGAATTCTTTTGTTCTTAATCGTCTTTATGCACTTCTCTTCCCCTAATGTCCTTTGGAATGGCTTGAAATAGACAGAAACAGTGTGCTAGCAATGTAAGAGAAGCTCTTGGTAAAGTTAGGAATCAAGAGAGAGAAGCTTATTTGTTCATGGCCCAATCCCTACATGAAGATGATTTGTGATTCCTGACCCACAACTACTCTGTGTCCTGCTATGGGCAAAGTTAGTGTGGAAACCACCAGGGAGGGCACACCGAAATAGAGGAGAACCCAAGGGATGCTTCAGTCAGCCTGTATTTGCCTCTAGAGGTCTCCCAACTCTTCTTACATTTGAAAACTCAAATGTCTGCACTTGGCACCTCTGTCAGCTGTCTTCAGCGTGTGCTCTCTCCCTTTCTCTCCCTCCCCTGACGCCTTGGCCCTCAAAATCAGCTCTGTAGCATTTGTGGTTTATGGGTCACAAATACAATTCTTCCTTGTCTCTATCTAACATTATTGTAACCTGTCAGCTGACCTTAGTACAGCTTCTACAGGAAGGTTTGCCGTTACACTTATAGGAGCTATTTTTGGGAAAAATACTGGATAATGCAGATAGTGTGTCATAATGGTTAAATCTGGTGGCTGGAAATGAAAATTTAATTGATGTACTCCATAAGCACGTTTCCAAGCAAAGCATATGCAAAACTGAGTGAATTTGAACTGTCTCCGCAACACTTGTCTGCAGAAAAATGGAATCCCCACAAACATTTGTATAAAGGTCTTGCCCTGCTCCTTGCAGCATCTCAGAATGTGTCAGCTAGAACAGCATCTCTGCCAGGTTTCTTCCTTCCTTGGTGCTGATGGGTGCCTGTCTGTCCCAGCTTTTGTGGATGGGATTCAGGAGTTATTTCACTGGGGTTAGTCAGCCTGCTTCATATTGTTGTTTTATATAGGTGTCGTGACTTCAAAGCGGTTTTGTCTAATTTGCATCAGTGTAGTGAGAAGATGGATTCACTCACTGAATCAGTACAGTATGACACTTTCCTGTTAGCATGATCCACATGCAGACTGAAGTAGAATAGGGTGGCATACTATTCCACCCCTTTCAATGTGAATTTAGACCTATTTTCTGACTCTGGGGGAGGAGAAAGTGGCTGCATTCAGAATGCCAGCAGGAACTCAGCAGGAGCTGCTGCCTCTGAGGTACAAGATAGAGGCAATCAGGTGCTTCCTGCAGGTGCTGTGGAGCTGCTTGGTTTGGATTGCTTCCTCTTGCACCAGCGGGATGCTGTCAGTCCTGCCCCGAGGAAAGGCAGCGGGTCCTGGCCTGCAGCCAGCAACCTGGCAGCAGCTAGTATCTCACAAGGACCTTGCCCCTGCAAAAGAAGGGTTTCCACTTACTCTGGAATTTTAAACACCAAATATAACAGGTTAAAATGGCCACCCTTCTTTAAACCAAGCAAAACCTAAGGCATCCAGGCAATACAAAAAATGTGGAAGAATAAACTCAAAGGGCAGTTAGCTGGGGGAGCAACCTTCACAGGAAAAGCTTTTTGTGAAAAAATGGAGGAAAACAGAAACATACAGTATCTGGAAAGTACAGTAGTGCTGTTGTACTTAGCTGATGTCTGATGTCTAGAGTCTAGGGCTGAAGAGGGATTTGGTTAACTAATGATTATACAGGGGAGTGGGAAAATGCTGTTTCTAAATATCTATTCTGATTCAATGGAAAATGACCAGCAATTTGGAGGCAATAGGGTTTTTCAAAGGATGCGATGTGCTATGAAGAAAATGAATTCCCAAGTCATTAGCAAAGATATGTAACTCATATGATAAGTCTCTAAAATAATAGAATATTCTTATAGAAATGTATGTATTGGATGTTTTAAAGAATGAAATTTGTTTAAGAGCTGATTTTGTGGCTAGGATTTTTAAAATTTTCCATTAAATTATTCAGAGGCATATGGCCATTTTTCATTTTAGTGAAAATAAATCAAAGGATTTTCTAGCTTACAATTTTGGTTGTTAACTATGTTTTAAAGTATGTTTTTTCTTGGTGAATGGATTTGGGTAGGGGTGTTGACCTTTTGAATGAGACCCCTAAAATTTGTAATATTTTCTGTTTTAACTTACAGCAAGTTCCATTAAGAAAAAGATGATTCAAACCTTTCTGCAAACAATGAGAAGGGACTGCTTAACCCTTCTTAGGAAGCTGACTGTAGCAAGGAATTATCTTGTTTCCATGTTCAAACAGCTTTCAAATATCATACCCAGACAGAAAGCAAGGAAGACCATGGCCGTGGCTTTTAATGAGACAGCTGCTTCTTTTTGAAGAACTGTATTCAGCCATCAAACAGCAGTTGGGTACAAACAGATCAACAAAGAGCTGTAAGAGTGATCAGCAGCCAAACAAGCATGAGTTAAGAAGATTTAAGGAAATTTGTTCAGTCTAAAAGATATTGAGAGAAGACCTAAGAGATCATCAAAAAGGAAAGCAAATTATGATCACTTGCTGGAGGTAAGAGGTAAGATGTCATGGTCTTAACTTTAAGTAACCAAGATTGAGGGATGGCTATCAGGAAGTATTTTTTGACGGCAAGCAGGGTGAAACAGAGGAATAGATTACCTGTGGAGGTGTCACATCTTTCTCACTGGAAGATCTGAACAATTGGTTATACAGTCCAAAATGGTTTGTACTGCAGGACAGTCTGAACTCCTACGTCTGGGTGAGCCCTTACTATCTCAGAACAAAATAATCATCATCTCCTTCCTTTTCCCTGCCCTGTTTTCCAGGCAAAGTAAAATGAAGCATGCAGGCTACAAAGGAGACAAAATGACTTCCAGCAGATCCCTGGTCCAAATGATCTGGGGGGGTATAACTGTGAACTTTTATCATGAATTGCAGCTATTTGACAGCCACCATCATGGATTAGGCAGAGAGATGAGCTGGCTGACTTCTCTCCAGATTCCTTTCGGTCTTATTTTTTGGTGACCTGCTGCAGAAAATCATCAGAGACAGGTTTGAGCTGGCAGCCGAACTGATTGGTCATCTAGTCACGCTCTTTCATACAGACTTAAGAGTGGAAAACCCCACGCCCTAGCACAACATTTGTACCCCATAATGTAACTGTGTGGAGGTGACAACTTACTGTCAGTTGTAGGATTAGAGACCTGGTACCACAGGGACTGCACGTCATTCTGACCCACCAGTCCAGAAGGCAAAATATGACAGCCCTGGGGATGCTGTGCTAGGAACAGAGAGCAGGTAGCTCTGTGAACTTTCGCAGGTGCTTGCCTGAGTAAGGAGACACTCAGTAAAAACCGTTTAAGATTCTCCTGTTACAATTCTGCCTCTCAAGTGTGAAATGAATTCATTTTTACAGTTCCAGTGGAGATGGGAAGATATGCGTTAAGCTGCTTAACCCTTTCCCTCTGTTGTCTCTTTCTTCCCCTTGGTAAATTCGTGCCTGCCTGCCAGCTTAGGGGGTGAATATATAAGGTATTCAGATACTTCAGCAATAGCCTCAGTCCCCTAGGGCCCTTGGAAATGTCTCCAGGGACTTTCTCCTTCATTGTCCTCCTTACTTCAAGAGTTCTCTCCAAACCTGGCAAATTCTTGGGAATCTAAATTGAAAAACCTGTGCCACAGCAATAAAATGCTATCTTCAGAATTGGTACCAGTATCTGCTGTTGGAGACCTCTCCAAAACCACTCCATAGATTAAAAATGAGACACTGAAGAAACACTCAGAAGACTCAGAATCATTTTCTCATTCCCTAGCTATCCTTTTAAAAACAGCTCTCAGAGTATTGTGCACTGCATGTTAGACAAAAGAAAAAAATAGCCTGCCAGCACAATTTAGAAAAGCTGATGACTTTAAAGACCTTCAACATGGAGAGAGCTGCCACTGATAAAAATTTGCTGTGACTCAGCTATGCTTTGCATGAGAGCAAGTCATTTTGCTACTTGCTGTTGATTACTGAATTTGAAGCCCTCTGAGTTCTTCCAAAGGTCTGAGAACTGTTAAGGGGTGAATGTTAAGAAGGGGATCTGTTACTGGAAAAAGTGGTTTTCAAGGAAAGACTGGTAAAATTTAAAATATAATTAAAGAGGCTCAGGTCCATGTAGATAATAAATGATCCATTTTTTATCTTATTCTACTGTAAAGTACAACAGCACTCAAGTCAAGGGGAAAAACAGGTGAAAAGAGTTTATTCACTTGAAGCTATAAAAGGTTTACCCACTTCTGTATACAAAGCAGGAGAGTTTATCTGCTTTTGTGTTCAGTATTACACCAAAGAGTAAAGCAAGAATGGAAACTGAGTAAAGCAATGAAAAAGCTCCAGGAAAAAGGATTTGGTCAAAATCAATGTATACGTATATCTATAATTATAGATACATATATGTAAATTAAGAAATAAATATATGTAAAGACTATTCCATACTAGACAGAATTATGCAGCTGGGTGCAAACTGGACAGAAAGCAGCCAGGCCTGGGCGCCTTAGTGGGCAGCAAGTTTAACACCAGTCAGTAGTGTCCTTGCAAGCAAACCACCTACTAAGCTGCATTAGCAAGAACATAACCAGCAGGTCAAAGAACAGGATGATTCCTAGGAGGCATTTCCGAGGCCACATTGGGAGTGCTGTGTCCAGATCTGCCTCTTAAGGTGGGCTGGCAAGAGAGGGAATGACAAAAGGGAGAGTCCAGCAGAGGATCACTAAAATGTTCTGAGGGCTCGAGCACATGATTTACGATGACAAGCTGAGGGAGCTGGTTTTGCTCAGCCTGGAGAAGAGAAGAATATGGAGGGACCTAATATCTGTCTTCAATTACCTAAAGGTGAATTACAGAGAAGACAAAACCAGACTTTTCTCAGCTTGGCACAGCAAGAAGACAAGAGCCAACAGTCCACAAGCTGCAACAAGAGAAATTCTCACTGGATATAAGGAAGAATTTTTCACGATGGAAGTGATTAAACACTGGAACATGTTGCCCAAAGAGGTTGTGAAGTCTCCAACCTTGGAGATCTTCAAAACTCAACTAGTCAAGACCCCGCACAATCAGATCTAAAGTGGAAATTACACCTCCTGTGAACAGACGCTTGAGCTAGATGACGTTCCTACCAAATTAAATTATTCCACAATTGTATGATTCTGTGGTATTTGTCTAGTCTGCTTTTAAAGATTTCTTATGATGGAGACTCCACTATGTCCCCAGACAATCTATTGCAGTGCTTCCCAAAGAGATGAAAAAAATATTCAAAGCAACTGTATGTTTTGACTGGATTAAATCAGCTTCTTGAAGTATTTGCAATCTTTACATTGCAATGCTGTGACAATGCCTAGCAGCCAGAGGGTGACACTGAATACACTGTATTTCTTATAGCTGAGTTGAAGGAAATGGAAATAGTTAAGCATTTCAAATCATAGCATTGCATAAGCTAAAGCAGGGATTGCTAAAGAATGGATATGTATTTCAAACACTTTTGTGGCAGCCCCTGTATTAAACATTTCAAATATTAATGCTGAAAAAAATGATACGGCTGCAGAACATATGAAATTTTTTCATGGCTGTAGTTCCCTACTTCTATTTTTGTAAGACAGGTAAGAATATATATCAAATATATTATACCTGATTTATTGATATTCTAGGAAGTTAATTACCACAAATCCATTGTTGTATTGCCTGAAGATTGTTAGACCTGGACATTTAGGATAAACCAAGAAGCACATGCTTCTGAAAAAAAACGTAGAATCTGAATCTTAAATATGACAGTTTTGTCCTTGTTTTTGGTTTTGCCATTGCAAATTTGTTATGCTCCCAGGAGTACTAACCAATCTTTTGTAAACTCTGACTTTCAGCTAATTTTGAATCCATTGCCCACCTTCTTGCTCACTTCATTTTCCTGTTTATTTTAAAACTAATGCTGATCAACCTCTTCCTCTATAAGAATGTCTTTTATTTATGTCATTATGTTTGAAACATGTAATTTGTTCCTTTGTCCTCAGTAAGAGGCACATACCGTCAGCTCAGTGGTCTCCAGAGTCTAATATGCAGCACACATGTTGAAATGCCTTTTTAAACAATACGGAAATGGTGTTGAACAGAAAATAACACTATACAGAAAGTAAGAGTGTATATGAAGTGTGCATCTTCTTTAAACACCAAGGTCTATATTAATCAGATATATGTACGTCACCTCTTCTTTTCTTCCAAGTCTCATTTCCACTGTTAGCGACTGTGGCTGAAAGATTTTTGTTTGTCTCTAGTCACTGAAATGACATTGTTTTTGCAGAGGATCTAGCCTCATCTTTTCAAGGCCCCCAATTGCATGCTTAAATTCAGTAGTACCATTCTACCAAATAAAATACTTGTATTAAGAATGGCAGAATCAGGTTGTCAGTTCCCAACAGAAATCAGATGGTTGATTTTTTTCTGTTCTAACAAACATAGCTCTGACAGTCCCAGCATTTTGAGTATTATCCCAGTCTATGGCTCGATCCACTGTAACATCTTGTATGCCATGCAAGATTTTGAGGATAAACTCACTCTTCACAGGTGTATTTTTCACAGTTCATATGGGGTAATCTGTGACCTGCTGGCACAGCACTGGTAATATGAGGAATTGGTAAGTCTAAATCCATATCTTACCTTTTCCTGTTGTATAAACTACTAAAATAGTTTTTCTAAGGCTAGAATCTTATAAATAGATAAAATCGATAGATTTTATAATAGACATAAAAAGATAAAATAGATATAGATAAAACATATCTAGATTTTACATTTCTTGGAATTGTTTTCACGAACCCGCACAGGTTTAACCTAACTTTTAAAAGTGTACCAAGACTAAATGCAAACAAAATTTATGCTTTTTGAAGTGGCGAAAATGCAGGTTTATCCTACAAACAGTGAAGAATATCCTTTTCAGGGTGGCATTTCTATACCTTGGAGAGAAACAGATTTTGGTTTATGAACAGAATCCTCCCCCCTTAGTTTATAGTTGGGACATGAAGTGACTGGAAAACGGGTCTGTGTTTGCCTCAGAGACTTTCAGGCAATTGGATAGTAACCTGTTACACTCCATGAAAGGTAGATAAGGTGCTTAATGAGAACACAACTCTGTCACACATCTTCCCTCATGTGTCCTAAGTTCTGTTCAAGGTATTTTTATGAGTGCAGCCCTGTAAGGGCTGCAGAGGCTCCTGCATGGCTTTTGTGAGGGCTGGTCCCCCTTTGCAGCAGAATCGTGCCCTAGAGCTGCTCTGGGAAATGCTTGCACCTGCACGGAGAGGCAGAGAACAGCGTGCGGGTGATGTGTGGAGGCAACATTTCTGCAGGTTTTATATTTCAGCCCTCAGCACAACAAGGATAAAAACGGGGATTACATTGATTATTTTGGGTATTACTCAAGTGAATTCAACATGACTGGATCTCATTTCTCATAAGAGTTGCATGAGTCAGACCTGCCAGTTTGAAATATATGCAAGTATATAAGACATTTTTCCAAACAATTGGATTTGACAGTGATTGTCCAAGTCAAAACATCATGGATAGGACACCTCTCACCTGATTTTAAATGCTTGCTCCTAACAAACACCCTAGAAAATTAGTATAGTTTCTCTTACAACTTATGGAGGGAAATATATATTCTTTAAAGCTATGATCTAACCCATTTTAGACCTACTTTCCAATGAAATAAGTTGCTCACAAGAGGCCTCTGACAAGCTCTTGATTAACGATAAACAGGGCCCACTCTGATTAACTGAGATGTAGGTAGTCAGTGTTCTTTGCATAAATTTTGTTGAACTGTGGAGCCCCTTTGACAACAGGCTCATTTAGATTTATGGTCTCTTTTTCAGAGCTGATTTAAGACTTTGAGCTGTTGCTCAGCATTCCTCGCTTTGCTATATGTGTTCTCCCTCTTCCCTGCTTTATGCGCTGATTCACCTCTTAGCATCTCCAGCCTGAACAGCAGACTAAAAGGCTTAACTAAAAGATTTTGATTGATTTCAGCTCCGTGTGACTTCAGTAAGGAAGCAACAGCACTTGAGCTGTGGCAGGATTCTGAAGGCATCAGGAGAATTGTGCAACATGGCCCAGAGTCATGCTTTTACAGACTCTGGCTTTTCACTAAAATGCTTAGATGTATCAATAGGGATGTAATTGCTCTGGCAGCAAAAGTCCCCTTCTCCTGACAAAAAGAATTCTCCTTAGTGCATGACAGGAATTTGTGCCTCGCATTAAGCAGTAAAATACCCATCCGGTGGTGGTGGGCTGCGTAGAAATCCCATTACTCTTTACTGTCACCAGTAGCACAGGGCACACAGTCTGACCCATTGGTACTTGTGATGCTAAAGGAGATATTCAGAGCACATAGCTTTGTGGTCAGAGATCTTTTCATGGCCCTGGCTCTATCTAGGTACTTTCAGTCACCTTCTGTTCATTTCTCATCATTTAATTTCACACGTCACCCTTCCTTTCCCACAAGTACTTCTGAGCTTTTCTCCATGCTACTGTCCTCTAATGAGCCCTCTGCCATTACAGTTTCCCTTCTGTCCTTCAAAATGCTGCCATCAAAGCCCATTTATCACTTATTTTTTGCATTCAGGACATGCTACTATCTCAGATTAATAGAAAAAATAGCATAATCAAGAAAATATTAAGAAAAAAATCTCTATTTGAATCTGTAAATGTCACTGTATTTTCTTTTGCTGTGTAAATTTTACCTCCAGCTGGTGCTCTCTCTTCATTATCTCTATTACAGAGTGCCCTGAGAGGCCAGGACCCATCTTTGCTGTGTCCGTAGATCATCTCGTACAACTGAATCTTGATCCCAGAAAGCGTTTAAGAGTTTGGCCCTCAGTCAGCTTTGGGATTTATCATGTGTCTTAGATATTCAGTCAGTAACGAAGTGCTTTGCAAGATCAGCAATGTATGAATAACAACTAATGCTATCCAGCTCTCAGTCTCTGTCCTTGCCTTAGCAACCAAAAATTACTTTGAAGGCTAAGTATTGTATATGGGATAAAGATGTGGAAACTGTTGATAGATGAGCCAGTCAGGTGGACAGCCAAGGATGCTTCTAGCTTGTTAAAGGTCTTTTTGTGCTGATGGTGAGCTGCAGTTACAATCAGAGGAAGTGAATTGTAACAGCAAAGAGTGTGAGACGCCCTAGTGTATTTTGTATAACTTCTCTGCCTTGTTCCCTAAGAGAACAAGGCTTCAGTGATTGTACTCTCACTTTGTTAGCCCGTTTATCCACCTTATATAGCATTTAAAGTAATTAGTTGTTAGTTTCAACCAAAATTGACAGTGGATAGGATATTCCAAAATGTTAAATTCTAAAAACTATGATGAAGATCAGTGACTGGGTAGACAGACAAGACCCAAATTGTTCATACCACTCAAGAAAAGGATGTTTGAGTTCTGCCCGATATACACCCCGAAGAGGAGCAGCAGACCATTTAGCAGCTCTAGCTTTGAACTTGTCTTAACTATGCTGCCACTTACTCAGCTCAATAGGCATGGAGCATGTGAAGGAGCTGGAGGCACCCTGGGAGACAGGACACAGAAAAGATTTAGTGGTATTGTGTGTGGGTGGAGATACACAGGGGATGCAGGACATGGAATTGGTAGGAGCTGGGATCTGTTGCTACCACTGCCTGTAGACAGCTGGTGTTGTATTTTTGATTGCTCAGCCCTGGAACATTTAAGGATAAATACTTTAAAGGAGAAATCCTTTGAAGGAGAAATACAGTAAACACAATGTTGTCTTTAATTTTATTGTTGTTATTACTGGTTTTATTGTGGTAACTCTAAGCAACCTTCTCTGTAGTTTTTCAAATACCTTTGAGAATGACACCTGGAAGTCAATCAGCTAGTGGCACTGAATTCTGCCCATATGGATCTTAATGTGGAATCAAATCCCATTCAGCTAAATGGGTTAAGCAGATCTGTAAATTTTTATGGTATTAAGTATTCAAAGTTTTGTAGTAAATGTGTCATGAGATGCTCTGTTCTGGGCACTCTGAAATGTATACAGTAAGATACACTTTCAAAGGACTCAAAACTCTTCCTGTCCACCCATATTTTTAAATACATAGAGCAGATCTGGAGATCTGAAAGGCATTTGATAATTTGCAGCACAGTTTTTGCAACGTGAGTTTATCTAATCTGTCACAGGTTTATATAACCCACACTTTTGTGCAGCAAAAATGCTAGATGCAGTAAATCAGTTTTGCAATTGTTTTCAGAATCCATTAAAGCAAAAAGGAAAAAAAAAAAAAAGAGAGAAAAAACAGGTTTTTTCCCCCAAGCTGAATTTAGAGTTGTGGTTGAGAGTTTTGCTTTCATACAACTCAATGAAACTAGATCCTATAATGTCTTTTCAACAAGTAGTTTGTGAATGTTGTCCAAAAATCAAAATGTTAGATGGGAATCCCACTTTGTTTTTACTTCAGGCTAAGACTGAAGTACTTATTACTACTTAATACTTTTTACTAAGCTAAGACTTCACAGACTTCAGATAAGTGAGGTCATATAATCTTGCTCAATGGGTTTATTCTCTTGGGATATAATAACTGTTGTTACCATGTACTTTTATGGACAGTACCATGATAGAATTATGCAGAAGTGGCTTTGTCTGTGAGATGTACAGTTTGGGAGTTCAGCTCTGGATAAATATTATATATAAATTACTACATCCTGTGGTCCCACCCAGCTTACTAAGTAAAAGCTACAAATTACGTCTGCCATTCTGATTTTTTTTCTGTAAACCATATCTATTCCATCTCCACGAATGCTAGTTATCCTTCTTTCTCAAGCTGTCTTAATTTGATTAACATCATTCCTTCAACTCAGAAAAATTTGTGCTTTGCTCAAAACGTGTTGCTTCTGTTGTAGAAGGCTTGTGATTTTCTTTGAACGTAGAAAAACATTCTTCCTTTTTCTAACTGTATCATCTGGTCTACTATAAAATACAGTTTAGAAATGTTGTCTTACGAGGGTTGTCTATTTAAGCATTTTAATAACTATTATCAATTTTTGCTTCCATTTTCACTACATGTTTATAAACTTTAAAATGACTGGACTATCAGTAATGCTTTATTTAGCCCTTGTCCTTTCATAAGTGATGCATTTTGTAAACACAATAATATGGGAAACAAACCCTTACAGACTGCTCCCCTCACTCCCGTTTGTCCCTCTAATCATAGATGCTGAGGTTCTAGCTTATAATACACACTGCTGATGCATACCTGTTGTCACGTATTCAACATCTTAATTAAAATGTGCTTTTCCAAGTATGCAAACTAGTCTGCAGCTTCTAGTATGGATTTCCACTCTCAGGACAGGCCAGGAAGCAACTGACCACTTTGAGAAGGAACACCAGAATAATGACTTTTTTGCTTTTAGAACAAATTTGTAGGGTACCTTCTTTCAATTTAATTAGCTTAGACGTTTCTGACACCACCACCTTGGCAGTTGTAAAATCTCAGATTTAAATGCTACTTGAATATTGATGTCACTCTTCAAATACAGGCTTTCTAATTCCATTTACAACACGCACAAAATATTTAAGTTTATGTACAATTTAGCTTCAGTACATTTCGCTTTGTTGGGAAATCCAATGCCATGATGGCATCATACTGCTCATGTTGTGTGATCAGTTTGATGAAACAAAAAAGCAGGTGAGCCATCAAAAAGGCATGTCTTTGAAATGCCTTGTTTGTCACGTTACATTAATTTTATATCAAAAATTTTCAGCTTCCATTTGCCATATGCAGTTACGGTGTGTCACTTCTCTCGTGTCTGTCTTCTGTAGGCATCCCCATGCCAGCTGACACTATTAACTAGACGCAGATTTGTGGGCATTGACCAAAGGACCACATGCAGATTCTGTTTCTGCAGATCTGGTCACATTTTATCAATAGGTTGAAACGGATGAAACTCTGCTGCCAGGCACCACAAAATTTACTTACATTCTTCCGCTTCTCAGTATTCAACTATTTCCTTTTGGCTTTCAGGATCAGATCATCAAAGAGCTGTAAATCTGAACAGCCTCATCAACTGCAATGGAAAAAAGATTGATTTCTCAAGCTTCTGTTTAAATCATAAAGAGCAACACAACTTTTCAGAGCTACCGCCCTCTGCTTATTCCCTTGACATACTTTAATCAATGAAGGGAGAAATCTTGCTCCCTAATGCAAACGGTAACATTGATCATAAAGGACCTAATCTCAAATTATAGAAATTAAAAAGAATATCAACCCTGAACTGGTGCAAACAGTGATTTGCTTCTTTTTACTTAGCAGATTTTGTTGCTACCATGTCTTCAAATAGCAGTTACTGTGCTGGATAGCAATGCTATCTGAAAGTGGACTGACTGGCAGTCCTCTGCTGCGATACAGTTGTATCTAGACTGTGTTTTTCTTCTTGCCTGTTCTTTTTGCAGTTTTCTAAGCTACTTGTTTAATGACATGCAAATGCTTGAACATTTATTGCAGAGGAGGAAGTATTTTATTTCGGGGGACAGGGGATTTTATTATTTTATTTTGTTGATTCATGAGTTTATGTATGCATTAACTAAGAACAAATACTTTATTACCTGCTTGTTCCTTACGTGTTGGTTTATTCATTTTTAATTGATTTTATATCTCAGGGGTATTTCCTTTGCTTTAATATAAAAGACACAGTGGAGCAATTGTCACATTATATCAATGTGAAACCAATCACTCTGGTCTATCTTTGGAAAAATCAATAAAATGAGGTGAAAATAAAGGCTGTGACTCACTGGCTGATGTACACAGAAGAATGTCTCTTGGCAATGCATCCTTTTTAAAATGACTACTCAAAAATTCAGTGTGGTTTGGTTCAGATTTGATCTCTCCACAGCTCTAAAATCCTGCTTGGTGACCACTGGCATTGTCACAGGGAAATTCCATGCAAACCGGTGGACCACAATATTACTGGAGCAGAATGCCACAGTGTCTCTTGCTCAGCTTTTGACTGCATTTCCATGGAAGGAGTCTTCAGATGCTGCAAGCTGACACTAATAGCCGAGAAGTGGGAGCCTCTCTAAACTCTGGAATCTCAGAGTGTCCTCCAGCACGTTTCTGTCCTGCTGCCAAGGGGAGGCAGGTTGGGCCTGGGGGGCTGCAGGGTGGATTGATGGTGTCTGCCTGCACCATCAATCCACCTGCAATGCTGCAGGAGCAATTCTTGCTCCTTTTAAAAGTCCCAGACATACTTGGGGTGGGTTTAATACAGATGAATTTGCTGCTTGTCTTTCCATGGGGTGATGAGTAATTTAATTTGCTTTTTCTTTTCATCTAGTTGTTAAAATGAAATGCATATTTTATGGTGAGGCTGTGGGATACTTTCAAAATTGGTATTTTTCATCACAGCTCATCTAGATGCACATTGCTCCTAATAAAACATTAACATTTTACCTGCCACAGTGTTTGCAGTCGTCAAAAAGACAGACTCATTCTCTCTTGGCCTCTCTTTAGCATAGCATAGCCTGCCCTTAAACTGATATTATGTATACCGTTGTTATTATTATCTAATATGATTATTGCTGCTCAGACTTGAGACTGACCGGATTATAGACCAGCTGTATTAAGGATCGTATATCACAGACTAATGTAAGGTCTGCCTCCAAAGATTCTGCAGTAATTTTAACCGAAGTGTTTGTTTTACCTTTCAAAGAACATTATGCTCCAAACTTGTTAATGAACCACAGATATTTTAATTCCTGCTTTGATGTCTTACAAAGTATTCTCCTTTCTCGTTCTTGTTACTAGGCTTCCTGTAATTTCTCAAATTTTGCTTTAACAATGTTGATTATCACTCAAAAATGCAAGGAGTATAGGCTATGATCGGACACATGGAGATCAGACCCATAGAAAATATAAGGGTGCTTAGACTATACTTGTATAATCAAGATACTCTGCGAAACATCAAGTAGATCCTAGACTCTAGATCTTAGAGCAGCAGTGGCAGCTTCTGTAAGAAACTTTATATGTGCTATTGGAAACGTTACAAAGAAGGGTCTGTTATAACACAGCAGCTGCTCCATTCATACTGCAATTTTAAAAGAGATTGTTACCATTGAGGAAATAAAGCAAGAAACAGAAATTAGGTATAGCAGGATACCGGCTAAGTCTCTCCATGTTGAATTAGATTCAACACCATTGATTCTGGATGCATTTGTACCTGCTTTTAACAGGTTCCAACATAATTCTTTAGTATCTGTAAGAGAAGTTTTCTACTCGGAGTCCAGGTGGGACGCATTTTGTTCACATTTTCCTCTACACTTTCAAAAACATTCTAAATCATTGCCTGAATTCCATAGCAAAAGACAGGGTGCCCATATATTTCACTTCTTGAGCATTTTATTCTCAAACTACAGACCATCTTTCAAAAGGGACAGGCATGCAGTTGCACATGCACAATTATATAGATTTATTATGTGCATGTATATTCTGTAAGTGCAGAAAAACTGGGGTATCTGTGTACATAACTGATGTTAAGATATCTCAGGCGATATACAAAAATGTAGTATTACTGCTATATTATTCAGCTATTTATTATAGTGTATGCATTAGGTGGAGAAATCAAAGATAGCCTCTGAACTTACAAATCCAGCATTTTCCACAAAAAGCTATGAATTTTAAAAAATGTGAACTTAAAAAAACGCTGATGACAGGCTACCTACTGTCAGTACTACTATGTGTCAGTACTACTACTGGTGTCAGCGCTGCTATGATTTGCAAAGTTAAGAGAAATGGAGTGATACGGAAAATAAATGTAAAGTCACTGAAATTATTGGGAAAAGGCACCTTACAGAAAGATTTGCTGTGTAGCTCCTCCAAACTGCAAGGCCATGTCTCTGTCAGGTCAGAAGTGCCTCCCTTGTCAATGCAAACTTGCAAACAACTCCTGTAGGAGGGAATGGAAATTTCTGCCATCCGAAATGCAGCCGCTAGTTCTGACTAATGAGAGAATAAATTAATTCAAATTGCCACAGGAAAAGAAGTTGTTAAAATGTGAGAGGCCTGAACATCTTAGCTTATGTGAAGGCAAGATAGTGTATTTTATACTCACAGCTGCCTCAACAATATCACTATGATAACTACCTAAGTGTGAAGGCAAGGCACAGAAAGTAAGAAAAAAGAGGAGTGGAAGGTTATGCTTTCCCATGCTGACTGAATTTGTTATGGCAGATAGCCACTTGTGTTCAAAGAAATGATCTAGAGATTCATGGTGGATTGGGACAGGAAAGTAATGAAAATATTAAGAAATTCTGGAAATATATGGTATTTGAACCATATATCTCTGAATGGTCTCTTTACTTCCTACATGTCTCGAGTTTCTATTCTGCAGTAACTCTGTGTCCTAATTAAGAGAAGGAAGAATGGTTATGTGTCTTTGAATCAAATAGGATGTATGTGCAATGCAGAATAGGATGCTGTGATTTATATTGGTGTTCTCTGCTGTAGTTCTTATTTTAGCGTGATGCAGCCTTGGTTCTGGTTTGTGTGCTTTGTGATAGACTGGGCAGGAAGGAACTTTTTAATATCTTTACTCTTTTGTATAATGAGTGAGTATATCATGCATGAACTTTTGTTACAAGTTGAGGATTTTGATATCTCAGCAGGTGTTCCAGTCTCATACTTCTACAGCAGAGAAAAAAAAATGCAAGTTAACTGCAGGTTCCCGTTGTAATTGGAGTGTGTCTGGAAAAGTTACAGTTTGTCCCTAAGGTAATCCTAAAGGATTTTGTTTGTGAGAAAAAGTATTCGAATGCTGATTGTCATTTTTTGTGTTTCAGTTTGTCATGCTCTCGTGTGCTCCTCTGTGTTTCTTGCTGATCACACTGTCAAAGTAAGTCGTGAGGTCTGAGCCTTCATTTCAGTGAGTTATGGGGATATATACACACATTACAGTCAATATGGAAATTCAATAAAAAAGAGATTGCAAGCTGTAAATAACTGATCAGAGATTTATTTCTCTGGGTGAGCATCTAGTGAGACAGATGCTTTTCTTACAGTTAATGAGTCTATACAATACTTTTTGTTAGATTAACATCACTCCCCAAATGGAGTGAGAGAATTGTTCCATTTTGATAAGGCCTCATACCTCTGCTTACCATTTCCAGGCATACTATAGAAAACGTTATTGCAAGGGCTTAATTCAGCTTGAGCTGTTTAGCAGATCCCACTTTGTGCTTTGTAATTTCATCTCTGTCTGAATTAAAGAAGATCCTGATCAAGACCATCATCTGTGCACAAGGTTACTAGCAAGGACAAACTTTTAAGACTTTTGGTGCCAGCTTCAGCATCTGAAAACTGTATGCCTTCTTTTGAGCTGTAAGCTCTTTTCCAAGTGTCACTCGTATTGTTCTCACTGTAGGATCTGTTGGCAGGGAACTCAGTTTGGGTTTTCCAATCCTTGTATTTTGACGCATGATATTGTATAACCATTTCTATAAGTTATTGTAATGTATAAAGGCATTAGTAGACATCGAGGAGCATATAAGTGGGTTTTGATTTCAGATTATTTAACAACCCACTTCATATTGTTATTAGCAGAACTTACCTACTATCAGTTTCATTGTCTTTTAGAGATCCCTAACCTTCAAATGCTGCATTTTTCATTGGTCATATTCTTATTGCTCATTGCTTGCTTCATTTACAGTCAGGATCTTCATATCCAGTGTCTAGAATGTGACTGAAAATATGGAAGATAAATCTGAAAAAGAAAACCTATATGCTTTACGACTGTCGACTATAAGTGAAACTCAGGCTTGTATTAATTGGTTGACCTTTTGCTGTAACCGCTTATAAGGCAAGAAGTTATAATCCTGAGTAAAGATTTGATTAGCAGTGATCAAGTTGAGACTGAGCTCACTGGAAGTGCATAAAATATTTTTTGTCTGGACATGTTTTGTCTTCATCGCAGATGTTTATGGCTGGTTGCCTACAGCTAGAAGAAATATTTTTCCTTTTGAGCTTTTATTAGGTTTGGCAATCAAAATCACTTTATAGATTTACCATAAAAATTGCTCCCATTTATCAAAGAAGCCCACAATCATCTCTTATTTTTTCTGATAAGGGTGTTAAGAGTCACTGACCAAGTGATAGCCAGGTTCTAGGAAACTACTGGGAAAGGTAAAAGCATGACATCTTTTTTCCTCCATACATCTTTTTTCCTCCATACCGGAAGCCATGGACCAAAGCATGAAAAGTCCCTGCTCCATTTAAATGTATGAAAAGAAAATTGATGGCTTTTCTTTTTTAATCAGGTCATTTAATGAGTCGGTAGCTGTGAAATTGGCAGAAAGTTAAACAGAATACGTTGACAAGGACTGTAGTTGAAAGACTGCAGTCAATTTTTTGTATCCTGCATTATGGGAACTGTTTCAAATCACTACAAGCTTTGGACACTCAATTTGGGACTTAAAAAACACTGAAGCCTGCTGGCAATAGTTTATTGTAGCTGGCCTTTTATACTGTTATTGACAGACATTCTTTCCTTAGCTGTAACAAGTAGAGCCTTTTCAGCAGCATAAATGTAAATATATAGAATCCATTTCCTGGTGTGAACAGGATACAGGATCAGTTTTGAAATATTCATGCCTAAATTCTGCACAAATAGGCTAGTGTGTAAAGTAGCTATGCTTTTGTGCACTTAACATAGATAATTCCAAGTGAAAAATGCACATTGCAAATACAAAGCTGGGAAGTGTTTCAGTAACAACCCATTAACATTAGCACCAATGCATTTTGTGGGTCTACAGCTGAGCTGGCCCATGACAGCAATAAATGGATAGTTTCATTCACCAAAATGTGAAGTTCATTCAGATCAAGTCTATGGTGCTTTCTATACTTCTGTCACGCTTTCTGAGGGCTAATCTGCTTTTTTCATTAGAGGCCACCCTCCCTGATCAGCTCTAGCTGACAGTTTTTGATAATGTCATAGTCTCCATCTTATGCAGCAATTTGCATCTTGCTGATCTCTGTTCAGGTCACAAGCACACTGAACACTCCCTGCAGGGTTAATGAAAACAAAAACATATTTGGATTTCAGAGTTTTTACAAAAATTTACAGGGAAAAACCCCCACTTTCTGTCCAGCTTTAATCATACATTTTTGAATATGTGTCAGAGTTTTTAGGAAAATATAAAAGTTCTTGAGATGCTACCAGTACTACTTTTTGTATCTGTTTATATGTAATTTGGGGATGTCTCTCTACTCTATGGACAAATCTATAGCTTTCTGGAGGGAAAAAACAAAACAAACAAACAAAACCAACAGGATAATTAATAGATAGCTGTTCTACATGACTGTAAATAGCTTTTCTGTGTACACAATTGTTATCCACCTTCAAAACTTGTCCATCCCCCAGACAAGGGTTTTACTACAAGAAATCTTCCAGAAAGAAGACTCCAAATGGCAGTAAGATGTCGGAGTTCAAATATCTCATGGGAGGGAAGGACTGCATGTTCACTTATGGGTCCTCTTAGATGCTTATTTCTTCTTGCAATACCAAGTTAGGAGCTTGGTTCATAGATCACCATGCTCAAAGTTCCCTTCATCCTCATCCTCATCCATTCTTTTCGATAAATGCAAACTCATTTTTTGCTGTTTTAACCTTCACAGCCCCCTTTATAAGGTTTTCTTTCCATGGTGCCTTCCTTTGTCACAGTAGGAAAAGTGTGACTTCCATGGCTGTGACTTTTTAGACCATGATAAAGGTGCAGCAGCATCTTTGCCAAGCTGCCCACAGTCACTACACCCTGAAAGAACTGTTCCAAAAGCAGCCTTTTCCTTTAATTACTTCAAATGCCTGGAGGCTAATATAACAGGCTAGTAAAATACAGCAATACAAAGAGTTTCTCTGGAGCTCTGGGTGGTAAAAGATGTGTATAGTCACATCAGTCAGAAATCATGGGGTGAGAATAAAGAAGAGTTCTGTGAAAATGGTCTGTTAAACAAGCTGATGCACTGGCTTTCCTGAAAACCATAACAAATCTAAAATATGTCCTCAATAAAAGGAAAGACAAATCTGGCCTTCCCAGAGAGCAGTGTATGATATGTATTTCTTTTGTTACTTTCATGATGGGAACTGGGAAAGAATATTGTATTTTAAAACAATAATTTCCCTAAAGTAATGGTAAAAAAGGGAAAAAAAAAAAAGAAATGGATTTTCCCATAATGAAAGAAAATTGAAACTGAGATCCCCACACAGTTATAAATGGGAAAAAGTTAATAATGAATGGGCACTGTTCAGAATTCTTTACCAAATTTAATTTATTTATAAATCCAGCCTAAAATACAGTGAAGCTAAGAACCTTTGGGATCCTTTTGATTGCTTCTTTTTAAATTAGGAAAAGACAAGTAAATATGTGTTATGTATATATGTATAGATATTCAGATATTCAGTTGTATAGCATGGCTTTTTCACAGGAGCTTATGCTGCAAAGGGATTTGTGAAAAGTCACAGTTTTGTGAGTACAGATTTCAGGATTTGCTTGTAAAGGAACCAAAACAAAAGGAAGTTTCTCTTTTTAATGTCAATCTTTCTAGCTACCTTTGGACACATTTTGAAGTGGAAAAAACATCCTCATAGATTGTCTTTTTTTCCTTCTTGCTAAAAAAAAAAAAGTCTGAAAACTTTTTTATTAGCCCCAGTTGAAAAAAAATAAAAGAAATTAATATTCCCCTATTCATTAATATTCACTGATGGATATTAAAAGTCATTGATATTCATCCAATAACAATTTTATGAATAAAATATTCAAATGAGGAAGTTTGGCCATCTCTCATACTCAGCCCCCATCATGATTTTAGCAAGACTCAGTAGAGATGGAAGCATCCGTTCACATAGAACATGTTGCAGGACGGGGACCAGAGGGGAGAGAAGAACTGTGATACAAGTGCACGTAATTAAGCTCTACAACCAAAGCGGTGATAGTAGCATGATCACTGCTTCAGAGGCAAAGACTGGAGCTTGGAAGGAAAACATCTGATTCAAGGCCTACTGAACTGGTGAACCTCTTCCCTAAAAGCAAATTTCTAGCAGTTAGAACAGTCAACTACCAATGTTTTAAGAACATTGTATAATTATCAGGTAAGCTCAAAGGCTCCAGGTGTGCTAGAAGCATTCACTCAGACAAGGAAGTGAGAGCAACATATAAGGGAGCTTGGTTTTTATTTCTCTACAATGTCATCTCATTGCACGGAGCAGGTGTTCCAAATCCAAGAGAGATCATAATCAATATAACTGCTGCCAGGGATTCCTGTATGAGGTAGGTATTGACTGTGCTTTCTTTCTGATGAAGTGGTTGTGAAATTAAAGCTTGAACCTTGAAAAGTTTTACATATATTGACATGAATATTGGCCCTGAGGAGAAATGCTGTTCCTCAACTGACGTAGGAGATGATAACCATTCTAAGAATTGTTGTCATACAGATTTGCGAGCAAAGTTCAGCTACTGCTGTCAAAAAGCCCAGCTAACTTGTACTTCTCATTACTAGAAAGTGACTGAAGATCATTTTGTCTTCAGGCATCTTTTGTTCATAGAGTGCAATTTTACTAACAGGATGACTTTTTCAAATGATGATATTTATCCACCATTTCACTCAGTGTATTTCAGGGCCGCGGTTGTTCTTTGCAGACAAACACAAACAAGCATAGGCAAGACAGATCAATGATCTGGATGAGGGGATTGAGTGCACCCTCAGCAAGTTTGCAGATTACACCAAATTGGGCAGGAGTGTCGATCTGCTCGAGGGTAGGAAGGCTCTACAGAGGGGTCTGGACAGGCTGGATCAATGGGCCAAGGTCAACTGCATGAGGTTTAACAAGGCCAAGTGCCGGGTCCTGCACTTGGGTCACAACAACCCCATGCAACGCTACAGGCTTGGGGAAGAGTGGCTGGAAAGCTGCCTGGCGGAAAAGGACCTGGGGGTGCTGGTTGACAGCCGGCTGAACATGAGCCGGCAATGTGCCCAGGTGGCCAAGAAGGCCAACAGCATCCTGGCTTGCATCAGGAATAGTGTGACCAGCAGGAGCAGGGAAATGATCATGCCCCTGTACTCGGCACTGGTGAGGCCGCACCTCGAGTACTGTGTTCAGTTTTGGGCCCCTCACTACAAGAAGGACACTGAGGTGCTGGNATTAGGAAAAATTTCTTTACTGAAGGAGTGGTCAAGCATTGGAACAGGCTGCCCAGAGAGGTGGTGGAGTCACCATCCCTGGAGGCGTTCAAAAAACATGTAGACATGGCGCTTCGGGACATGGTTTAGGAGGCATGGTGGTGTTGGATTGACAGTTGGACTTGATGATCTTGGAGGTCTTTTCCAACCTTAATGATTCTATGATTCTAAGATTCACTGAAGGTTTTAGATTAAATACAGAGTCCTGGAAGAAACACTGTGGTTCCCTGTAAAATACACAGGAAAAGACTGATGCCTTAGGGTGGGAGCAGAGCATCCATCCCCCATTGAATGAGCCGATCATAAATATTAAGGATGAGTCTTATACCACTGTTGCCTCTGCTGTACAATACCCAGCCACTGTATGGATGATCACACTTCAGCCTGAGACAGTTCGAACCCAGCTTTTTCACGCTGCAGGACAGTGTACAGCTCAGCGGGCTGTCCCCTATGGGGCACTCCTTCCCCTTCCACTGGATCTCAACTGCAGTGCAGAAAATGTAAGGTCCATTGGGCCAACATGAGAACATACAAGAGGGAACTTGGCACTGGAGATTAATGATTAGGAAGTGAAGCAAGAGCGCAACATTAAAAAGAAAATATATAAACCAGGTGCTTGTATAATTAAACTGCTCTGAGAGGAAGGACCTCCATTTCCCCCTCTAAAGAAGTGAGTTATCTAACTACTCAGCCACACTATCTTGCAGCAAATAGGTTACTACAGGTCCAGGGGAGCCTGATATGATGGCTGTGTGTGAGGTGCAATCTGGCAATGCCTTCTAGATCTGATCCCACAGGGGACTTAGATGGTGCAACATTAGCTGTGCTTAGGGGTAGGCTGCAAGATGGTCTGACTGGGGATGTCCATCTTCTACCCTGCATAAATCACTTGAAACTAAAGAGTGTTTTCCTTCGCTTCCTTTTTTTAAAAGTTCTTATGCTAGCTTTTCTTTTCAAGTGCATTTTGAAGAGGAGGTCATCTTCAGGGAATTCTGTGTGAGCTTATTTTATGTTTATTTATCAGATGTTTTCTGTAAGAAACTGCTAATTAATTGCTAATTGATAAAAGTTAAATAGGCTGCCAGAATTCCCTGAAGCAGCAAGCAGCAGCTGAAGCCAGTGCTGTGGGGAAGAAGCTTTTCCAGGGTCTGTTGGTCTAATGAATACATTGACTCAACAGGTCAACTGCCTCTTCTCATGTGGGGTTTTGTACCTTCTTCCTCTAACACAGCCTAGACTGTGTTAAGGGTACGGGTGCCTCCCTCCATATTATTAACCCCTGACATTGCTGTTCTAATCCACTCGAGTAGTTTGATGCTGAGGAAGTCAAATTTTGGCGAAAGACAAGATTTTGATGTGATTTGTTTTGGTGGTATCATTTTGATTACTTGGTCCCATTGACCAAATGGGGCCGGTGGCAACCAGTCAAATATTTCAATGGCTGATCCCTACCCTCTTTCCCTCTCCAGTAGAATAAAATGACATGAAGGCACTCCTGTAAGTCAGGCTCCAGAGGCACAGAAACCTTTACAAGAACAGCTGTTCCTTCAGTGCAGAAACATCTGTCCAATAACATTATGGGCTCAGCCTTTTTCTTTTTGACTTAATAGGAATGAAATCACTGCCATACCAAATTGTCACAGGTTCATCAGCTATCCTGGAAATAAATCCTGCCTCTGACTAAGTGTTCATTTTCTGCCTTATGAAGTGTTTTGATTTTTAGGATAAAAATGGGAGGCCACTGCTTTGAGACAATGTTCGGGGGCACTTTATCTGCCTCATCAACATTCAGATTCAAATGCCAAGAGGACCTAGTCATGTGATAAAACCATGTAGATACTTTGTGAATAAAGGTGTAATTATACATATGTTTAAGTAGTCATTGGATCAGGGCCAACGAGTGAATCTGTTCACTTCCGTATTTTTAAATGAAAGTGGAGAATTGAGGGAATGATCAGGCATGACACTTATTTAGAGGTGTATGAGAGATTTTTTTCTGATTTGGTAACCAGGCAAAAGAATAATTCCTGAAGATCTGACCTGAAAATAAGCTTCTAAACTTTCACTCCTGAAATAGAAAGGCAAACTTTCTCCTACATATTTTTGTGCTTTTTTTAACTTTCAAACGTAGGCAAATTGCTTGTCAAAATGTCACATCAAGAGAAAAAAAAATATTTCATTAAAAGTGTTAAAAAATTCTCCTGAGTTTCTTTGTAAAGCTATTTTTCTTGTGACGAAAGATCAAAATATAGCATGAATTTACGAATCATTTTTATAAACCTGTATCTGCATTAATTTTGAAAAAAGTTGTTGAATACCATTTTTACTTCCAGATCCAGCTTTTTTTTAAACCTACTCAATATTTCTCACGACTAGTCCCCTTTTTTCAGTTATATAACTTTGCTAGAATTTAAGCACTTTAACTGAAATTATCTTGTTAAGCATCTACCAGAGACTGAATATTTTAATTTAATTTCGACAACATAGTCTACCCATTTTTTAAGATGCAGGTTGGTGTAAAGTGCACTATCCTGAGTACCTAAAAAATGTTGCCATTGTGTTTTAGATTTGGTTTTTTGTTTGTTTTGCTTGTTTTGGAGCAACATATTGAAACATGGAAAAGAAGACACTGGGGATATACCTTTTGTTACTACCGCTCATGTATTTTGTACAGACTAGGTACTTACTAAAGTTTGGCAGATAGATTTCACTGAAGGAAAAACAAATAAATAAATAAATCTAAGCAAGACCTTCCCTAGGGGACGACACTGCCAGCTGCACTTTGTTTGGATGCAGAATTAAGAGGGGCCTTTCTACCCTCATTCACCCATCACTTTCAGCATACAAAGCTCAGCTAGCGCAGAAGAACTGCCTAATAAAGAGGGGGCAAGAGCCAGAGCTGGGAAAGGGTGGGTAGAGGGAAGAGATATGGCTCTATAGTGCCAGTAAGTTTGCTTTCCTTGGGAGAAAACTCAGAGTTTCCCCGGCTCATAATTTCTTCCTGCTAGCATAACTTGTTCACAGAATATCTCTTTCCCTCTCTAGGTCTGCTCCTCAGGAAGGATGATAATGTGTTACTGAGGGTTCATTAGCTCAAGCAGCAGTGAATCAGAAAGTTCCTGCTGGGACCAATATTCATCAATATGATGAAATTTCGGGATTTTCTTCAGTTTCCTCCAACAAAGAAGCAAAAGATAACATGGCCATATCCCGTGACTCCTTTATTATTAAACAGCTACTGTGTTTATTTTTTTTTTTTAAAGCAAGAAAGCATTTTAAAAAAGCGTAGAGAAATGTGGAGAAAATTACAATTTTAGAAATTGCATTGTGCATGGTCATTGTGGTTTTTAACCTCAGGACTCCTGCCTCATGTGCTGCCTGCTGTGGAGCTGGTTTGGGAATGAATCAGGATCTGTTTGAATGAATTCTGCTTAATTTGTCCTAGAACATGGACATTGAACAGAGGATCAGGCAGGGTACTACAGGAGAGATATGACAGTGAACATTGGCCCAGAATCACAGAATCACAGAATCACAGAATGGTAGGGCTTGGAAGGGACCTCTGGAGATCATCTTGTCCAACCCCCCTGCTTGAGCAGGTACACCTAGAGCAGGGTGCACAGGACTGTGTCCAGGCAGGTTTTGAATATTTCCAGAGAAGAAGACTCCACAACCTCCCTGGGCAGCCTGTTCCAATGCTCTGTCACCCTCACAGTAAAGAAGTTTTTTCTCATGTTCAGGTGGAACTTCCTGTGTTCCAATTTGTGCCCATTGCTCCCTGTCCTGTTGCTGGGCACCGCTGAAAAGAGTCTGGGCCCATCCTCTTGACCTTCAGATATTTGTAAGCAGTGACAAGATCCCCCCTCAGTCTTCTCTTCTCCAGGCTGAACAGACCCAGGTCTCTCAGCCTTTCCTCGTAAGAGAGGTGCTCCAGTCCCCTGATCATCTTTGTGGCTCTCCACTGGACTCTCTCCAGCAGCTCCCTGTCTTTCTTGAACTGGGGAGCCCAGAACTGGACACAGTACTCCAGATGTGGCCTCACTAGGACAGAGTAGAGGAGGAGGATAACCTCCCTTGACCTGCTGGCCACACTCCGTTTGATGCACCCGAAGATACCCTTGGCCTTCTTGGCCACAAGGCACAGTGCTGGCTCATGGTCAACTTGCCATCCACCAGCACTGCCAGGCCCTTCTCAGCAGTGCTACTTCCCAGCAGGTCAACCCCCAACCTGTACTGGTGCATGGGGTTGTTCCTCCCCAGGTGCAGGACCTTACACTTGCTTTTGTTGAATTTCATTTGATTCCCCTCAGCCCAGCTCTCCAGGCTGTCCAGGTCTTGCTGGATGGCAGCACAGCCTTCTGGCATATCAGCCACTGCTCCCAGTTTGGTATCATTGGCAAACTTGCTGAGGGTACACTCTATCCCTTCGTCCAGGTCATTGATGAATATGAAACTGGAGCCTGTTTCTAATTTCGCCACTGAGGTCTTGTGTGGCCCTGGACAGATCAAGTAAACTGAAGTTTTCATAGGCAGTCTCTGTGTTACCCATTTCCCAGCTGTCTGACTTGGGAGCTCTGGTTTATAAAAGCACAGAGAAATCACAGCTGCAACTGGAGTCTCTGCAATTTGTATTATTTTGAACACATATATTTCTAAATAACACAAAGCGCTCTGGAAATTCAGACCCTACTGCTTCAAACAGGACATTCAAATCACTAAATATTTATCTTTAGTCTCTCTGTGCCTAAATTTTCGCTTTTTATATTGGGAATAATAGCATCTGTCCCTATCCTCCCTGCCAACACACACAGAGAAGGAAAGGAATTATCCTGTTGTGAGAACAGGGCTCAAATTACATCTGTAAAATGTAAACCGTATGTTTTACATGCAAAGGAGCTCCTGGCCCTCCCTGTCTAAAAAGGTAAGATTGCAGTTGTTATCCAGGATAACAATTTAGAGAAGTTGAAGAAAAGTTCAGTTCTTCAGGCCCTAGGGGTGATTCTCCTGGCAGGTTCTGGATGTGACCGCCTGAGTCTGTTGAAATTAATGCAAATCTATGGGCTTCAGTAGACCTGGGTTCTGAGAAGGGAAATTTCTCTCTAAGGCTTCTGAATTCTTGTTTACTGACATGGGTCAATGGGTTCATGTTGGATGCATTCTTTTAATCAAGCATTTGATTGTGAATGACCTAGCTGGAGCTGGCTGCAATGATGCAAGGAGGCGGCTTTTTAAGCTGCCTCTGGGGAACACTTGGTGTAATGTCTCGTTTCATTACCTTCTGTTATGAACCCACATGCTGCTGCAATAGCCATGTAGTAAAGGAGAAAAGGAGTCATTCTGCTGTCCTTACCAAAGTTGCATGGCACTTCACTCTGGGGATCTAATTATTTTCAGAACAAAAAAGGGGACTAAATAAAGCTCTAGAGAAATACTTTACCTGTTTTAGAAGGGAATGATTGCGTGTCCATTTCGTTTAATGAGTATACTTTATAAAGATGGGTTTGAAATGCTTTATCAACTACACTGGAGGTCCAAATCACTGGCTAAACAACAAAACAGGCATTTGGGTAAGAGCCACGTGATGAGCACCATGTGTCTCCAGAAAGCTGAAGCTAGTAAAGAGGATTAAGGTTTTACAGAAGTTGCCTGCTTCGTTTCGTGATGGCTCTCTGCTTTAGACTGCTTGCAGGTCAGAGAGTATATGATTCATATTCATTCATCCCATACTTCTACTTTGTAAAATAGCCACTGATTCACTCTGTGAAGTTCAGTTAATACCTAATGGCTTGTCTTATCTCTGTTATTATACAGTAGTGTTCAGGCAGTGTTGAGGGCAAGGAAGGAAGGGACCACGTCACTTCAGTCAGCACAGAGCAGGAAAAGAAATTCTTTTGTTGCCAACCACCAAAAGAAGAGAAGAAAGAATTACAGATATAGCTGAAAGCAAAAGGGAGAAAAACATGTGCTCTGTTTCCTTACAGGCTCCAGTATCAGGAATATAAAAGATACATTTTTCTTCCTCTGAAGCAGAATGGTTGACGCTGCATAGTTTTGTCTGGCCAAAAGGCTACATTTTTGTCCTAACTCTGTAATAAACAAAAGCTCAGTTTTGTAAGATCAGATTTACTTGGTAACTGAGTTCTATTTTTACCTCAACTACATAACCCAGAAAGGATTCAGACTTACCTTAGGTTTGCCATCCATCCGATATACATCTGTTTGTGATAAGGGGATCATGATGCTCTGGTACAATGAGTAAGTGGTGTTTGACAAATTAGAGACATGCAGGTGTATCTGTATGCCCATATTCACATGCCTCTGATTTTGTACTTGGGTCTTAATCCCCAGCTGCCCATGCTGTCTATATGATTGTGTTCATTTTATCTTTTTATACAGAAGTAAGAGCTTCCTTTCCTAAGGGCCCTTCAGCGCAGAAAAAAATACACACTTAAGTCTTGTCATTGCATGTGATATGGATGGTGGTGTTTCAGTTGCTTGCTCAGTGTTCTTCAGGTCTTCAGTGGGGTCCTGGTGCCCTGCTCCCTCCATTTCATTGTGGTCTCTCTTGCATAAAGCCCCAGTGGCAGTGCTGGAGTGTCTTCTCCAGGGACTGCATGCGCTGCGGTGGAAGCACATGCTGGTGTAAACTGCTGGTATGAATAACTGCAGACCTGCAGGAGCAGGACTTCATAAGGCAGGAGGAGCGAGGGTGAGTGGGCTGCTGCCTTGTGTCTTCCAGGTGGTGATTTATACCAAGTTCTTTTCTGGCATAAATAGAAGACTTCAGCTGTAGCAGGTCATTCTCCTATGGCATCTTGTTTTCCCAAGAAATAATTGCAGTGATGCAGGGTTAGAGCCATTCGTCCTCAGGTTTGATGACTTCAACCTAGGTAGTCAGACGGATGCATTTAAAAGGTCATGCAATTAAAGAACGGGCAGATTTGCAAAATCTGCAAAGGATGCAGAAATTTCACTCAGCTTTGTTCATGTTGCCCACTGTAAATAGTCAGAGTGCTGATGTTAACTTTTGGATCAGATATCACGCTTGGATCCACTGTTCTGGACTGGGACCATCTGTGGTTTCTGTTAGTAAAACACCTGTTTTATGCTGCAATTTTTAAAAAAGTACATTCTTCAACACTGTGATGTGGGTCCTTGTTTCATACACCTACTTGGAACAAACTGTGTTTGGGATATTTAATAGGCTATAGATTTTATCCTGATGTTTGATGTTTTGTTTACCATCAGTTCATGACTATCAAAGCATTTAGTGAAAACATATTCAGATTTTCTGCCTTTATAATTTGTGACACTGTTTTCCATATGCTCGAGATGTACTGCGTCTGCTCCCTTTCCTATGTGAGTGGCAGTTTTACAGTGCACAGAGCTGCTAATAAAAGGTTATTGTTGACAGTTCAGTCACAATATAAAGTTCTTTCAGCTTTTAAACATGTAAAGATGTTTAATTTGTTTTTAATTAGCATTTTGGTGCTTAACTTGTAGTAGGATTTTTAAAAGTGCATTATCTTGTAAAGCAAGCTGGATGCTCTGGATGCTAGAAGATTCACCAGTACTGCTGTGCAGCTATTGGCTTATTCTTTTAGGAGCACTGCTAAGAAAGTTGTGTAGGAAAAAAAAAAAAAAAGTAACAAAGAAATATAAAATAACCCATTAACAGCAAAATATCTGGTAGAAAAAAAACCCTGCAGTGGTAGCAGGAGCAATGGACAAAGCTGGGTCTAAAACTTAGATTGGCAGGACAGCGTGGGCTACGTGCCCGTAACTACACTCAGCGAATCAAACCAGACATCAGGATTTTGTCTTGTTAATATATCTAGCCATTAAAGAAAAAAAAGACCAAAGATCTTGATTTGACCTTTTGTAGTTCATATGATGTTGGCGCTTTTAAAGTGTTCAGGGCTGACATCACCATTCTGCCGCTGTGCTGTTCTTCATCCACCCAGCACGTACGGCACGTGCGAGAGCAGCACAGACCTGCCTGCCCCAGCCCTACACTGCACTTGTGGGGTCATCTCTGAGGCCAGCCCAGGCTCCGCAGCTGGGACAGCCAGCTGGAGCGAGCTTCCTCCTGGCTTTTGTCCTACATCTGTTGCTTCGTCGTTCAGATTGTAATGCCACGTTTTCTGGGCATCTGCATCACTTTCTGCTTCAGCCTGCACATGTATTTCATGTAAGCCATCTGAAGAGCTGTTACCGGTTATTCGCTTTCTGCCCAGATGGTTGTAAACTGAGAGATGTGATGGAATCCTGCATCCATCATTTTTCATCCCAGTGGAATCCAGGCCCGTCATTTTTCCAGCAAAAGGTTTTTCTTTGCCATAAATCACTGCACTCGCATTCCCTATTTAACCTAAAGATACATAGATAGGCACCATAAGTGGCATATTAGATAAGTATATCTTTGAAAAGAGACAGATGCTCTGGGCACTAGATATGGGACATGCTTAAAGAAGTACAGTAATTAAAAGCAAGGATCTCAGATATCACGGAGTTAAATAACAAAATGGAAAGGAGCAAAGTAGGTGTAAATCAGTCAGTGGCTGTTTCATCAGAGAGTGGGAATTTTTCCATCGGTACTTTTTTGTTGCCTACACCTGACAGCAACTCCTTGGTGTAGTCTAGAAATGTGAAAAACCTTGTTTAGAAATGGAAATCAGAATCTTTTTTTTAAAAAGTGTCTAAACAGAACATTTGAAGTTTTGAAATGTGTTTGCTTTTTATCCAAAAATATTTAACTGTATTCTCCTTGGATTCCTGAATAGTTTTAGTTGAAGCTAGAATCATTATTTTAATTTTATTATTTTTACACAGTAAACCACTGTGTAAACACAGTATCTGTAGACTTAAGTATGTGAAAATTCTAAAGGTATCCACACTTCAACTGTAGAACATTTTATAATGCCACAAAATTAGAAAATGTTGAAAATTACAGGAAAAGAAGAGTAATCCAGTGTACTCTTACCTCAACAGTGGGCTTGACAGTAGAAGCATCAGTAACACAAGGACCGCAGAACAAGTATGGTCATGAAAAGTGGGTGCAGGGTAGAAGCATTAGTCTTTGATGCCCATTTCTTCCTTTATGCAATCCTTATAACAACATTCCCTTGCACTACATCTTCTGTAAGAAGGGTATGACTTTTTGGGTCACATTGAGATCAGTATGTCAACGACAATTCTTTATTTCCATTTGAACTTTCGGTACACAATTAATTAAATATCATATTAGTCCTATCAGGTAACATAAATTCCATAATGCTTTGGAAAATAAATTCCAAAATTAGTTTACTTATTTCTAAGCAATGTCCATACATTTTATTTTAAATATCATTTGGATTTCCTTTCATTACAGTTATTCAAAGACATATATATTTATGCTGTGTTACCTCATGCCTAGGAGCAGAGATGCAGGCCTAAAACATAAAAGTGAAATATATTGCTGTAGGTGGTTTTTAAAAGACACTTATTTTTATTCACCATCTGTCACATTGGTTCGCAGCCAATATCCAGCAGTGAGTTTTGTAACTGCTTTGGGATTAATGGAGTATTGAAGAAGCAATGAACATTTTCACAGTTGTTTAACTTGTTGCTTTATTTCTTCTTTTGCATTAGTGTTATCATCCTGCAGCATCTGTTATTAATAATAAGCATAATAAGTGTGCTGGATGCAGCACACATTGCTATTAATAATAATAACATAGTACATCACAGACTTCTGAAAGAATGAGACAAAGCCGCTCCAGCTAAAACTTCACACATTTTTCACTCTCTTGAGGCTCTCACAGAGCACTATGTGGCTCCTTGGGAGCCAAAGAAAGCCAGCAGCACCTCTCGTCCAAACAATTCAGCTCCAGGTCTGTTCCCTGCCCTCTGTCTCCAACTGCAGCCAGCAGCAACCCAGCTGTTGTTACCTGACAGGTTATCCAAAACCTGAGCATCTTTATCCAGTGAAGCACTTCCAGCGCTGCTTAGCAGAAATTTGCTGCTCATATCATATTATTCCAGGTTTGTTGATTAAAATAAAAGGAAACGCAAAATCATGGTAGATGATACAGACAAAATTGGTACAGCAGCAAATAATGACACGGCACTTATTTGAAGCCTTGCCGATAAGAGATGCTATCCCTAAGAAGTATGAAAGATTGAACTTTCAGTAGTGATTCTGCACATTATAAATAACAAAATTTTCCCAAATTGCCCTGCCATGTTCTTTTTCATAATGCCTTCAGTTTCTGCATTGTATTTCTGAGTGGCAACAGTCAAATCAAACATTTCTGTCTTCAGTTGCCCTACCTGCTTTACCCAGCAGGTGAATCTGATAGATACCTCGGTGTTAGTCACAGTAGCTTCAATAATATCAGTAAGCCTTTGGAGTTGCCATCATTTTTTGGGATTTGGAGAATAACATTTGAAAATATTTTCAAAATACATTCAGATTTTGTGAGATTCATAATAGCAAACCATCTGAGATGATAGAAAGGTATTTTGCTGAAAGATGGCCTGTGCACTATTAGAACATACATCACTTTCTCCAGCTAAAAGTAGAGTTAATCAATCCAGGGTTTTTTACCCTGCAAAGCCCTTACTCTATTTTTATAACACTAAATGTCTGGACTCCAAAATACCCTCAAAAGTTGCAAATCTTCTGTCTTTCACGGTACAATATAGTCTTGATAAACACAAATCAAATGAAAGACTTTTTTGCCTGCAGTTAGTGGGAATTTTCACAGCCCTCCATCATGTTTAAGAACCATGTGAACAATATGAAACTGGCAAGCATTGGATTTTCCTCTGCTTTTAACAGAGAAATCAAATAACAGTCTCTGTGTGTGTGTGTGTGTGTGTGTGTGTGTGTGCTTTCCTGCAGTTCACTAAGCAAAATTCAATTCTAAAAAACTGACACCTTGAAAAAAATATGTCTTCATATGCTACCCATAAGACTATGTCCAAAGCCACTAGAGGATGATCTGTTGAAGGGGATGGCATTATTGCTAATTAGAATCTTCTCTTTAAATGATTGAGAACTGCAAGTCCAATCCACAGAAATTTCTGTAGAATGGAATTCCAGTGTTCCAAAAATTGCAAAATCCATAAAATCATGAATGGCACAGGGAGAAAGTGAATCAGGGACTGTTCATTTGCTGTCTCTCCCAGTAAAAGAACAGGGGGCAACAAAGGAAACTGAACAGAGACAGATTCAAAACAGACTTCTGAAAGCTTGGGATGTGGATGGTCTGGCTGCAGAGTGCTGTGATTCTAAAAGTTCACACGGACTCACGGAAGACTGGACACGTCTAGGAAAAAACAACTCATTAAGGGTTACAGAATACACAGAAACCACACTGGGCTTGTAAGTCCTGAGACCCACGACTGTGCTTAGCATATTCAGCATACTCATGTGCTCAACTGTGTCTATATTATCCTTCAGTCACTTGCTCCGGGACACAATCCAAGAGAGGATATTGAGCTGTACAGACCTTCAGTCTGATCTGCTGTGGCCTTTCATTCTTATCTTCCTTCTATTAATTCCAAATTGTGGTAAAAAGGCTCACGTTGCAAAACTTCCAATAAGCTAAAGTATGATATGATGTCTCTCTTATATGGAGAAATCTTATTTTTTATATAAATGTCTCTATATATCATATGTAGTTTAGGTTATCTTTTATAGGCAAACAGCATCTATATAGGTGAATAATAATAATTTCTAAAAATGCTGTAGGAACACAGAAGCATTTTGTATTGTTAGTTTTAAGGATTTTCCATCAATTTTACTTAGATTCACATTCAAATGCCCATAACATTAGGTATAAAGTTAAAATCAGTATTTAATATAGTAATAAGGTAAAAAAAAAGCATCAAGACGACAAAGTAGAAATGAAAATTTCCAACTCTTATTTCAAGCCCTTTCACTACAACTAACTTACTTGCACAACACATTTAAATTTTGATAAAACTGCACTTTTCATCAGAACGAGTTAGTGTTGACGTGCTTTGGATCAGACTAATTATCAGGGTCCACCTTCTGTGAAATCGTGTTTCTGGAAGTGTTAAAACTGCTTAAACTTGGCGCCTATCATTTGTGTCCAACTTAGAAGTGCTCTTTTTTTCAGGAGAGATGAGACAAGAGCTTTTTCAGGTTGTGATTCAGTGCAGGACCCTAATTTAAGTGCTCTGAATTGCTTCTTGGATCCTCCTCACCATCCAGTGGCTACAAAGTGAGATTAGTCTCCTAAATCTTGGCACACGAATTAAGTGTTTCATGTGAATATCCTTTTGTACCATTTTCTTGAGTTGCTCCACACCATGCTTATATGTTCCACAGGCCACATGGCCACAGGCTCTGCTAGTGTAAGTCTGTAAATGATTATAATCAGGATTACTGCTACAAGGGCCCATAAATCCTCCAGAGCAGGACTCTCCAGCTGTGCTTGTTCAGCTCCCATTGCAATCAGGCCTTATTTTTGCCTCAAAATTTTAGGCACTGTAACAACACAGGAAATAATAGTAATAGCCTTTGGCCACTGCCTGCAGATGCTGAACCGAGGAGGCAAGGCACTGCAGGCGGGAAGTACTAAAATACTCCATTTTCCTAGGACAGCTGTGACAGACTGTTAAGCCCATGTCTTCCTAGTCCAAAAAAGGCACAGAGAAACCCTGTACAAACATAGGAAGAGTAACCAGAAACCGATGTGACTGAAGACTTCAGCCAGGTTCTGTTCTCCACTAAGTTGCAAAAATTACCGTGGCTGCTGGGATCTGGGGAACTGTAGCAGTTCTCTAGCATGATGCTGAGTGAAAAGACATTCACACATTCTTTCTATGTTATTTGGAAAAGTCTTTAGTGCTGAGTAAGAGTGCTTTTCTTTAAGGCTGTTGCAACATCTGCTTGCAACTCTGTTCATTCAAACGTAGGCAGCAGGTAAGAGAATAATCATTTATCAGCCTCTGGCTTTCTTTGCCAGGCATGAAAAAAAACCAGCTAATAATATGTACAATGATGCTTCTGGTGGGATTAGCCAGAACAACCTGCCTCTGTTTCAAAGCAGGCAATCAGCAGCCTTGTCCCACAACTCTTTCTAGATCAGCAGAGGAAGTTCACCAGCAAGGCTGAGACTGTCAGCTACACAACAGAGCCAAAAAAACGGTCTGAAAAAAGTTGCACATGTTTTAAGAGGACCCCAAACTTTTTTTTCCTAAAAAATAGGACAGAAAAGGGCTCCATTTTTCTCCAGGTTGTAGCCTACCAGCACGTCTTTGAGCACCTAGAATACCTTTTTCATTCTTGCAGGAGGAAAGTTTTCTCCACCCTAGTGAGGGCACATCTGGAGTACTGTGTCCAGTTCTGGGCTCCCCAGTTCAAGGACAGAGAATTGCTGGAGCAAGTCCAGCAGAGAGCCACAAAGATGATCAGGGGACTGGAGCACCTCTCTTATGAGGAAAGGCTGAGAGACCTGGGTCTGTTCAGCCTGGAGAAGACTGAGGGGGGATCTTGTTAATGCTTATAAATATCTGAAGGGTGGGTGTCAAGAGGATGGGCCCAGACTCTTTTCAGCGGTGCCCAGCAACAGGACAGGGAGCAATGGGCACAAATTGGAACACAGGAAGTTCCGCCTGAACATGAGAAATACTTCTTTACTGTGAGGGTGACAGAGCATTGGAACAGGCTGCCCAGACAGGTTGTGGAGTCTTCTTCTCTGGAAATATTCAAAACCTGCCTGGACACAGTCCTGTGCACCCTGCCCTAAGTATACCTGCTCAAGCAGGGGGTTTGGACAAGATGATCTCCAGAGGTCCCTTCCAACCCCAACCATTCTGTGATTCTGTTATTTCTCTTTCTTTTTATGGCTCCAAGCAGAGCTCTGCTCTTCAGCAGGTGCAGGCTGAGAGTAACTTACCAAGCATCCACAGATAGGCAGAAAACTTGCAAGATTAGCCAGCTCTGGAGCACCGTGTACAGCTCTGAGAGTGAAACCAAAATTCCTTGTCTGAATCACAGCCATAGCAATGGCAGGTGAATTGCAAATCTGCTTCCAGCATCCTAGGTTTACTGTTGCGTTTAAGAAAGAAAAGCATTTGTCTCCAGCTCGTGACAGTTGTAACTCACTTTCTAGTGGCTTATGCAAACTTTTTTTTTTCATTTGCCATATTCATTTCCATCATCCGAAGTTGGCCCTATGTCCCCAACTGAAAACAAGTTAGAACTTCTCTATAAACCTCAGACAAAACTACTCAGTTGTCTTAGTTTTAGAAGGATGCTGGCAGGTCCCTCTTTACAGTGTTATTTGTTCAGCGTGGAGGATGATGCCAGCTGTGCTTAGCAGAAACTGAAATGTGTGGATCGTCTCAATTTTGAGAAAGTTCTTGCAGGACTGAATTTTCTTGCATGCCTTTTAGTGGGGGTAATGGATTTGGCACACTGCTGGCTCCAGAGGTCATCTCAGTGGCTGTTGATGAGGAGGTCTGTGTTGCCTTGCTGTGACGATATTCTTCTTAGACATTCATCTGTTGATGTTTTCCACTGCCCTAACTTTCCTTTTCATTTCTTGGTGTGTTACATAGCAGTTTTGCTTTGTGCCTCTGAAAATGGTAGCTACTGGCTGTCTTAGTAAAAAGGTCAAGCTCTGCATTGACTGGTTTTGTTCTGAATATCATGACTTTGTAAGAACAGTTTAGATTTTCCCCTTCTTTCCTGGGCTGTGTGTTTCACATAGTAAGACAGGACAAGAACACCATGTCTACGGAGCACAAAATCATGTGAATCTTTTCTCTGGGAGCCTCCAGCCCGACACACAGAGAGGGATAGCAGCATTGGCTACTTTGTGGAAGTGGAAGACACTGGCCTGGCACTATGTAGAAGACTCCTAATACTTGAGCTGGTTATAGGTCACTCAAGGATGCTACATGGATGATCTTGATGATACCTTAATGCTTTATGCCCCCCAGCTGCCAGAAAAACTGAGCATCTCTGGATGCCCTCTTTCTAAATGAAACCTCAGTCCAGCTCCATTTTTTTTTCTTTCAAGGGAAACTGTTTAATTTCAAACTTTATTTTACTCCATAGAAAGAAGTCTTGGAGAAGAAGCAAGATTTTGAATCAATCAAGATATTTCCAAGTACTGTTGTACCAAACTGTGATGGGTTAGTGTAAAAGATATACAGGATTTTCCTGCTTTTTGGTCAAAAAACATTGAAAGGGCCAATGGAAAATTAAATAATACTCCAATCAAGAAAGACCGGAGCACACCATTTTAAAATCTGTTCTATGGTCTTTCAGTTTTTCTTTTTGTATAAACTTTTGTTGAACACATCTTTCAAGAAAAATGTTTAATTTTCACCAAATTGGTGTGAGCTGGAGGAAAAAAGTTCCACTGAAAAATTTCCATCTACTTTTGGTCTCCTTCCCACTTGGTAGGGACCACCTCTAAAGCACCCACCCAGCTATCCACTCACCAACCAAAACTGTCCAGAGATACATCAGTTTAATGCAGGTACAATTTCTGTTAAGTGCTGTATTTCAGCTAGTGGGTAGAGGAAGCAAAGCGATAAATTTGATTCATTACAGTGAATAGTTACAGGTGAGACAAGTAATGGGAGGTTGAGAGGACTTTCTCCTATATTGCCCCCTCGGCCTCCTCCCACTGATTAGATTGTCTTAGCTGAAGGATGTCCATTATTCATTATTAAACATCTCATTGCATATAGCAGGTTGTTTCATGTTAGCCACTGATTTAAAATCTGTTCTGTCTTGAGGTTTGTCAAACAAATTTCCTTCAAATGTATTCAAGCGACTTATCAAGCAAAATGGAATCTCCTTTTTGTTCCTTTTTTCCATGTAAGTTGTAATACCAGCACCCTTGGTCTTTCAGGGCTTCAGAAGTTATATGGCTGATTGGAGTGCTTCAGTTGTAGAAACAAGCTAAAATCACAACTGCTTCATTTTGTTTGATGTGTTTTAATAACAGTACGTTGTCTGAGGTTGTCCGCTGTCTGTAGATGTCAATAGCCTTGTTGGGTGCTAATACACATTGAAAGTCCAGCCACACATTTCTTGATGTGTGTATTTATGGGTGCGAACTCATTTACAAAATAGGTCAAGAGTAAATCAGTAGCACATGATATAGCTGCAGATCCTGATTTGCACTTTCATGTTCAAACTACTGGATGTTTCTCTTCCCGCAAAGACAGAAGTGTGCTCCCCAACTGGGGACTTCCATGGAGCAGTAAAAAACTGTATTTCTTTTTTAAAATGCATGTAAGATTCATACAGAAATATCTTTGCAACCAAATACCACTGGAATAGAGGAGTTTTATTTCTTACAAATAGATCATTGTAGAACCTGCTTCACACAGTAGTAAACATAATGAAACGTGTCTTCAAACCCTATACTTTTTTTTTCCAAGTACAAATTCTGCTGTTTTCTTTCTTTTTAAGTGGTGCTTATCTGTTATAGACAAAAAGAGCTGGAAGAATTTCTGCTTTGAAGCTATACCCATTTTGCTTGCATGAGTCCAAGAACATTTGGAGCTCATCAAGGCTACATCAAAGAGCTTTATCATGTTTGTGCATCAAAAAGGTAGTGCCAGAGCAGCACTTTTAAAAGCAAAGCCTGTAGCTTCATCTTTGTCTTTATATCTGAATAGGGCTTTCAAAAGGAGCAAAAATAACAAGCAAATGCAATGTTTTCTGCAAAAGGAGACGACTTGTCTTCAAACTAACTTTTCAATTCAACTAAAAATGAAATACATCTATTTAAAATAAAGGATGCCAATTAGGAATAGCAAAAGCCATTCAGCTTTCTAGGATTAATTTAAACTTTGAAGAATGGTAAAAGAATGTTTCTTTCTTGAAACATGAAACTATTTCATCTATCTGTTCTAAAAAAACCAAGCTTTAATTGTCTCCTAATGCAATTCATAGCCTAAACAGCCCATGTGAGTGCAATCCTGTGGTACCCTCCAGTATCTACTAAAGCAACATTATCCCTCTATGACAAGTCACTGTCTTGTAAAGATCCTTTCTGTTGGATTCTTGTGCTTGGGAAGGTTACAGCCACTAAGCTCTAAAGCCTATTCTTCCCTCAGAGAGTCATACCTGGCATAAAATTGAGACAAACATCTCAGAGTACTCTTTCTTTCCTTATTTCTCTTTCTGATCCATCACTGCATTTTAAAGTCATGTCAGTATTATTGACAAAGTTTAGTGTTGGGTTACTTAGTTAGTTCAGGCAATCACTTTCCTTTTTAATATCTATTGATGTCATAAGGAAGCATTATACAACTGATCTCAGTTGTCATCTGGATGCTGAGTGGGCAAGGGTCCTGTTTGGCCTCTATCTCTAATCCCTAATGTCGTTTGAGATCTCATGACCTCGACAGCAACGTGATTGTGAATAAATTCTGACAAGTTCCTCAAGGTCAGAAGGAAAGGCAGTCCTGGAAAGCTTGTATAGATGCTTAAAATGCTTTTACTGTCCTGCCAGTATTCATAAGCTCTGTTTGCAATTAAAAATGCTACAGTTAAAAATTTGGAATTATTTGTTGGTTTATGTTGTTAAGTTTCTTGCTCCAGCTGACATCCTCTTCTGAGGTGTTTTAACCAGAGATAAATTCAGAGGCTTTCTGAAGTGCTCACTTTGTCTCTTTCTTTTCCTTTTGGTTTTGCAATAAAGATTAAATAGATTACAATTCTTCAGCTTTGAAAAGGGACCGTTGGTGTGATGCTGGTGGGGGAGTTCTTATATTCTTACGTTTATGGCTGTTTATGTCGTGCTGTCAGTTTATATCATATTTTTCTTTTTCTTCTATGTGAGAAGATGAAATAATGCTATTGTTACCCTCAGATCTACTCTAATCTCTTTTCACAAAAGATTAATAACGATTAATTTAATACACATTTAGCAAAAATTTTAATTGAATTACACTGTAAAATTCAAAAATCTATTGCATATCTAAGTTTAAAATCTCCAGAAAACTGACACCACCATATTATGATTAACACCATAATTTTTCTCATTTTCCATGTGGTTGGGCACAGAACTTGTCACTAATTATCACAGACATATAGCATGGTGTTAAGTGGAGTCAATGCATAATTTTCAGCTTGCTTCACACTTTCCGGTTTCAGTCAAATCCATTTGACTCCTTTGGAAAATCTAAATTCAAAGATCTTCTAGTACTGAAAATCATGTAACTACTAAGAAGCTGCAAATTAACCATGTAACATGCTATTCACCTTATGTGTATAACTTTTACTAATGGACAAGTAAATGTCATTGATGGTTTTCATTTTTCCTGTTATCTTCACTTGCATGCTGGTTCTCAAGGCTGCTAGCTGTTCGTGACGGTTTTGCAGGCTACAGTAAAGAGCTATGTACAGTCATCCTGGCAGCCTACAAGCACTCCTAATTTATTCAGCACTGTCTTGCTGATTAAGGATACCCTGAGCTTCCCTGGATGCTCTGAATGAGGATCCCAGGGGAGACAGCTCAGCTTACACATTATGTTGGTGTTTGAGGAAGCAGCCCTGCATTTCTGAGTCTTTTCTGATGCACCTCCTTCTCCCAGAGCAGTGATGATACTGCTGGAGCTGTCATTTCTTTTCAGCACCAAAACTTCAAAAGAGAGGAGGTAAACCTGTATACCTGTGGTTGTAAATTGATCCATAATTACAATTTCATGGACGGTTTAGATGCAGCCGTCATGCTTACATGTGTTACTCAAGTTTAGCCATGACACGCAGTCCCAGAGCTGCATTCAGGTGAGCACCAAGGGGGCCCCAGCAGCCCCAGGGCATTCTCTCCAAAGGGAAAGAAAATGTCCACATGCTTTGGGAGCCCCAAGCAGTGGTCACCTGCGATGGTGGTGGAGTTTCCAAGTCGCCTTGCTCTCCTCCCCATCCTGTTCTGGCATGCCACAGTTCCTTTTTGCATACCGTCTGAGGCTCCTAAAGGTAAAACCACAGCCTGTTTCTCTGTAACATAACGGCAATGCAGTTTAACAAGTGTAATTTCACTGAAACACTATGGTTAGCAAGGGAATTTGGTACTTAACTGGAGTAGTTCTTGGACCTTTCCCACTGTCCTTTAATAAATGAGAGTACTTAAGCTGGTGATAAGTCATAACCTCTGCTGGTTTTGCAAAAAGATCTTCATCTATGAGGTCAACTAAAAGGATAGATTCATATAAGAAACTCCTTTTAAGTATGCACTGAATTCTCAACAGGAATTACAGCTTATAATGAAAGGTTAATGTCTCTTTGAATAGGGAGCTGGATTTGTGTCGTATTACTTCCTCATAGAGTGTTTCAGACTGCCAGATTTCTGCTACACAGGTATGAGCTTCACTCAAACAAAATATGAGTGTATTTAGAAAAAAAATCATTAACAGAATAAGAACATTTATAAATATAAACCAGAAAAACTTAAAGGTGTGTTGTATAAGTTCCAAGCTAGTAAACTCAATAGTTGCCAATTAGGCTTAAGTGTACCCAAGATAATACAGAAGAATGCAGTTACATCTCCATCTGTCTCATTTGTCTTAGGATTCCACAAGATGTAATCTGGAACAGATTTCTGGCACATGGGACTAAGAGGAGAATACAACTACTCCTAGTAATTGCTTGATGTGTGTACCTCCATCCTTTGTCCTAACTTTGTTGTCTTATCACACCTGTAGCAAGACACATTACCAGAACATCCTATAGGGTCAGTAGTCTGGCAGGAATTGCACAAGCTTCAGAAACAGTTGAAGACAGCAGTAAAAAATATGCAGCAACATATTTGGCATGAAAAAGCTGCCCAATCAGCTTGATCGGTTCAGCTATATGCAATAGAGGTCTTGTATTTTTAAAATACAAATATGAACTTTTTGTGTGGACTGGCAGCAGTTTTGATTTACTCAGTCAGCCCAATCTCACCTTCCATGAAAAATTATCAGTATGAGGAGAAGACTATCGACCACATTTGGCTATCCTTACTCAGACTGAATACTGCTTTATCCCACTGGTTTCCTCATTCATCTTGACTCACTTGCCCAAGAAGTAAGTGAATAAGCACACAACACTGCTGTACAAGCAGAAGGGATGAGGCTCAAAGTCAGGGATAAGTTTACAGACATAGTGTGTAGGCATAACATGTTATTTCTTCTTAAAGTCAGAGGTTTTTTAAAATGAGTGGAATTACACCTTGGTACTTTTAAATATAGTCCCTCTCTCTCCCTCCCCAGCACATATAGCTTATTAAGAAAGCAACTGAAAAAAAGTAAAACCTGTTATTTTTCATGCCTGTTTGCCTGTTCTGTTTGTTACACATAGATCCCATCGTTCCTGTTTAGCTATATTCACGCAGTGAAGATCAATAATGCCATCAATTGCCAAAGGACACTTACCCGTCCAGAGTGAAGACAAATATCTGAATTCTTTATGGGGAGTGCTGTGAGAAACATTTCTCTTTTACCTTCTCTGTACTCCCCTCCAAAAATGTAGATGAATTCTGAGCAAAGGTAACAGTAAAATTAGTTGAAAAATGCCTTTACGACAATGCCATACAACAACATCTAGTGACCGTAACTCCTTAGCTCAGCTCACAGCTGCGTGTGTATTTGTAGAGCATGGTCACAAAGAGGACTTTTCAGACTCCATTCCTCTAACTTTTCCCATCTGTTTTAGAAACATGCAAAAATCTTCCCTTGGAGCCTCTGACTTCTTAAACCACCACTTTCAAGACAGCAATAGTTGCTGTGTGGCCCCTCACTGCCCTCAAACCGCACACACAGCACGAAGCTCCCTGCGCTGCCTGCCTCCATTTCCTGTTACAGCCAGGTTGCTGTAAGGGAAAATCCTCCCTGCCTGTCAAGAAAATGTATCAAGGTTATGCTTTCTGTGAAAAAAGTTGGGAGTGGGAGTGAAGGCAGTGGGGGAACAAGGTAAAAGGCAGAACAGGCTTTTAAGTGTCGTTCTGCAGTGGTACATGTGTGCATGTCATGCCTCCTACCATGCAGCAGCTAAGACGTGTACCAACATGACCAGACCATCCCAGGTTCAAATATGGCTTTGCTCACTGCAGAGCACTCAGTGCATCTGGTTTTAGTATTTATTTTAAGCTTTGCAGGCCTCATGACAAGTAGGTTACAAAGACCAGCCACGGAAACTTGCTTTAGATTGTATATACAGATTTATGAATTAAAAAATTGCACAGTCACATCAGTGGTAATGTATCTTATCTGTTCCTCATTTAGGAAAAGCTTAAAAATTCAAACTGTCCAGGACTAGAGGCTTGTTCCACATTTCTATATACACAACAGCAGAAAGATCAATATCTGGAAGGCTTCACAAGCTTGGATAAATTCATAGAAACCGAGAGTCTTATTATTAAATCTAGCTCTTAATCAGAAACAGGCACCCAAGCTAGTACATCTACCTTCTAGTATGCCACAGGTGTATGGGGGTTTTAAATTTTTTTTTATTTTGAAGACTACTTTTTTCATTCATTACCACAAATGGGTTAACAAGGGTGGCCAAGCAGCATGTGTCAGTCCTCTGAAGGCAGTCCTTCTAATTCATGTCCCTTTGTCGAGCACTCAGCACCGCCATTCACTCACTGTTGCCAGCAGGCAGATGAGCCTATTCTAAAATTACTGTGATGTTATGCAAAGCTTGAGTAACTGTTATGAATAACTATGGTAGGAGAAGCTAATTCAGTGCTTTTTATGAAATAAAAAGATATATTTACCTTAGCACGAGCAAATTTTTTGAGCTCAGTAGTACTGTTAGAGTGCACAAAATAAGTCCTTCAGGCCCTCGTCCTGCAGCAGGAGGTGCATGGGCAGACACTGCAGACTGCCTAAGGCATGGGGGCTGTCAACGGGGCAGGGGTGTTTGGGGGTGGTCAAGAGGGAATCACGTGAGTACAAAGTCCATCAGGTGAGATCCCGGGCTCTTCAGTGTAGTCTTGGGCTCTGCTTTTCAATCAGCAACATTTTGAAATTTTTGACCTGCCTGGGTATCATTTGTTTTGGGAACCACAGATTTGAATCTCAACATTCAGTGTTTGTTCTTCAGCACTGCTAATCTGCACTACCAACAGAACTGCCAATTTTGTGGATCACACCTTTTTTTTTCCTTCATTTCAAAGTTTACAGTAGGTAGAGAAGCCATCCAGCACAAACAACCTATGATCTAATAAAGCATCAATTGCTCTGAGAAATAACTGAGTCTGGAAGGAATCCCCAATCCGCCCCCNAAACCAGCAAAACAGAGGAGTTTGAGAGGTCTCTGATTTGTCTAAATAATCAGCATTGCCTGCCAACTTTAATGATTAATTTGTTTCTGCTTTTTTCTGAAGTAAGCTGACAACTGACTTTCCAACATACTCCCAAGAATATACTCTCAAACTGCTGGCTACAATGCAGGTGCATTTGACTGTGGTTTTGCCTGTGCATTTTCCATGCTACATTTCATCCCCTTATTATAGACAAGCCCCAAAAGGGTTTTGTTGTTGTTGCAAAAAACCCAGGAATTTTCTGGTACTCAAAGATCAGTAAGACGACTTTTCAGAACTGGTCCTCTTCAATAACTCGATGAGATAAATGCATAATTGGATGATGCATCAGTGTGAGAAAGGTCAAGGGAAAAGGAAATTACAGAAGCTCTTCCATAGTCTATTAACCATCTGACAATAAATACGGTTTTTTTCAAGTTTGCCTTACTTCCAACATACTTCAGTCGTACTTTGTATTTTCCATGTATGCTGTCATTTGTAACTTTAAAAACAACTTGAAAATAATATTTTTATGTTAGTTCTTGATAAAGAAGGTCTCAGAGGTCAGTTTTTGAAAATCATTGGGTCTTTACCAAAACATTTATTGTTCTGCCAAGGTACAGTCCTACATTTGTGAAACAATTCTGCAACAAACTTGTCAAGTCACAAACCATCACTGAAGAGCAGAATGAAATCTTCCTCATTCACGGAGCTGAGCCCGAGGAACAGACTGCAGTGGTCTGATTTGTTTTGGTGGTTGTTTATTCAAAAATCATTGCATCATGACCAAAGCAATCCTTTCTCTCAACTGTAAAACTACCCAGAAGTGATTGCTATCCAACACTGAGAAATGGAAAGAAAGCCTCTTCAGAAACACTGAACATCCTGACTGGGTGGTGAGGGATGCAGACAGATCTGTCATTCAGAGGTAATGCCTGAGAAACTCTGACATAATATTTTCCAAGAGACTCCCAGAAACCTGTGAAGGAATCTTCAAGCCAATGTACAGATATAAATCTTGGGAGACACTTGTTCTGTATTGTAAATGACTGTGGGGAGTCCATTTTTTCTGAGAGGAAAAAATGGAGCTGGCCTTTTATTTGTGGCTTTTGGGTTTTGCTTTTGGTTTCTTTTCTGTTTTTCTCATATCAGGCTGACTAATGCCTGCTAGTGATCCTATAGTAAAATCTCTGTGCAAACTGGGAGATAAGAAAGGTGAAGTCAGACGTGGACAGAGGAATAGACCTGACTTTACCCAGCTATCTCCTCTACTGTGTTCATCAGTCACACAGCAAGGTGAGCCACCTTACTGGCCAGCAAACCTTCCCATCACCATTAGGATTGTACGGCATAACTATCCCATGTCAAACTCCATCACTTTTCCAGTCTAAGATATACTGCTTAATCATCTTACACATTTCTGAAGCAGCTTTTAAACCATTATATTGACCTTTGTCTACAGGATGCAGATGCTGGAAGACCAAAATAGAGTGAAATGACTGAAGGATGGAGAAGACAAGCTCCAGGACTGATTCCTCCCAATGCCCTGCGATGAGAGAAGTGCTGAACAGCTGAGACTCACTGCGGTTTCAGTTGGTGCTTGAACAATAACATTCAGCTGAAAAAAAGGTGGAGAGCTATTGAGGAACATGAGATGCTCCGCCATCTGCAATCCTCATGCAGGGGAGGATTGAGGGTATAATTTACCCTGTGGATCCACAGCTGTCTTCAGAAGATTTAACCTCTAGGAACATCCTTCCCCAAATGTCACCCCCTGTTAGTAAATAGTCCAAAGGCATAGCTGTTCTCTACATTTTGGGCATTGATCTGCAGCTCAGTGGGGCAGTTGTCAAGATTTGGAGGGGGATGGGGCAGCCCCAGCACTGGGAAACTACTCTCAAGCAGGAGCAGCAATCGGGACGCTACAGGACCTGACTGGGGTATCAAACAGCCTGATAGGTACTTTGGCTGATCAAAAGCTTTCTCTCAATATTGATTTTGATGTGAAATTAGGTTTTCAGCAAAACAGTATTTTTGTAAGTACTGCCTGTGTTCTGCAAGCAGCTTTGATTTCTTTATTCCTCAAAAGAAAAACTTAGATGTTTCCATTTTCAGCCAAAAATATGCCTAGAATCTAACTTTCTGGGGTTTTTTTATTGAAAAATGAATTTTCCACTAGGGAAAAAAAAGAAGACACGTTTGCTAATTTTTTTCTGCTGTTCACTTGTATTCTATTTTATACAAGAAAAAAGTACTTGCTTTTCAAGGTGGGTACAAGCAAAATTAAAATCAATGCAAACCAGCAGAAATAGAGGTTACTTTACTTACAAATAAGGCAGTAATTCTGCAAGAAAAAGCTCTTCCTTAGATTCTATTAAATGCAATGATATTGCCAGCCACCTTGTTACCACTAAAGGTTTGGATCATTTTTCTTGGTAATACACTTCACATTTTCCCTTAACCTTAACCTTTAGACAACTGGATTACGCTGTGTCTTTTCAGAAGAAGTTATTTAGTTATTTAGTTGCCGGATAGAATAACTGCAGTTTTCTGTCGTAAACTTTTCCATATATAGAAAAGGAACCCATGAGATTCTGGTCTGCTTCCTCTCACTGTCTAAATATACATTATTTTTAAATTTGTTACTTTTTTACTATCAGGAGACCCAGGACGCTTGAAGTCCTTTATCCACAAAGCAGGAGTGGATTTCCATGGACAGCAAGATGTAGAGATGCTGCTGGCCAGGCCCTCACCGGCATGTTACCAAGGCTTAGAGCACTCTAGGAGTGCTGCAGCGGTTTTGATCTTCAACAACAGAGCTATGGGCAGATCAGCTGAGATCAGGTCTTCCATACTTTAGAAGCATTTCACCCACTTTTTCCATACTTACTGCATTTTTTCTTACCTTTCCCCCCTTTCCACTTCATCACTGCCTCATGATGCATCCTTCGATAGATGTGCTTTCCCACCCACACCTCCTAATGCCTTCCTAAACTTTTCTCTCCCTCTCTTGCCACGGAGGGCTCCAGGCAGCAGCAAGGCCCTAATTACACAGCCAAGGGGGAAACACAGTAAGAGCTCCCATTTTTCCACATAGGAAATCGGACAGAAATACAACACCTAACCACAACAGGGCAGAAATGTTGCTCCTACACAGTCAGTCTGTGAAATATGTGTGCAAACTTGATTCAGGGAAAAGGACAGACTAGCTGAATCCTTCCAGTCTTAAATGCAATCCCAGGATCCTCCTCTAGCACGCCCCAGCTAAGTGTTCCCCAGCTCCCCCAAAAGTCTAAAATCCTACTGTCTGTGCTAGCAGCTTTGGTTTACACAAGACGCCTCTCTGATCTCAACCTGGAATTGCCTTTGGGAAAAAAAAACAGCAGAAACAGGCCTTTCTAGCTGAAGAGACTTATCTTCTCTGGCTTCCTATCTGGGGGCTGCAAAGCAGTGTGATACTCTTTGCTGTGTCTTCTATATTTTGTAATTATACCATCTGAGAAAACAGAAATGCAACAGTGAAAGCAGGAGTCAGCAAACCCCACACTGCCTTTGATGCAGCATTCTGGAGAGGATTAAAAAAGGAATAAAAATCCAGCGTATTAATGAAAAATGCCACAAATGTGGCACAAGCAAAATACACTGACAAACAGCTCTTTGATGGAAAGAAAGGTCCTGCAGGAACTGCCCAGCGTGAACACCAGGTGAGACCCTGGGAATTAACTTTCCCTCTCTGGCACAGCAACAGCAGATTATGTGCTTTGTCCAGGCTTTCCTTTCGGTGCAATTCATACCAGCATCAGCCCTGGGAGAAATCCTGCTCTGGTCCCTCCAGAGTGTCGATTTGCTCGAGGGAGGGAAGGCCCTGCAGAGGGATCTGGATAGGCTGGATCGATGGGCCAAGGTCAACTGTATGCGATTTAACAAGGCCAAGTGCTGGGTCCTGCACTTGGGTCACAACAACCCCATGCAACGGTACAGGCTTGGGGAAGAGCGGCTGGAAGACTGCCTGGTGGAAAAGGACCTGGGGGTGCTGGTTAACAGCCGGCTGAACATGAGCTGGCAATGTGCCCAGGTGGCCAAGAAGGCCAACAGCATCCTGGCTTGCATCAGGAATAGTGTGATCAGCAGGAGCAGGGAAATGATCATGCCCCTGTACTCGGCACTGGTGAGGCCGCACCTCGAGTACTGTGTTCAGTTTTGGGCCCCTCACTACAAGAAGGACACTGAGGTGCTGGAGCGTGTCCAGAGAAGGGCAACGAAGCTGGTGAAGGGTCTAGAAAACAAGTCTTATGAGGAGCGGCTGAGGGAACTGGGGCTGTTTAGTTTGGAGAAGAAGAGGCTGAGGGGAGACCTTATGGCTCTCTACAACTACCTGAAAGGAGGTTGTAGTGAAGTGGGTGTTGGTCTCTTCTCCCAAGAAACTAGCAATAGGACAAGAGGAAATGGCCTCAAGTTGTGTCAGGGGAGGTTTAGACTGGACATCAGGAAGAATTTCTTTACCGAAAGAGTGGTTAAACATTGGAACAGGCTGCCCAGAGAGGTGGCGGAGTCGTCATCCCTGGAGGCATTCAAAAAAGGTGTAGACGTGGCACTTCAGGGCCTGGTTTAGGAAGCATGGTGGTGTTGGGTTGACGGTTGGACTTGATGATCTTAGAGGTCTTTTCCAACCTTAATGATTCTATGATTCTATGATTCTATGATTTTAATATGGTTAAATGAAATTATGTCTGAAGAAACCTTCTTTTGGTATATACACATGATCTATGATTCTGTCCAGTGAATGGCATGATTTAAAGTTTTATAATGATTTAAATTTAAAAAACTTCTACCATAAAATTGTAGTATTAAAAGCTGTAGGGATTCTTTGCATCTCCCACAAATTTTATGCTTTCTTTTCTGTTAAAGGCATATTCCTCCCTGTCCTGTTTATTTGAACCAAATACAACTGTGCATTTGATTTTATCTTCATTGCACTTCGGTCCCAGTTTTCTCATGTTCTTCAAGTCTTCACTTCCCCTTCACAGGATTACCAAAGCAGCACCCATGTTTGCAAAAACTGGGTATTTTGGGGAGTTGTCCTGTAACTGTACTACCCCTTCCAGAAAGACATAAACCAGCAGCAGTGTAAGTGTATTGCCCTAAGTCTCCAAAATTGGACAGATGCAATTCCATATTTTCTACACTATGTTTTGCACTCCAAACACATAGTTACACCATTCTGATATTGCACCAGGTTTTCCAGATGCTTCCATTTCAGCTCAGGCACCATCTTAAAAATATAAGAAAATTATACAGGCATTCTAATCATCTTTACATTTTTTCTTCTCCAGTAATGACAAAAGGACAACAGCTGATTCATAGAAGATATACTTTTCCAGAACATGTATTTCATACATATCCTCAGTAAAAGGAACGTGATTATGAAAAAATACCAGCAACAGGATACTATTGGCCATAATGAGTGAGAAAATGAGAGTGTTGTTCTTTCTAATTTGTTCTTTTTTTTCCAAATAGCAATCCAAATAGCCTGCTTTCATTCTCTTGGAATTCTTTTTCAAACCTCTAAATCATGAAAAATAATTGTCATATTCTTTCCCATTTCTAGTAATTCAGCAGCAACATTATCAGCACCTGGTGTTTTGTTGTTCCTGAGCTCCTGATTGCCTCTCAAATCACTTCAAAATTTAATTCTTCCACAAATAGCTCATGTGTCTGTGAGACAGCTTTTTATTCACTATTAACCATCTCCCTGTAGTGGACACATAAAAGCAGTCCTCCTTGCTCTTCTGTAATTGGTTTTTTTATAATGAAAAGGTTTCCTTATTTGTTCTTTATCAGACATAGATGTGGTTAATATCCTTTCTTCCATGCATTGATACCTTTATAAAACTTGTTTATTTTACTAATCTTGCTATCCTGTTTCATCTTTTTCCCCAAGCCATGAAAGTATTGCCCTTCTCCTTATACTGCTGGCCTCATGACTCTCCCTCTGACTTTAGAGTGTTTCTCATCCAGAGTTCAATTCTGATTCTGAAGGCTACAGCCTTGCTATATGTCAATCTCCGTTGCTTTCCTGCAATCTTTATCAAACCATTCTTTTTCTGTGATTTTCGGATTTATTCCTACAATCTGTTCTAACGCTTTCTTTACCATCTCTCTGCAGGTGTTCCACCTGGTATCAATTTTCTCATAAACATCACAAACCGCTTTGAAGACTCCAAGCACTTTTCACTACTGACCAATATTTCTGTCCATATTCTGGATTCCCCAAAGATTCTGTATTGTGTCTGTGTCTCATCTGCTGTATTTCATTTTGCTCAGTTCTTGGTTGTTGCAAATCATCTTCCTACAATACAGAGAGCTCACCTGCAGCCAGCTCCCCTTCACTTTCCACTGTACGGGATGTCACTTCTACATCTTGAATAAACTAGTACATTGTGCAATCTGATTGATACCAAACTATTTTGAGGTACTCGCATATGCTTTTGTATGTTCTCATGAGCAAACAACGTGACCTTCACAACCACATCTTTGAACTGGGCAAGTGGCATTTGAGTGCTATTAATTCTGTCTTTAATGCTCTCATCTGGATCCCATGCATCTGTCTTCCCTTCATTAGGATATCAATCATCCAGGAAAATACTGGCAACTGAAATCATCTTATCTTTAGTTCTTCAGAGAACCTATCTTCTATTTTATGATCAGTGAGCTTCATCAGAATGAGAAAAGTCTTCTCCTGGTACCTCCCTTTAAACAACAGGCAGGAGTGCAGAGAGGACTGCAAACCCAGTTGCTGCTGACAGCCAGGTCCCGTTTCATACTCCGCAATTACTCCTCCATTCCAAAATAGTGCCGAGCTCCCAACTTCAAGAGATTTGTTTCCTAGTCCTCTTGGTTATTTCATGACTGTGATAATCAAAGAGTTAAGAGGTTCCTGGTTTATGTAAAGTCAAAATGCTAGATGTTCCCATTCCCCAGTATTATTTCCACAGCTCGGGTTATTCAGTACAAAAGATAATGTGGATATGTGAAGCTTTCATTTTTTTCCAATTTCAATTTTTACTGGTGAAGGGACCAACAATGTGCACAACAGCCAGTTTGCAGGAATGATTTCCTTAGACTAATCATTATTCTTCTACATGTCTGACCTGGCTAACTTTGCGCATACCTGCTGCAATACAAAGAATAGGTATTGGTAACCAAAAGTCTAAGGACTATTTCAAATATAGGCTAGCACATGCTTTTGCACAATACTTTGTGCTATTTACTAACTGAAGAACCAATTTACTCTGTAACGTAATAAGTGTTAAAATTCGAACATACACAAGTCAGCAAAATGTAAATAGGAAAACAACTAAGAGAATTGAAAGAGGAAGGGCAAGCAAATTTAAAGCAAATAATAAGAAAACCTCACATTTATTAATTTTGTGAAAACAAAATTTAATTGAAACTTCATCACTTGGGACCATATTTAAAGTCAGACAGTGTAAAGAGTACAAGGTACCTCCATGACTAATTCACACTGACTGAAAGAACTATGCCCACCTAGGAAGCTGAACCAAGAGCTTAGATGTCTTGAAGTTAATGGGAGTTTCCATACTGAGTTTATTAAAAATTATGTTTAACACTAACAGAGTGATGATGTAAGCCAGTATCCTGCACGCTTGCACAGAGTGGGGCTTCAGTGGAAGCCTCCCAAGGAAGGGGAGTTCAGTGGACCATAGCAGAGGGGAGTCAGGGATCTCTGTACCTATGAGCATGTGGCCTTTCACCAGTGTCGAGTGGTCCTGCTGACTCCTTCACAGCTCCCACTAGCACTGCGGAAAGACAGGCACGTCGCCTCACCCGCCTCACTCTGTATCCTGGCGGCGGGATGCCACGGGAAGAGAGGCTGCGTGGTGTCTTCGAGAGCTCTTCTGAGCAGCTCTCTCAGTGTGTAAGGTATTGACAGTAGTTCGCCAATAAAAAAATAAAGGCTTACATTTGAAATCTATTCAGCAAAGAAAGACCAAAAGCCAGATACACTTCTGGCCAGAGAACAGCACAGGCTGAGGCACTCACTTGCAAAGGCACCAGCCTCCCAAACACGTCTTCTCTTGCATGAAGGCCTCGCACACCGAACCCTGGGAGCCACACAAGTTTTCCCAGCTTCCTTTGGGACTCACTGACTGCAGGATCTTTGAGACGCCCAAACCGTCTTCAGCTGAGCCTTCAGCTCAGCAAAGAGCGGCGANGCGCCGGCGGCCCTCCTGGGGAGCACCGCCTGCAGAAAAAAGCCCGGCGAAACTTCGAGACAGCACTTACTTCCCCCGGCAAGGCCCTTCTTGTTTTTCTAACTAGAACCAGCTCATGGGACGCAGAAGAAAGAGTGCTTAGAAGAGGGGGTACGCTCTCTCAAAAGCAGTTTGTGGGCCGGTTGAGCCCGTTTCTTCGCAGAGGACTTTTCCCGGTGATTTGAGCAGGAGGTTTGGCAGATGTGACATCCTGCGAATGCCGCTTGGTTGGGGAGTTGTCAATGTGGTTAAACTATACAGTTGTCTTATTCTAGCGTGCTTTGAGGGTGATGCTTCAAGTTGAGGATTGGAAAGCTTGTGTTAGGAGATGAAAAATTCCAAAATACTCTTTTTTTCCTCTCCTAGTGAAATCATCTAAAAATGGGAACCAGATTTTGAGAATTTGTGCTGATATAGCTATTTGAAGGGACTGTACCAAAGAGGTTGATTGCTGGAGCCCCCCTCTCCCAGAGCAGAGGATATCCTTCACTCCACAGCGTCAGACAAGACTCTGCGTATTTATCTAATTTTACACTACTTTGGGGAAGCCACTGGAAAATAAACACAGAAGCATTCCTGGATTTATTTATTCTTAGTAAGGCTTATATTTTGCTGTGTATCACTCCTATCCATGCGCAGGCACTGAAGAGTAAACACTTTACTTGAGGCGGCATTAATTACAAATAAAAAAGGTAAAACAAAAAGATTTTTAAAAAATATTTCTTTCTAGCAATGCTGGTTCCTGAGAGCATTGTCTGCAAGATACAGGAAATATTCACTTTCCGTTAAGTCCCATTAGGTTCCTACTCATATAAAGTTATACTTGTGAAAATTGGAAAAATATTATTTCTAATGAAAATTGATAAACACTACGCCAAATACTCTTTCTGTGTTTTCTATAAACACACAGAAAGCTTTATTGTTAGTGGTGGGATACACAACTTAATTTTCAAGAATTTATTATAAGATCAGAGGAGAAATAAGGCCAGTATTTTCATGGATAGCTGTAATTAAGCTTCTAATTTTGTGTTTAGTTTTCCAGACATGAGACTTTAGGATCCTAACATTTGAAATACATTAAACAAAACACAGTCTATGTCTTTATCATGAATCAAAATACCTCAGTCTTAGAAAATGAGCATTGTTTGGGTTTTCTGTCCATTTCCTGAATTAAGCAAAGTGAAATATTCTGATGAATGTTTGTTCATTTCAGGCAACAGGCAGAAAAAGTTATTTATTCTTACAGTAGCTTGGATAAAATCCAGAATGTCAGGTTTCCAGCTCACTGTAACAAGACTCAGAAAGTCCAGCTGATTCTGATAAACACTAGTATCTTAATATTTATTTTCCAAAAAGCTTCATCTGTAGCTCTTTCAATGATGGAATTATCTCAATGAACAAGAACCTTCTTGGTTTGGTGCATACAAATTAAACAATTCATATTGTTTAATTTCTAACAATGCCTTTCCTGACAAGTTAAGCCCAAAGGTAACGCTATATATGAAACTTCAGGCTAAAACACTGCACCTCAACACAGCCAGCTCACGAGGAAGTTGTGCGTCCCCTTCTGTTTAGGCGACATTAAATCCAAGCGTAGCCCAGGCTATCTGCTGGCGAGTGCAAACACTCCATTTTGCTCCTCACCTCCTTCCCCCTCCAGCTTTTATCTGTCTTTTCCCTTTAGACTGTAATCTCGTCACTGCAGGATCCCTCATTCATCCCCTCTTTGCCTATTGCCAGGGCAAAGGATTCCCAGTCCCAGGATGGGTCTCTAGGTGCTGCTATAGCACCAATAATAATAAATGCTGCTACAACTATTTTCCCAGATATTAAATCAGTACCAGGACTCCCTGGTGTCTGTGGCTCCTCTGAAAGAGATGGACAGAAATGTCATAGTTTTGGTTGATTGTGGTTCTGACACTGCAGGGCTGGTGTCCAACCCATGCCATATCCCACCAGCGTGACCAGGTCCCCTCACCTGTACTGGGGCAAGAGGAAGGTCTGCCTGCCCCAGGACTTACAGCTCACGTTTCAGGTCATTAATGCGTTGACCAAATAGAAGCATGGCACGTATGTGCCCCTTCTAGATTAGTGTATCAGGAATTTTGCCCAAAATACAGTCTCTCCTCGCACCTATTCCCATGTCTCTGAAACTGGCAGGTTCCCTTGAACTTACTGTCTGAGTGAAAAAGAGGTTATTTCCATCAGCTTGCCATGAGTTTGTCTCCTCAGCAGTGTCAGCAAGAGCACTGAGTGGTGACCTCGTAAGACCAGAGTGTGATACACAAACCAGACAATAAATCTTAATGAGATGAGGTAGGCCAAATGTCTCCAGCACTGATTCTGCCTTTGCTTATAATATGCACACCTAGCATCTCTTAGCTCTCGTGCACTCTCAACATTATAATTGGAAAATTGTTAATACAGCTCAGCTCTGCAGCAAGGTATTTCCTCCCATGACTTCGTGGTTTAAGCAGCTGTAAATTGTATATAGCATCCCTGCAACCTATTTATTTTTTAATGCTACACATATTGTGAGATTGGAGAAAAACAACAGATATCCAAATAAAATGAGAGATATGGTGTGACCCTAGCCAGACAGGGAAAAGAAGATACCTGTTTGCCAATTATGCATTTCCTTCTCTCTCTACGTTTTACTGGAGTGGAAACATCTCATTTGCCTTTGTAGAAGTACTTTGAGACCAATGGGGAAAAATACAATATACAGCCATGTATTAATAGTAGTAGGGTTATTATTATTGTTACTATTATTAATTACAGTAAAAACTCAACATTTTGTTTTATTATCTCACCATGTGCTGATGATGTCATCTTCTGAGCCCACACTGCGTTGATGACTGGCCATTTAGCCCATCCAAATTGTACGTTGTCAAAATTGATATCAAATGGTAGTTGGTGATTTATAGTGTTACTCTAAGGAGACATTTGGAAAAAAATAACCACAATACCTCAAAGTGATCATGGCTGACACATACACATAGTAACAGCCGGCCTGAATTCCACTCATATAACATGGAGGTTCTAGTTCATGTCATTAAAACTAAAGCAGGTTATGGAGATTGTCAGTTCAAAGAAAAAATATAATCACTGTCATGCAAGAAGTGGTCAGAGGAAATCAATGAGAACTAGAGGTGTTTATTACTTCTTGCTGTTTAGGGCAGACTGCTCCTCAGAGTCTGTTGAGGAGACTGCGGAGGTGTTCAGATGCTCATAAGAGCAATTAATTTATAGAAATATCTCTGAGGTCAAAACTCACCATAAGAATTTTTATTACTGTGGGTGGAGCACAAAACATAAAGAAGCCAGCATGCTTTAAAACAAAACAAAACAAAACAAAACAAGAATGAACAAACAAACAAATGAAAAAAAGAGAAAGAAAACAACACCCAAAACCTCAGCTGAGAGGTAGGGAAGTAAGCATTTGTCTTTTAAACTACTTCATCCTAATATGAAAAACTGGTGATACAGCAGCCAGAAAACTATTTTTGCAATCTACTTCTCAGGGCAATTTTAGGCATTAAAGAAGCATTAAAAACCCAAGTGGAAAACTGAGAAGATTTGAGGGAAATTTTGTTGCTAGATTGCGATTTTGGTATTATCCTTTCCTTTATATTATTGGGGATGCTTAGGAGCAAGAAAATTGACCTACTGGAACAATTTAGTATTCAGTGTATGTTCATATCTTGTTTCTGCAGAGGATTAGCTCCTTTCTGAGGGGAAGCACAAGAACCCTCATGTCAATAATTACCAAATCATCTGCCCACAGATTTTTTTTCCCAGCTCCCCCACCCTCTCCTACATTCACCTGCTCAGAGATACAGCATGAAATTTACAGCATTTCCAAAGTTTCCAAAGTTTAGTGCAGCCAAAAAATCCAATGGCTTCTAGATTTTCAGTTCCAGTTTGAATTATATTTAGTCCCTGTCTTTGCTAATACCTTGCAACAATGAGTGCTAGTGGTTTAAAAAGCATTAAGACCATTTCCATACGTGTGAATCTTACATATTCTGCCTTGCTTGAATGGTTCCTTGCTCTGATGTTGAACAACGCGGGAGACAACCAGTCCTTTGCCCTCTCTGAGCTGCTGCTGGACATGGAGGTACGCATGATGGGACATCTGTAGCTCTGTCTGTGCAGCCCAAGCTCTGGCTGCCTTGAAGCCTCAGTTGCCCATTGGTAGGTGACGTTCTCTGCTTGACGTTGGCCATGCACTATCACCAGAAGCACCGATGGGGTACAGAGTGGCAACCTGGTGCCCAGGTGAAGGGCAGGGTGGGCCCATGCTGCCTCTCCCAACACACCTTTGGATTCAGCAGATCTCTGGCTCTCACCCATGGAGAGCGACTTTGGCTTAGAGCTGGCAGTACCTGTGTCCTCAATGTGAACCTGGCTCACCTGGTAGCCAACCAACATTTACATCTCCTGACTCGGAAGCTGCTTTGTTTCTCTGACCTCTTTCATGAAAACATCATCTTTTCTGCTTAGAGGTTCATCAGTTCTTGCTGTTTCCTTGGCTTTCAATGAGGTTATAATCCTGCAAGTGTGAAATCCTCACTAGTTGCAGGGAAGTCTTCAAGGAAACCAGCAAAGTGCTTTGGAAAGAAGGCAGGAGATAAATGCAAATGGTTTTAGTGTGACAAATGGGGATTTTGGTTTTAGTAACAATTGATTCATTTTTTATTCCCTGTGACTGAGGATGACTCACTGCTGTTTCTCATTTTTAATTAATAGAAGAGAATATAATCATAATATTTATTCTCTCCATGAGTAGTTCTGATTATAAGCAGCTACAAGAAGAAAAGGCAACAAATCAGACCTGTTGATCCCCATCTGTGCATCTGAAAAGCATGTTCATCTAGACTCCACAAGATGCCTTTCCTCCCACCTGTCACTCCAAGGTAAACATCCAAGTGCTGCTGTTTACTCAGCTCACTGACACTGGAGAAGTTGCCCAAAAGCTGATAGAAGTCCCTTTCTTCACTGACCCCAAAGGCTTCAGTCAGCCCCCAAACTGGCTATTAATTACAGTGTTCAGATAAGGGACAAGCTCAAAAAAGCTGTGCACTGAAGGCAACCAGTAAAGCACCAGTAAGACACCCCTTTATAACCATTATGAGAACTTGGGACTGCTGCAAAAAGTTTCCCTCTCTTGCTTGGTGATCAGCAGGACCTGCCGTGCTCACAAAGGTGGTTTTGTGTTCACATCTACGTTTCTGAAAGATGCAGCAATCAGCTCTGTGATCACCTAGTATTTTGGAAGGAGAGACTCGTAAGAGGTGTTGTCCTGAGGTCTGTGCCATGCTCGGAGCTGTGTGTGTTCATGCAACAGCTGGACTTTCTTTGAACTCTCTCTTTGGCTCTTAAATCCGTTCACAAAACAAGTGTACGGTGTAGCTAGCAACTCAGCCTTGGCACAGACACAAAAGTTAATCATAATGAACAGCGAAGCCATCTGTCTGGTGAGCTAGGCAACTTCAGCCGCTCACTTTTTCATGGTAGGGGAGCCCATTTATTTGGATTTGTTGCCTAATGATTTTCCTGCATGTTAAATTGTTTGTCAATGAAGTTAAGTGATAATAGAATTTTGTGGTGGTGTGTGCTTAAAGCGGCATCAGGAAGCTGAACTGGTCGTTCATGGACTTTTAATCCTTGGTTTGCCTTGTTGATTTAATTTTAAATAAATGTGAATTGTTTAGCAGTCTACTGAGACTCAGTGTGGCAGAGGAAGGGAACAGGGGAGAAGAGCCTTTGCTCTGAACGTGTTGAGGAAGCACCAAGCAGAGCAAGAGCTGATACCTTAGATCTGCTGAGGCCACAGTTACTTCAAATTAGTTAAAGGTAGAGACAATGTACTTCTCAGAGGAGAAGAATGTATAAGTAGAAATCTTGTCTGAAGGCAGAACTGTCCTATTTGGGCCATGTCGGTGAAGGTGCTGTCTTTTGTTTCCTGTTTGGGTATTTTAGAAGATTACCTGATGCTTTGACATTCTGTCTTTTCTCCATTCAGCAACATGTTTCCTGGTCATTAGGAATCACCAAGCTCAGCTATAATCTCAGTCGCATCTGTGCTTCCCAGTGGTTTCCAGCTAATTCTTTCATTCCTATTTATAAACCCCAGCACCTTTCCTCCATCAGTGATTTTTGCAGGCATGAGGGATGCTACAGCTGATGGGAAGCAGACGAGCAGCTGGAGCGGTAACAGGTTCTGCAGCCTCTGCAGCCTTGGAGGAGGTGCTGTGGCAATGGAGAGGGTTCACCTTGGTGCCTGCAGGGCTGAGAGCCTCTACAGAGGCACTGAGTGTGAAGTGGGGTTTTACTGTGTCCCAGTGAGGAAAAGATTTTTCTATGAGAGGCAATGAGTGCAAAACCGCTCATAACAATACTAATAACAGCAACGCTGTTTCATGACATCACTTTTCACTGCAGAAACTACTTGCTTATTTGCTGTCATACTCAACCCTTGCTACGTGATGTACTTTGTATCTTTTATAATTTACCTGCTTCAGCAGCTCATGTATTGGTCCCCGTTGACTGTAAAGCAATATAGCTAATAGAGGGTAGTGGCAACATTCAAAACTATGGATATTAATTTCTTATATACTAAAAAGCCCCTTAATCTTAACAGGGCATGGAAAAAGAGACAGCAAATGAATGCAGAAGGTTATTAAAGTTCAGGTCTCATCTCTTCACCTAAAGGAACAAACAGTGCATAGCATATAAGGGAAAGAGGAAAGTGAAAAGGGTGGAAGGAGCCATAAACCCCATTCTTGCCTTTTGTGGAGAAAACATTACAAAAACTGGAGCTTTATTAGGATTTCCCTGGGGCCTATGCTATAGAAAATGTTGGTTTAATGTAGCTCATGGGGTTTTTTTGGCATGGTATCTTGAAAGAACCATGGCTGATAGAGAGCTGTAATGGTGGACTTGGCTGATTGATTGCCATATGTGGAGCAGGACTGGGCCTACAAAGGCAAGCTCCAGCATCAGTATTTACGTGATGGTGGGGAAAACTGCAGGGGCTCTCCCCCACCCCCCAACCCCTCTCCTGCTGTGGGATTTTACACAAGAGGAGATGACCGAGGCCTTGTGGCTTTTCCTGTTGTGGTACGAACATCCTTTAGGAAAGGAAGTGGTTGGTTTGTCTAGACAAATCTCATGGGGGTAGGACATCTAAGAGGCCCAGGCTTTTAACCCATTGAGAGTGTTGTGTCCAGCATCAAGGTAAAAAGTTTTATTAGAGCAAAGATTGGAGACTTTTGGCTATCTACTTTTTATTCACTTGATATGGCAAACATTTTTGTATGTTTTGCACTCGACCTTTACTAAGTGGTCATTTACTCATTCAGCAAAGAGTTTATAATAGTTCTCTGATTATCCTCTTTTTTCATTATTATTACAACAGAAGACTTTAAACACAGACTCTGTGCATTTAACTCTTTCTTTCCTGTGCTCTGCATCTTTCAGCATCATGCACCTGTGAGGAGACTCCTTCACAGCACTGTGCTGCTGCGCCACTGTGCCCTTCATAAAGCTGCTGGTACAGGAATGGCAGTCTTGTCCTCTCTTTAAATTTCTATTTATTATGGACAGTAGCAACAATCTTGGATGTATATTTCAGAGAATTTTCTATTTTAAAACATATATGATCTGTGTGTATATATATACATACACATATACATATATATACATACATATGTTCTTCATGAGGCTGTAAGTACTCAGTTGACTGGAAGCTGGCAAACGTTGTCCCAGTCTTCAAGAACGGCAACAGGGATGACCCCGGTAACTACAGGCCTGTCAGTCTTACTTCTGTGCCTGGCAAAATTATGGAGAAGATTATTCCGGGAGTTATTGAAAAACACCTGAAAGACAACGCAGTCATTGGTCCCAGCCAGCATGGGTTCACGAGGGGAAAGTCCTGCCTAACTAACTTAATATCTTTCTATGACAAGGTTACCCACCTAGTTGACCAAGGGAAGCCAGTCGATGTAAGCTTTTTTGATTTCAGTAAAGCTTTTGATACTGTCTCCCACAGTATCCTCCTGGACAAAATGTCCAGCATACAGCTGGATAAACACATAATGCGATGGGTGAGCAATTGGCTGATGGGTCAGGCTCAAAGGGTTATAGTAAATGGGGCTACATCAGGTTGGTGACCCGTCACTAGCCGGGTTCCGCAGGAATCCATCCTGGGGCCAGTGTTCTTTAATATCTTCTTAAATGACTTGAATGCAGGACTTGAAGGATTACTATCAAAGTTCGCCGACGACACAAAATTGGGAGGAGCTGTGGACACTCTCGAGGGCAGAGAGGCCCTGCAGAGAGATCTGGACAAATTAGAGAGCTGGGCAATCACCAACCGTATGAAGTTTAACAAGGGCAAGTGCCAGGTTTTGCACCTGGGACATGGCAACCCTGGATGTATGTACAGACTGGGGAACGAGAGGCTGGAGAGCAGCCCTGCAGAGAAGGATCTGGGGGTTCTGGTCGACGGCAAGCTAAACATGAGCCAACAGTGTGCCCTGGCAGCCAAGAGCTGCAGCCTCACCTTGAGTACTGTGTGCAGTTTTGGGCATCACAGTATAAAAAGGATACGAAGCAACTAGAGAGTGTCCAGAGGAGAGCCACGAAGATGGTGAAGGGTTTAGAGGGGAAGCCATATGAGGAGCGGCTAAAGTCACTTGGTCTGTTCAGCCTGGAGAAGAGGAGACTGAGGGGAGACCTCATCGTGGTCTACAGCTTCCTCACAAGGGGAAGAGGAGTGGCAGGTGCCGATCTCTTCTCCCTGGTGACCAGTGACGGGACCCAAGGGAATGGCAGGAAGATATGCCAGGGGAGGTTTAGATTGGACATTAGGAAAAGGTTCTTCACCCAGAGGGTGGTGGAGCACTGGAACAGGCTCCCCAGGGAGGTAGTCATGGTGCCGAGCCTGACAATATTCAAGAAGTGTTTGGGCAATGCTCTCAAACACACAGTGTGAATTTTGAGGTTGTGCTATACAGGGTCAGGAGTTGGACTCGATGATCCTTGTGGGTCCCTTCCAACTCAGGAGATTCTATGATTCTATGAAAATTCAGTTTGTTTTACCAGTGTTATCAGGAGGCCTGCAGTATCAATGTTTCTATTAACACCTAGTTACTGGCAATGGTTGAGAAAAGTCTGCTTTTATAAGAAAATGAGGGATTTTTCCTGCCTTTTTGAATACTAGAAATAACTCTGAACACATTAACAGAATGTAACAAAAGCTGAGAGAAAAATACACAAGGTCATTTAAAAAAATAACCCCCTAGACATGATTCAGAGAACTAGGATAGATATTTTTCTTATAAAGAGAATCTCCTAATCTTCTATACTCTGGTTTAGTGTTTCAGTGCTTTTTATAATAAAGTGAGGCTAATATGACAATACTTATATATTATTAAAACTGAGAATGAAGCGTGCTTCAGGGAGACTTCCTTTGGCACGAAGAGAACATTTTTATCAGATCTGTGACTCCAAAGCAGGGCTGGTTAGCCCTTTTTATGGGCTTGTACTTCACATCTCTGTATCTGCATTTCATGAGCTGAGAGAAAAAAGGCACTTCTCAGCTGCTACCAGTTTCTCTAACACTGGCAGTGAAAGGATGAGTCCAGCTGAGAACTGTCCCTGTGTCCTGAAGGATAAACCTGGTGTCCCCAGAAGCTTAGGAGATTCTCAGTGTCAAGAATGCATCTGAAACATGCCCTCAGGGCTCACGCTGACAGGGAAATGCTGCTGATGAAAAATTCCTATTGAAGCAGTCGCAAACATCTCTCTTTCCTCAAAGAATCTGCATTTTGACATACCCCAGCTGTGGATGAGTCAGGCAATCCTAGGCCAAAAAAGAAGGCTTTCTAATTCCCTTTATAGTCATGAGGATCACTAGAACAGATGAGATAGATAGGGCTTTGTATGTGCAGATATTGAGTCTTCTGTTGAGTAAATCTAAGTACAAGAAGAATATTTGGCCGGTCACTTGAGCAATGTCTTGAATAACAGCAAACAGGCAGCTGAGCTGAAAGTGCCGTATGGCCAGCAGCCCCTGGAGTGCCACGCAGAGCACTGGGGTCCTGAGGACGGGGCCTGAAGTTGTCCATGAAGAAAGCTCAGGCAGAAGAGTTAAATCTGGCAAGTCACTCTTCTCTGGGAATTGAGGCATTTTCTCAGATTTCCTCAGAAAAACACAGTTTAGGTCCCCCTTGGGCAGAAGCAGGGATGGGATGTGGGTTCCCTCTTTATGGAGAAGCTCTCTCGCAGCTCAGCCAGCATCTCCTGCACAAGGGTGCCAGGTCTGGCCCTGGTGCATGGGTGTGCTTTGCTCAGCCAATTGAGCAGCAGGTTGGCTGAAACCCAGCGAGTCACTCCCCTACAAAAGCCAAATGCTCTAGAGGTTAATTCATCCCTCTTGGGCAGAGCAGGGTGTCAGACCAGAACTGCTGCCCATGGTGGTGAATGCTGTTACCCTGAGGCTGGGGTCTCAGGGGAACATCAGCACTTCCTTGGGTAAGATATCTTTACCTGCTGAGCATGGGGTCAACCAGGTGCTCAGTGCAGACTCCTGCAGCCCATTTGGAGGGGGATGAACGTCCCTCCTCTGCCCCAGGACCAGCCCCGCCGTGCCTAAGCTCCAGACACCTACATCCTCCTGTGCATCTCAGTGTGTCTTACAATTGTTTCCTCCCTCGCAGATCACTGCGAGTACTTCTCTAACTGCTTTTCCTGTCAGACATCTTGCTCTTGCTCACTCTGTTCCTTCTTATGTTACTTGGGTGTTTTTTCAGAGCCTCCAGGAGGAGGTTGTTTACAAATTTATTCATCCCGGCAGCTGTGTGACCTGAGACACCCAACAGATGCGAAGTGGAACAGGAGGAACAGGAGCACTCGTAGGTTTTGAAATGAAACATGGTCTTCAGGCAGAGCTCAGTCTATTCCTGCAGCGGAAAGTCCTTGCCAGCATGCAGAAAGTTATTAGCCTTTGAATCCTGCTCATAAGCAGACTAACGACCTCCAGTTTTACTATGCCTATCAGTAGCTCCTAGAGATTCGTCTTCAATGCAAAAACTTATTGACTGCAGCTTGAAAAAAACAACGGATTTTCTATATCTAGCCAGACAGTGATCTCTTCAGAGAGCATTGGGTGGCTGCTTAAGCCCAGCCTTTCCTGCTTGAATCTAGGCTGGGTACTGCTATTTCTTCGAGAGAGAGGAGGGCAGCTGAGGAAATAATCATGGGGATAAAACTTGAAAATAATCTATTTTGCTGTAAAGGTTCAATAACAGGCTACTCATATGAAAGCCTGGGAATTGAAGCTAATACCCTTACACCCCTCTGACTCCATTGGCTCCTGGTGTCCATTGATATAAGAGGGAAGGGAATAAGAACCCAATTATTCTCTATTTGAATGACGCTATATCTAATCACAAGTAGGACATATTGAAGGCACAGAAAAGCCTTGGGGATGTGCTGATCAGCCACCTGGTAAAATATAATGACTCACATGAAGCTGTACTTGGAATATTTCTCCCATCTAGTCCCTTGCAAGTGCTGAGCATTTACTGTAATATGTGAGGTTTAATTTACCTCCATCCCTTCATGCTCTCTTTCACCTCCCTAAAGTGAGTCAGTCTGTTCAGCCAATGCTTTTTGCTATGCCTCCTGAATCAAATTCAAGACATCTCCTGATGCATCTCCCGAACAGATACAGCTGAACAGACTAGCAAGTAAAGTCAATTTACATAGTAAAACTGTTATAAAGCTCTGAAACTTGTTACACAATGGATGATCATCCTTGTACCCAGGAGATGGGAGGAAGAATTTTCCCTTTTACCCAAAATCTGAACATTGCGAGTAAATTTGACTGCAAACATCACCACGGAAATTCAGCCATAATTTGTAGCCCTTGGGATACAAATGGCATCATGCTATTATTTTTGGAATGATGCACTTTGCCACCTTCCTGATTAATGAGTGTATTCTTTTAACAAGTTAGGTGTCAAAAATAGTTCCCACAGTCCATTAAAGATGAAGTACAGCAAAGAAATGATAGCACTTAACAAATCTGGTTCATTGAGTATTACTCTGGGACCCTACTTTTAAATGTGTCCCTCCACCCTCTGCCAAGGACAACCTAGCACTAGGCATTCAGCTTCTTAGCCACTTTCAAGATTTCTTTACACGCCCCTCATTCCTGCCTTCTGTTGTAGAATATGACCTTTATAATGCTGCTTTTTTCCCACGGGCCCTGCTGGGAAACAGATTAAAATATCTAAATATTTTTATTTTTTTAAAACTAGCTCAAGTGCCTGACTTGGTTCCCAGCACACATCCCTCCAGCAGCAGTACCAGTGCAGATGAAGGGGCAGTGTGGTGCATCAGCAGGAATTAAGCACCAGGGAAGAAATGGGAGCACTCAAGGAAGAGAAGGGCCAAGAACCTCTTAAACAGACTTTGCCACCACGTGCAAAAGCTGAAGAGGAAAATCTGGGGTTTGTGCATGGATTGATGGAGAACAATTAGGTTTTGCTTTCAGGAATGGAAGAACCTGGAGCTGCCTATATAATCAATGAACTGCTAAATTCCAGAGGATGTATAACCCACAGTCAAATATTTCTGACATGGAGGAGAGACTAGGAAAGACATTTTGGATTAGTTTTTAGCAAGTCTTGCTCAGAATGAGGGAATAAGGTGACCTTTTTTTCCCAGGAAGATTTCCAGAGCTTCTAGTGAGGAAGTTTGTTTGTCCAAGAAAAACAGTATTTCATATAGATTTTCTTAGAACAACTTTCTTTTAATGGTGATAATTGTCTATGAGGTTGTACTACATGCTGATGAAAAGTATAACTTTTCATCCAGCATTGTGGATTTACTATGTCATTTCATCTTTCTAGGAAATGGGGATGAATCATACATATGTGTATATATACACACATACATTACGTGACATGAAACTGCCAAGCAACTCTTTGTCTGCCTAGGATATCCACAGACCTCCTTTGTGTCCATCCTGAACAATAAATCCTGTTTAGAGGTTAACAGTAGGCACCAATTTCCCACAAAAGTCTTGTTGTTTTCACCTGTGAAGTGCAAAATTCAAAACACGGCAAAAATTAACTTGAGGAGTGATATCTTTGTTCTGTTATTTCACTGGTATCTGCAAAAAAAGGTGCAAATCTATGCTTAAGCCCAGAAAAAACTTGCTTTCTGAAATAAATTTAATCAGTTTATGAAATACGTTCAACTCTCAAATTCTGCATGAATTCCAAATTGAAATTGATGCATTTTGTTTTAAAACTAGAGGATGTTCCTTTTAGCTTCCTTTTCCTAAAAAAACAACACTACCACATTGTTTAGAGCAACGTTGCTGGAGATTGGCAGCTGACATTACATAGGGGAATTAATTTTTCATAAGCCTGTCTGTTGTGATATTACTGGAACGAGGCAGTAGATATCAGCCTGTCTTTATCACATTTGCAGCTTCCTTTCATTAGCTCTCTGTTTCCCTTCTGGGGATCATAGAATCATAGAATCATTAAGGTTGG